>OY735224.1:42498238-42555738 GCA_963457665.1 Thysanoteuthis rhombus | reverse complement strand
TATATAGAGAAATTTATATATATATATATATACATATATATATATATATAGAATATACATATACA
Organism: Thysanoteuthis rhombus; assembly: GCA_963457665.1. NCBI lineage: Eukaryota > Metazoa > Mollusca > Cephalopoda > Oegopsida > Thysanoteuthidae > Thysanoteuthis > Thysanoteuthis major. Next base: position 42,555,673 of record OY735224.1, on the reverse strand, counting down.
TACGTAAATATATATATATATGCGTATGAAAACGAATAAATAAGTAGTTACGTACATATGTAGATATGTTTACATATATGTATATATGTATACATATTTACATACATATAATTACATAAACAATTACATATATACATATATGTACATACATATGAATATACAAATATACATATATTGCATACATATATATATACATTCATATATGTATATACTTATATATATATACACATATATTCGTATATATATGTATATATATATTTTTTACATAGATATATATATATATATACATTTAAGAATAGTTCTATTTAATCACTGTCCCACCACAACAATATGTGACACAAGGTCAGGCTTAACATGGGATGAAATAGTACCTTACCCCCCAAAATGGCTCCAGCCGACGCAGTTACCGTTGAAAAGAAAAAGTCACCTGCGAAAGCTGGGCCGAGTAATAGTTATATGAATAAACATATATTTATATGAGAGAATACATGCATAAATATATATACTTATATACATATATACATACTCTTATACATCATATGCATACATATATGAATAAAAATATTCAAAAACGTATGTATATACGCAAATATATACGTATTTTTGTACACGGTATTACTTATACATATATATATATATATATATATATATATATATATATATATATATATATATATATATATATATATTTATATGTGTGTGTGTGTGTGTATGTATATATATATATATATGAATAGTTATGAATATACACATACATACACATACATACATAAACAAATGTGTATACATATACAAATATACTTACACCAATTTATATATAGTTATATAGTTATACCAATATAGTTATATAGTTATACCAATATATATATATATATAGTTATATAGTCATACCAATATATATATATATATATATATATATATATATATATATACATATATATGTATACACACATATATATATGGGAGTGAGGTGTTTGGAGGTAAGGTTTATTAATCCTTATAAGTAAGTCGTCCATGTATGTTTCAGGATTCATCCCATCATCAGTGGTGTGTGCAGTGTGAGTTTGTAATAATATGTAAAATATGGAACCAGAGTCCACTGCCAGGAGTTATACATTGTATGTAAATTGTGTTGTCAGGGCAGCTCGAGGCCTCGTGTTGAGCGGGAGAATGTTTAGTAGGTATCAGGTCATTGGAGAAGTAGCGGCAGTTGGTCTTGGGGAGTGCAGTGTGTGTCAAAGTGGAAGGGAGTGATGTGGAGTTAGATTTTTTGGTATGTTTGGAGTAGTGTGGATGGAAGGGTATGAGGTCAAAGAGGTACACAGGTATCAACCTTAAAAGTTGTTGAATATGTTTTGGCTAAGATTTGGACAGGGGTTATAACTGGCTAAGGTGAAGTTTTTTCGAAGGGTCTGGGTGACTTTGAAGCTTCCATTATTGAATATGTCTTAGATGTGGGTGTGAGGTTATTGATGGTATATATATATATATATAAATTAAAATTCATATGTATTTAGATATGGATATATATCTAGATATTTATGTATATATACGTATATATATACATGTGCATGAACACACTTATATACATATACATATACATATAAATATGCACATATAGAAGCATATACACCTATATGTATACATATACACATATATATACTTATATATACATACATATATGTATGTAAACATATATATATATATATATATATATATATATATATATATATATATATATATATATAAAATTTATACAGGTGTATATTTACCCATCAATACATATATTCACATTCATATACATATATATATATACATATGTATATATACATATATATGTTTATATATATATATGTGTACATAAATACATATTCTTACATATACATACAGACATATATATATACATATATAAATATATAGAGACATTAAAATACATATACTTATTAGTACGTATACATATATATATATATATATATATATATACATATACATATATATGTATGCATGAAATATATACTTACACATGTACTTATACGTATGCATGTATATGTATACAAATATATATATGCATATACCTATATATGTATATATAATTACATAAATGTATATATATATATGCATATGTATTTAAACACAAATGAATGTATGTATATATATATATATATATATATATATATATATATATATATATGTTAATCCATATATATATATGAATATGCGAATATATATATATATATATATATATATACATATATATATATATATATATATGAATCCTGTTTCACATATATATGTATAGATATACACATATATATACATATATATATATATATTTACAAATATATATATATACATATATACGTATTTCTTTACACATATCCAATATATATATATATATATATATATATATATATATATATATATATATATATTTATATGTATATACCCATGTACATGTGTATACATATATACGTACATGCACATTTATCTACGTAATATGTTACACATATTTATACATACATACATGTATGTATCCACATGTATATACATAACTATATATCAATATATATAGATATACATCTATACGTATGCATATACATTTTTTTGTATATGCATATACATATATTCATATATATGTATATACATATTTATCCATATTCATACATATATATACATATATCCGTACGTATATACATATCCATATATCTATACACACACCCATATATATATATATATATATATATATATATATATATATATATATATATATATATATATATATATATATATATGAAAACTTATTGTTTGTGTGTAAATGAAAATATTGTTAAGATTCAGCCATCGAGTTCCGGAGTCAAGAGGTAGGATATCGGCTTCTGGGTCTGAAGTGAAGGATTCAATCCTGCCTCGCCTCACTTGATAGGTAGGGGAAGTCTATAGCCACACTGAAGAGATGTAATACATCGGAACACCTGTCTGTACATGACACAAAATATACATACATACATACATAAATACATACATACATATATATATATATATATATATATATATATATATATATATATATATATATATAAATATATATGTATATATATATTTATATTTATACATTTATCTTCATATATACATAGACAAAAATTTATATTCATATATATGCATATCTATACATATACATTCACATATATATACATATTGACATATATATATATATATGTATATATATATATATGTATATATATATACAAAAACATATGTAAGAAGATATATATATATAGTCATACATATGTATATATAAATACAAATATATATCTACATATATATACACTTATATATATAAGCACACACAAGTGCACATATATATATACAGAAATGTTTATACACATATTCACATGTACATGTATTTACATATGCACATGGACATGTATATATACTCTCATATACATATACACATTTATTCACAAAGATTCATATATATACACATATATTCACAAAGATATATACATATATGTACATACACACAAAAGTGCTTTTCCATTTCATACTCTCACAAATTGTGTTTGTTACATTATTATTGCGTATAATTTAGACGAGCCCAATATAATTTAAAAGTATACAACCGAATTTTTTTTGCAAATTCTCATATCTATAAAATATCATATATAATACATATATCCATCGTACAATATGCAAAATATATTCAATAATCATCTTTCTAAACAGAATTTACATTATACTTATATACAATGTATGCATAGTATAAACTTTTTCTATTAAATATTCTCACTTTTTTCAGCTTTTGCTTGTTTAATATGCCAATTATATATATTGCCAATATTCAAAACATTTTTGTAAATTCCCGTAGAGAGTAAATTGATTTTTGTATAACCCATGAGAACAAAATTTCAATTTTTTTTGCTTTAATTGTAATCGAAGATTTCTTCCCCAATGGCTAACTCCCTGAAAGCAATTGATTACTATTGATTTCAGGTTACGTCATTTATTTTTTCATTCAGATGAGATTACCTCATATGCATATTTTTTCAGTTATTATGCATTTCTTCCTTTCTAACTATTAATACTTGGCATTTCATTCAAACACTATAGCCACCAAATGCGAGGTGTGTGTGTGTGTATATGAGGGAGGCTATGTCTGTCCTTTTATGTGCGTGTCTGTATTTTCTACAGCTGCTGGCCATATTGTTTTATCCATAGAGACTTTGCCTTAGCCCTCCAATCGTCGTCTTTCAGAAATATTTTGTTGAATTTTTTTTTTTGGGGGGGGTGCATTTTGAGCTTTAGTCGGGATCATTTCGACGGGTTTCTTAATGATATCTATATTTTCTTGAATTTACATAGTTATAGTGAAAATGGTATCAAAATTTTCTGCTTTTTAGATATTTCGAGAAGATTTTTCTTACATCATTTTCAATCAATGGAAAATACAAATGGTGTCATAAATTGAACTTATTCTAACCATAATCATTTTTCGATGGGAAATTTTCACAGGACGATCTTGACGCTTCGGTTGTCCAATTATTGTCTCTGATTGTGTGTCATATTTGTAATTGTTTTTCATTGTTACAACTCATCGTATCAGTCTACGATCGTTTGTGGAGATAGGAAGTAGAAGGATAAGATATTGGCGAGACTCAATCTCATATCCCTTTCGTCCACGGAAATCTGTACAAGCTACTCTGCCTCTTAAGCTACAATACCTCGTGAGGTTGTAAGAAAATCAAACCAAACTGCTCAACAATGTTTGCTCACTAGTATAGACTGATGAACAAAGTGATTGCAATAGAAACCTAGTAAGTTAGGATGAGAGAAATGCTAGTAAAAATATTTTTTTCAAAACAACAACAAACAATGAAAGTTGAAAATGCTTCACCTGAAAAAATAAAATCCAACTAATGCAGAAAACAACTGTTGGAATGGCATCATTGATTTAAAATTGACATTTCAATGGAGTTGCAATTACGACAGGTGGATTTTATACAGAGTGTAATATCGATGATAAACCTGAAAGTACAGACAAATGTTTCTTTTTATAGCCCTTCAGAGTTCAATGTCCCATGTCACTTTGGGCGGGATAATTTTAAGGGTTTGAAGATTTTAAATTTTGAAATAATGCACATGATTTTTGTGTTGGTGTAGTGAACTACTATCAATCAATACTTACGCAAAAATATAGAAACAAACATACCAACAGAAAAGTGTCATCAGATTGCATCATTACAACGGGAGTTGACTGTAATGATACTTTCACCACTAGTTGTGAATGTTTCTTTCTATTAATTGAAATTTGAGGATCGTATCTAGGAATATGTTGAAATTTATCAAGGTATCATAGCCCAACGAATAGCCAACCCGACCAACAAATCAATCGAGCCACGGATTCTCCTTTCTTTTGTGTGTTTTTGTGTGTCTATGTATGATCACATTTTGGGGGTTACAGCTTTGAAAGTTTGTATCACTACGCACTATCTACCTCCCAGGTGCCTTTTTTTAGGTCTTTAGGTTCCTTTTGGACCAACTATGCCAAAATATTGTGCCAGTGATTTTTACATAATTTTATATGAATAATTCCAGTGCAAGCATAGGCTACGATGATTCATAATTGCAAGGTACCTATATTCTCTGCTTTAGTATTCATACTTTGACCAACATTTTTATGAGCTTACAAAAGTATATTGTTTAGATAATCAATTTTAGTGCTGCGTGGGCTACAAAGATTCATCAATGACAGGTGCTGATATCTAATTGACAATTTACTCTCAGCTTAACTTTTGTAACTTTCATACAACTTCAAATTCAATAGATAAACTGATTGAAAATTAAGATGGTGAAAATCATGGTCAAATGTATAAAACAAGTGATAAAATATTACATTAACTGATATTAATGAAGATTGATTCCAAATCTCTATGTTTACAGAAACTATTCTATAAACCACATTTATATTTTTGGGTGAGCCTGCTGCATTTTTTTCTTCTAAGCTCTTAGCATTGCATGCCTTGTGTGCTTTGTATACATGACCATTTATGAAAGGGACAGGTTTGTAAAATCATCATGCCAATGAAGTTAAAAATAGGTGTATTTCCCACGGCCACATGTGTAAAATTTCTCAATGAATTTCAATTAATTTTCGTCGAAGTTGGAGGCATTCGGTGGAAGAGACCCGTTTCAAGTTTTTAGTGAATTATTATCGAAATATTTTTTTTTGGATTTGAAGATGCTCTTCCTTTTGTCATCCGTTTCTGCCTTGGTTCATGCCTCTCCAAACGTCGAGTAAAAAAGTTTTTGAAGAAATTTCAATTAAACTTCAGGAGAGGCTGCAACATAAACTGAGGAAGAAGTAATCAAATTTTGATGCGTATCCAGAAATATATTACCGATTGAGAGATTTTTCCATTATTTCTCGCCCATGACTGTCCACACGCTCCAAAAGGTTCTGATCGAATTTCGATGAAATTTCGCTATAATATGCCAAGTAAGTTGGGGGAGACGTGATCAAATTCTGGGGTTTGTCAAAAAGTTTGTTCTTGATTGAGGGATATTTTGATTATTCTGCATGAAAAGAATTTAAAATGAACTGCAAATAAAATGCTAAATGAGAATTTCAAGGGAAATAACTCAATATGCTCATATAGCGAGAATTCAAGTTTTGTAGTCCTTCTGTTTTTAAATGTTTTACTTTCATTTAGCCTAAAGGTTTGTGTACAGATTTGGCAAAGAGACTGAACACAGCTTAAAACAACTGGAAACCTTTACACAGATAAAATTATTCAACTTTCTCTACTCTTTCGAAGGAGTGATTATGTTTATTCAATTACAATATATATGACAGTAATGTACACAAACCCATACACACATATTCGTGAACACATATAGTCATACAAGTAGGGATACATAGTGTTGTTCGAAAAAATTAGTCAAAGAATGGATTTATTCTAAGAAATATGGGAGCCGATTCTTAGAAGCATGAATGACAAAAGTCCCGGTTGAAAATTATCCTGATGTTTTGAATCGACAATTTTTACGTGAATAACTTTTGTTGATTTCGAAGATTTGCAATGAATGAGATTTTTCATTGATTCCCTATGCCAACTGGTAAATCAGCCTTGTAGTTGTTGTGAACAGGCCCGAACTAATAAATAAATGTCTTGAATATTAGTAGTGATACATATTAGATTCTTACAGATACAATGTTCTTTTCCATCTCAGAGAATAAAGCTAAAAATGAAAGATTAACTAATCTAATCGCAGTTCTACAGATTCAGTGTAAATGAAAAATGTAATTGGACGAGTTCTGAATTTCAACGCAACTTTACCAGGCCTTCTCAATGCAATAGGAAAGTTTGAAATAATAGGTATCACATAGAGTGAATCTGATGCTCTATTTTAGTACCACTACTAAGATTTATCATTATGCCAAAGCAGAAGGAACCCGGATAAGACTTGTTGCATCTCTCGTATTCATCTGGCATTTCTCCAATAAATAATGATCATTTCAAGCATTTTCATCTTCATATCCGTCGAAGAAAAAAGTTCAATAAAAAAAAAAAGAAACCATTTTGTGTTCTCTCTGAATTTATGACCATTACAACTTACAAATTTTCTATGAGATGGCATTTATCATTAGAGAATCGTCTGGAAAATGTCATCTTCAAGTTTGATTACATAACTACCTTTCGTTATTTCAAATCATCATTAATCTTACTGTTCAAGATAGAGATATTTCAATGTAACAAACTGATATATGTTTACACGTATTTGTATGCATGATTATATATATTTGTATGCGTTTAGTATAAAATTTCAAAGAAAAAAATAGAAATTGATAGAATTTAGCGGCCTTTCAACTTAAATCCGTAAACCTTTATTCTATTTTCTCCGTGTATGACTGTCCGTTTTCAACCCAATACAAAAAAATTGAACCTTGAAACTACTGTGAAATCCTAATTCACTTGCATGAAAAAAAAACTCTTGTTAGACCTAAATCAACTTGCAGGATTATATCTGCAATATAATATGATCTTATACTTTTTATTGAAAAAAAAAAAAAAAAAAAAAAAAAAAAGGTATCGTCAAAAGTTTTTCCACTTATATTTCAAATTGTTTTGGCAAGATAGTATCGTCTTTATTGGTCGACAAACAATCAGCTAATTATCCATTATCAGTTTATTGAGTTGTCTCTGTCTGACCGGTTTTCGGACTTCCGATAAGAAATGAAAATCCAAGAGGAAATCGATATCAAAGAGACTTGTGGACAGCAATACGGAAGCCCGAGGGCATCATTTCTTGTCGATGCAGGACTCAGCTAACTACTTATTCAACACCAACAGAAAAATGAAACTAATACCATACTAATCTTTAACATTTTGCACTCAATTTTGAAAACAGTATCCATATAAAAGTTTTTCTCCCTAAGTCTTAGCTGAATGATTTATGTGTTCATTTCTTTTTTTCTCTGTTGGAGATAATCCTGTAAGTCTTAGTTCATTTCGAAGCTCATGGCAGTTATCTCAATTTTACGCACGGGAACTTGGAATATAGGTACTTTACAATCGAGTAAAATAAAGTCAGCGATTGAAATTTATCTTCACCTATCCGATATAAGGAAATTATCTCGATTCGACGATTCCACGAATGGAGTTTTAAATTATATTGGCATATTTCCAAGCGTGAAATTACAATTTTCATTTCATAAAATGAAACAGAATTTCATGTACATCTACAAATCATACATTATCTTTTTCACAAACCCTGAAATCCGAACGCAAAACATTTTTGTGTGTCACTTAAGTAATTCAATAATAAATTCAAGATGATATTGAATAAGATATTATTGAAATCAACATTTTGTAACTTCCGAAGAAATTTTTTCATTTTTTTTTCATGTAGAAAAATGCCAAACACACTCACACACATATATATATATGTTCTACTGACCTGTTCTGCGTAGAGCATCTCTTTCTGGGTCCAGAGCGGATGTTTTGACCCTCCCTATGGTACTGGAAGAGACATAGAGTCTATACCTATGCTGACAAGTGGATGACACAATTATATAACAGTTGTCTATATGTCTGAGAGAATTGTTATAATCATGTGTTGATTTTTTTTTTCATATTATTCTATTTCAAATAGTTCCAAAGAAAATTTGGATATCACAGGAAATCAAACTTACAACTTATACGGTACCTGTTTCAATAGAGTAACTCGTACATTGAGCCGAAAGGCAAAAAAATAACTGTTTCTACTCCAAATTCTCATTTTGTTTATTCACAGTCTATATCCTCTATCATCGTGAACCAATAGGTTATCAAGAAATCCAGCAGCCTAATTTTATTTAAACATTTACCCTATTTACGTTGTCTGAGCCAAATAATGCATTCACTGTGTTAAAAGGGGGAATCACTTCAACATAAATTAATCAAAATATATATTGCTTACTCAGTAACTCTGTATGAGATATAAATCATCTAGAATGGTTAGGAAAAAATCCAATATAAGTTGTAGAAAAGCATTAACAAGAATATGATATGCAAAAGAGATTATGATTAAAGGATTATAACCTATTAACAGTTACGACCAAATCGTGTTGGATACACCAGTTCTCGTATGATCACTACAGTTGAACAACGTCGAACCTGGTCAGTAACCAGATGGGTGACCAACTGTGTATATGCATGTAGAAAGCCTCCCTTGGCAATATCGTCAATCTTCCTGAGTGGGGACCAATCTTCGCACCATGCTCAATAGTGCAACCAAAGGCATGTCTTTATCAACCCCAATCGTTCAGTCAGCCCTGCTTTCAGTTAATAAGTAAGGAATGAGCTGTGAATGAACTTTTCGAAATTCACTTGAGCATTTGATATAAATGCAAAGTAGTTGTCAGAAAGTGCAAAAAGATCCAACTTGGGATCTGAAACTGACTATACGAGTAACTAGAGATAGGATAGGTGGTGATGACCTCCGAGGTCCTACTATGGCAGACAGGGACAACTTTTACGCAGCGCTACACGAATTGGTGTTTTCATAATTTGCAATTCTTTTTATATAAAAAAGAAATCTATTTGTTGATTCATGCCAAACTTTGTCAGGCTGTGCCAATGTTGAAGTCAGGGCACAATGACAAGAAAGGGCTAGTAAAAAGGAGTAACAAAGAAAAAGACTTTTTTTTTTTTTTAAAGATGTTTATTAAAAGTAAAATCAATGAGAGGATGACTTGAATAATATATGCTTATATTGACTTCTCAGATAAAAAGTCGTCACACACACACACACACAATATATATATATATATATATATTCTATAGTAATGGGATAATATTTTCGACATGAATTGAATTCATGACAATTACGAAAAAATACATCAAAAATGTCAAGTAAAGAATCAAACAGGGCTTCAAGACAAATAATAGAATCAATATTATCAAAGTCTGAAACAATGAAGCAAAGACCCAGGGAAATTTATCCGTTTCTAATATTAGCCCAGTTAATGCTAAATCAAAATAAAGGACAACATAAAAGGAAACACGTGCGGAGATTCCACAAAGATACCATCAATAAATGTAAAAAAAAAAAACGAAACCGTGAAAGAAGCCATATTGCATGGCCACATGACAATGAAAATATCACTTGAATCAATATCTAACTGGCTAGGAAATTGAACACTACATCGAAACAAGTACCAGAACCAAAGTTTAGAGAAAAAAAGAAAAAAAGTATAACTTTCCAATTTCGTCATTAATTCGAATCTTTTGTGTGTATGTATCTTTGTATGTGTGCGAGAGAAAGAGAGAGAGTGAAACCTCATGAAGGACAGCAATGATCACGGTGTTGTCCTCAGTGATAAAATCGGAGACATTTCTCTATTGAGCCCTGGCGTCTTCCAAAAAGTAAGCTTACCACAGATATTCACTAAGTATTAATACGGTGCTTATCTGAGCTCTGGTGTAAAGTCCGTTAAATAAGTTTGTGTATTCCAATATACGTAATTGTGTATAGTAATATTGCGAAACAAGGGAATTAGGGAAATCCTTGAACACATTTATTTTTTATGAAATCCCAAATTCCCCAACCAGTGCTCGAATTAGCTTAGTTTGACACAAGGTCACAATTCTTGGGCGACCATTTAGGATCAAATCCATTACAGCAAGAAAGGTTAGCATCACAACCTTGTTAACAATTCCTGCACTGTTTGTGAAACTTGTGATTTCATAGAATTCGTGAAAGAGTCTTGAATTCCATATAATCTCTAGAGATTTCACTAGATCACTTATTAGGTGATCAAACTGTAACATGAGTGATGTGAAATTATGTCATAACTTTCCCTGAATGAAAAACGATTCCAAGAAAATAGTAATTGTTTTTCGAATGATCTTATTCTCTTAAAAGAAAGGTCCATTGTGACAGTAACTAATTCCTAGAGGTAACATCGAGTAAATGCTTGATCTTTGATGGGGTAACTTTGATAGCTTTTCATTTAACAGGATTTTAAAATTTTAATTGAAAGTCTGACACTTCAAGTAGCAATGTTTCATTTGTTTTCTGAAACAGCGTAGGGCGAGGATGATGAACAGACTATTGAAACCTGGTGAGAAAAGAGTAAACACTGTATGTACGCTAAGATAGATGTTCAAATACAGGTTATAAAGAAGGATGGCTTAAAGAACCTAATAACCTGGGGTGCATCAAGGCCACAGATGAAGAGGTCAGAAGAGAGTAAATGGGGGAAAATGCGTTGAAAAAAAAGGAACATGGCGTTAAAGAACGTAAATTACTTCAAACAACAGTAGAAAGGAAACTGAAAAGCCGTAATCGCTCACAACTTTGAAGGACATGGCATATAAAGAGAAACATCATTCAATACCTGTTTTTAGCGTTATGGGTCATGTTAGTACCTATGACCCTTGGGGTTGATCTGGAGTGAATCACTTTGTTTGGAATGGCTTAAGCTGATTCCATAAATGCATCATGTAACCTTGAAGAGGGGTAGTTTATTCTTTGATTAAATGAGTGCTTTCTGTGGAACAAATCTTTCATATTGGTAATGTACACGTGTTATATCGGAATTGTGGTGAGACACAAAATATCGTCATATTATCCAAGAAAGAGTTGAATCGTACGAACTCTTTAGAGTATTGAGATTGAACCCTGAAGCAGGGATAAGATAAACTACGGCATGCAGGCCATATCCGGCTCATGAAAAAATGATTTCGACAATCCTGCACACGTATATTGGAATACAATACTTACTTGTGCTTTAAAAGATTCATGTCTATTTAAAATACGTCTTGACTGAAATAAGAGGCAACTAAATTGAGTTTTTGATAACCAATGGGCATCCTTGGTTGAACACAAATTTTTTGTAGCCTGCGTTATTCATCGATTTGAATTAAAATATAACTTAGATGTATTTGAATGCATAATTCCAATATTTCAAGCTTTATGGTTATCATCTGGCCCACCATCCAGAAAGGTTGCCTGCCTCTGCAAATAGTTTTTGCAGCTACATGATCCAGATTAATTACTGTACGCGCAATAATTCAGTTGATTCATAAAGACAGTAAATATAGTACATATCGGCATGAAAGACCTACATACCAATAAACAAAACCTTCATGCAATTAATGCGTTGCATCAAATGAACTCGTTGACTGAAGCTATCGAAGTTTGAAATGGTTATACATGGAGCCTGAATGGGTGTTAGTCTTTTGTATAAAGCTAATCAGTCCAATTCAGTGAGAAAATGATTTGGATGAGTAGAAGCTTGAATGATATTGGAAATTGACCGTCTGTAACAGGCTATAGTAATTATTCTGATCATTCAAAAGAATATACCAGCTTGTTATATGGTTATTCTAGAGCAAGTCTAACTATTCAGGAACAGAAATCCTGTTATTTTTAACAGGACAATCGATAACCAATATGTCGTCCCAATAGTCACGTACGAAGCAGAAACATGCAACGTAAACTAAGCTTTGGTTCTGAAAACCCAGGAATCATTCACGAAGAAGAATCATTCTTTTCACATGCAGAAATCACAGGATAACAAATAAAATTGAGATAAAAATGGAGTCAGATGTAAAATTCATTAGAAGACCAAAATAGCAATGGACAAGCCCGGGCGCACGAATGTCAGACCACTGGTGGACATCATTATTCACAACATGGATACCCCAAGATCATATGTAAAATTGTGGCTTGCGGAAAGATATGAAGCAACAATTTAGACAAATCCAAGATATTGCGTCCGCGATAGATCTGGTGAGTCTTGGGAAGGTCGATTGCCCAATTACTGACAGTAAAAAGTTGACAATGAACAGTTTATAGCGAAATCTATATCCTAAACAGCTAAGCAACTTGGCATATGGTGATTGCATGCCTTTTTTTATATTCTAATTCACCATTCCATATATATATATATATATATATATATATATATATATGTGTCTAATACTGGCCTCTATCATAATGATTCAATATAAAAAGAATGTATTGCCTGGATATGATTCTGACATGCCGATCTGACTGTAAATGAGAATTTACGTCCTTTGAGTTCAGGTAACTCCATCAAATAAAGAAACACTGACCATTGTAAATCAGTTTTGATAAAGTACTGTCCTCAACCATTCCTACTATAAATCTGAAATACTGACCTTCACGGATATGTTTCAAGATTTCGGGGACTCATTGAGATTTACTCGTTGGTCAATCGTTGCTAATGATGGGAATTCCCTGTATTGGTGTTCTGAAGCTAGCCAAATGAAATTTTAGTTTCACCGTTATTAATTGCAATTCAGTTCTATCTGGGTCAAGGCTTTTATCTGGCAATGAAAAACTTACGCATCACCACCTTCGCTGTTAGGCTTGCTCATATTTGAACGAATGCAGATGAAATTTCCTTTGAAAATGTCGTTTCAGGATGAGACTGGAATGTAGAGCGAGAAGAGTCTAAGAGCTGGAAAAGAAAGAGATATATCGAAAGGGCAAATGAAGTCAAATGTCCAGAGTTCAATCCCAGAAAGAAAATTTGTCTTAGGGGAAATGAGACTGCAGATTCGTAGAAGATAAAAAGACGGCAAAATATCCACCAAGCCCGAAAGAAACCAAGCACTTCAAACTGAGGAGAGCTGACTATTTTGTGATATTTTTATTTGACCTGAAACTGGACTAAGTGATGGATATGTTTGAACTCTTCGAAAGAGAAGCCTTTTCATAGAAAAGGCGAAATATACTAATTGCAAAATAAAAATTAGAATTTTCCTGAAAAACACACACACAAAACAAAGCAATAACAGACTAAGTGAATTAAGTTATTTGAAAACACAAATACGAATGGGATGGATGATCACAAGAGGTAACACTGAAAGGGAATAAAAAGATTCAAATCAGAAAAATGCTGTTCCCGAAAACGCTAGCAAAAATTCGAAATGCCTACATTCATCAATGTGCGGAACGATAAGGATCTGGTAAAACTTCCATTTAAAAGGAACAAAAGCTCTTTGGGTGTGGTTGAACGTGCAAATATGGATGAACGCTCGAACGAGAGGGCGAATATACATGGGTGTTGCAGAAGTGTTAATTATGACGGGAAAAAAGAAAATGAAATATCAGTTTTCATCGTGTTTCTAGAAAAGGCCATCAGAAAGAATAAAGATTTTTTTTAGAATTTTTATATTCAGTTATTTCAAATAGGCAAACATTCTCTTAGGTAGTACTTTGAGGCGAACTAAATATACCTTATTCAAAACAGCCGTCCCATTTAATGCCCATAATTAGAATTGAAGGGCAGTGTCTGAAAGAAATGGGTCAGATAAAGATCATAACAGGCTCCTGTATTAACCACCATATGCAGTTGACATATCACATGGTTTGGGCATGTCTGGAGACTTCCTGCAAGACCTGCAAAGCAAGCTATAAAGTGAAGGTCAATTGACTAAAGAGAAAACAAGATGGTCTCTGATGAACTGGCAGTGGACAGTTGAGAAGGGTCGAGGAACTGGTTGACGGAAGAAGGAACGATGCCTTCAGGCTGGCTGGAAATGGTTTACGTTGGAAACCCTTGATTGCCTCACGTGCAACACGATGTGAGAGTAATTTAGATGAATGATCTAACTGAATTTCAAGTGTACGGGGTGTAGATATTCGTCATCGTCCATAAATATCAGAGAGCTGATCTTCCGTTGTCATTGCATCTACCTAGACAAATTATGAGCTTTCTCGGAGAAAAAAAAGGCATTGAAAGAATATACCTGAATCTGGATTTTATCATTCAGCGCCATTACTGATTTGCAAAAAGAAAATACCAAAGTTTAATAAAGCAGTTTTTATAAAGTTATCATTTTTATTTCTCTTAAATGGAGAGACAATCACTATATCAAATGAGGTAAACCCCTTTTGATATGATTTATCAGACGATTGAAGTAATTTGATATTTTTTATCATTCCTACAAGGTCTTTGTTGATCCATTCTATACCCTTCTTGTGTATTATTTGTATGTGAAGTTCTCTTTTATGGTAACACAAAATAAAGAGATATCAAATACATTTTTTTTAACTTCCCACTACCTTCTCTTTACATACGGATTGTACACTTGATGTAGGCAGTTGAATCGATGGGCCAAAATGTCTTGGGAACTGCACAATTAAGGAGAATTAATCCAACTACTTTAAAATTCTTAATGTTGACTCTTAAACTCTTAAACGATACTTCAGAAAACTATTAGTTCGGTTGTTACCCCTCTAGATATTTTAAACTTTACTACAAAAAAATTAACGTAAGAAAATTAGCAATAGGGCATAGTTTTCTTAGCTTTTTTATTACCCCACAGAACCAAAATATTCAGTACAGTTTTGACATTTTAACTCATTTTATCATCCAGCGTAGGGTTAAGCTTTGGTGGCGGCGGCCGGGGTTAATTTCCACGGCGGGACTAACGGAGAAATGTCATTCAGTCTTCATCAACCAGAAAGAGAAATGTTCCCTTTCTATTTTTCTCTTCTGTATTTCAAAATAACGTATTGGTGGGGACTCACAATAATACCCAATCTGTGTATGCCTTATTCAGCCATGGTTGTTTACTCAAATGCTAATGTTAATCTCATCAAAATAGTCTTAGTTATTAAACACAATATCTTAATATCAGCTAATGTGCTATAGAAATTTAGTATTACTAAAACTCAATCTTTTTTTTAAGTTATAATTCTTTTTTGGATATTTGAATCCATCTCCATGACTAATAAAGCTTTTTTGAAATTGCCCATAAAATTCCTCACAATTAAAATGAATCAGGATAACAAATAATTGGGATATCTTATTCAATACAAAGTTTTTTTGTATTGAATAAGATATTCCGATGACTGGATTTAAGGAACGACGTCTTTAGAGCAAAAATAACGTCACTGGTGTTTCTCAGAAAAGCATGGAGAGCCAAGATATTTTTCCAGCTTCATCGTGTTAATATACGAGGCTTAATTATGTTTTCTTCGAGCCTTTGTACGAGTCTATCAGGTATGGCAGGACAAAAAGACGGTAGCATTTACTGGCTGCAAAATGGCTACGATTGGCTGTATTTTTGCTTTAAAAATCGCTAAAGTTGGGTAGATTCTGTTTTTGTATAACTGTGTAGAGAAATATCTATAAACCGTGGAAAATACCGATGTATTAATAAGCAGCGTATTGAGGAGATATCCACACAAGGCAGATAGAGCTAGAACAAATGAATGGCTTCTATGATCATTCATCATCATCATCAGTCTTTTAGCGTCCGTCGTTGGACATAGACCTTCCCCAGGATTTGCCACACTTCTCTATCATGGGCGTCACGGAGCCAGTACTTCCTGAACTTGTCTAGCTCATCTCTCCATCTAACATTTTGCCGGCCTCGGTTGCGCATATGGTCTCGGGGAACCCATGTTGTGAGTCGTGATGTCCATCGATTGTCGGCCATTCTTGCAACATGGCCAGTCCACCGCCATTTGAGATTTTTTATGGATTCTATGATGTCTCTAACTCTTGTCTTTTCCCGGATGTGCTGTGCTGTTTTGTGGTCTCTCCATGTGAGGCCCAGCATTATTCTTTCATGTGCACGTTGCATGGTTCTCAGCTTACGGGTCTGTTCTCGCTCTTAAGATATTGTTCTTAAGAACAGTCAGTGAAAAACCCAGCCATTTGGAATTGATACTGTCTTCTGGCTCTGTGAAACAAAGATTGACAATTTATTCTGTTTAGAAACATTTATTTTTTGTGAAATTTGCCAAGTAAAACAAGGAAGTGGGAACTCATTGAAGAATAAGGTTTATTAATCCATTAAAGTTTGTCAGCTACGATGGAATTATCGGGAATCTAATGGCAAAATCATGTTTAATATAAAATGTAGGGATACAGAGCATTTATTAATTTTTGAAATTTTTTACCTTCATCTTAATTTTATTTTTTATGGGGAGGTAGGGTCACCACAATACTGGCAGCCTGGAGTTCACATTGCAGATTGCAAATAAAGAGTAATCTATGACTAAACTCCGATCAGTTCCAATCCTCAGTGATTAAGTGAATAGAGAACAGTCCCTAGTGAGAATCGAACCATTGACCCTCTATTCGATTGTTCTTCATTTCGATCCACACTGTTTATAGATTTACTCACTTCCCAAGGGAAACTAATCTGAGTTTAGTCGCTATAAAAAGCAATTCAGATTAAACTGAAAGTAAAGGATAACAAGAAAGAGAAAGGAGATAATTGTCTATATTACTTCACCTAATAAAAAACTAAGATATTTTTCATCGCCTTTGATTTAGCAAATGTTTTTTTCAAGAATCATGTTCAAAATAAATCTTTAACAGATCTTCCTCAAGCAGTGTACTGTTGTTGTCTAGTTTTGATATTGATTTCCAATGTCATCATCGAAATCGAATGAAAATTTCGGATATGTTGTATCATCATAATCCTCATTCGTAAGCCCACTTGGTTGGCTCTCGTTTGCCGGCGTAACCACGTCAAACTGTCTTTCATTCGATTTGTCATGTGTATTCTTTACTCTCTGAGGGGGAAGCTCGCTTTCAGGGATTGGTTTCTTCGAATGTTGGCAAGATGATGGGCCACACGGAGATTCACAGAAATAGACAGTGCATTCAAATTGAATGCTAGTACTGTTGCGAAGATGGAAAGATTCAAAGATTGGACTGTAGAACCATTCACCGAATGAAGTGAATCCAACATCACTGGGCAAAGCCAAACCGTCACCACAGCCATCTTTTAAAATTTCGTACGAGCGGAAGTCGTTGTAAGCCAGACATCTGTCTACTGATATCTGGAGGGGTCCGTGACTATCATGGATCCGGCCTCGTAACTGAACCTAAGAGAAAATATAAGAATGACAGTTTATATAGAAAGCATACACACTCTAACAAGGTAATTTCCAAGCGTTTAGGGATTTAGAGAAGCATGCAGGAGCTGATGTTCTACGGACATTTGGGACTTTTGTGTAATTGTTGTATATAGTCTTATACCTCTACACAATAATTACATTGACAAAAAAAAATACATAAGATATATTCGAGCTATGGGCCATGCGTTGACTGAAAAGAAATTCCCATATGTGCATACAAGTTGTAATAATGTTATATATACATTACACTAGCTGAGATATCCGGCCTTTCCCCGAGAAAAAAATTGGGCTTTGGAAAATACGTTCTCCGATATTCTTTTCAAACACAACAAATTGATAAAAAAATATTTATACTATTATCTTATATTCGTTCCACCAATAGAAGCCAAAATCTCTAGAAATTTTTCGTTTTGAAAGGACAGTTTGTATCGCTGATAAATAAGGTCGTTTTTTACCTAAATGGGTCAAAAGAAAAAGCTTTAAAAGATGTTGAAGTGGACCCTGACTTTCTGTTTGAAGTAATTCAGTTTCTTGCTTTGTGAATAATGTTTTTTCAATTGAATTGGATGGATTTTGAAAGAAAACATTCCAGAATTCCTGATTCAGGTCAGTATAACAGTGACATTCGCATAGTCTATCCCCCCCCCCAATGACTGGTAGCAAATGTCGTATTGATTGAGAGTACAGAGTCCAATTTTCCTCTTTACCGTGAGAAAAAAAGTCGGAAAATTACAAGATCAAAATAACGGCATCAAATAGTTCAATAATAATGTTTTCTCCATCTATTAATGAAAAATAATAGAATACTCAAGAGTTTTCTTTGCAGTTTGAAAGAATAAAAAGTGATCCTGACATCGAAATAACACAAGTAGAAAAATAATTAGCCAGGAACTAACTATAATTACTTCCAACCTGAAAGTCAAAACGAAAGGGAAAGTTGGAGCTTTTTATTGTGAAATGCAAATAGTAGTCTTACTAACATCACTTCTCTTGATGCTTTTTTTCAGTCAATATATGGCTTGAAAAAAATATTTTTAAAAAATAATTTTGTTTGGTGAGGAATGTTTTTACAAGTCATACGAATGATAGTTGACCCTGTGTCTAAGCTAATTTTGGTAAACATCAAGTATATTCTGTCTAGTATTCACAAGTCCACAGTAGTGGGGGCACCAAGTGAGGATCGAATTTACTACAGTAGTTATTGTCAGTATTGCAAGAATGTTCACAATTACAAAATTGATTACTTTGACATATAGATAGAAACTGGAGTTTATAATGACGTTAATATTTCCCATACAAAAAGTGTTGCTTTTTTGTTGATAAACTATCATTTCACCTGTGAGAAATGACTGTCTTCATGTATGGGTCGGCACTAGAGAACTTATAGCTATTTTATTTAGCAAAATATTTTTAATATTTCTCACTTTATGTTGTCGCAAGTCATCTCAACTCAAGCGGTTTAATGTTTTATCGAATGTTCCCAAGACAATCCTCATCGTTACGTCACAATAGGAAAGTGAATTAACCAATGAAATCAATGAGTAAATGATCAAAAGAAATATGCATGTATGCCTATCAAATGTTTACAAATTATGAAAATGGGGAGAAGACACCGGAGCCAAATATAAGTACAAAATAAGGGGATGACATTGTGCAAAAAGAATATGTACCTTCATTCCGAGAGGAAGGGCTCCAATGATGGGCTTATTGTCCAGATTGACGACTTCCATCTTCATTGTATATGTTTTCTCTTCTCCCTTGTCATTGATAATTCGGCTTAGAGCAGAGTTTGGAAACACCACATCCAGTGACCTTGTCTTAGCCTTGGCGTATGGACCATACGTACAGAAAACAGCAAATTGTTTATTTGGATGATACATGATTGGATTGTAGCGTTTTGAAACAATCAATTCAACTTGATAAGTGTCATTCCGGGGAAACTGAAACATAATATTTCGTTTTAGATATAAAAACAATGTAAATACAGTGGGGGATGGGGTTATGTTACACGTTTTCTCTCTATTTTTTCTTTTATTTTCAGAATCTAAAATTGAAAAAAAACCCAAAGAAACAAAGAGATCGGGGAAAAAAACCCGGACCAAAAAAAAAAAAATGATAAATCCCCGAATCCGCCTCAAAATCAAATCTTTCCCAACCCTATTAAAATTCTTACAAAAACCTTTCGGAGATGATATTTACCACTGACCATTTTCAATTTATCACGGCTTTAAGGAGAACAAATTTTCAAAAGTTGAAATGTAACAATTGATCAAAATGTCTGTATACATTCCAGTTGTTAGACTCAAATGGAAACGACCTTTTTGTTGCACATTCAGCCAAGGTCACTTCTTGCTGCACATTTCATATCATTTATCGGACCATCATAGCCCAACGAATCACCTGCCCTACTGACCAGCCAAGTGGGCTACAGGTTTTCTTTGCTTGTCGGTGCAGGTCTCCCTCTGCTCCTGGTCAAATTCTTGAAAATTTGAGTTCATCACGAGGCGCCATCTTTTTGCCATGTTTTCAAAATAGATTTTGGGAGTCTATGATCATTTCAGACGAACAATGCCCAAAACTTGTTGCTAGTATTTTTCAGATAATTTGTTTGGATTATTTTTCTGGTACAGCACGGGCTACGGTGATTCATTATTTCAAAGTACAAATATATTTGACAAATTTTCACCCTCAGCATAATTTTAGTTGCTTTTATACAACTCTCTATTCAATATAAAAATGGTATAAAATAATGTGTTAAAATACTTCTTTAATGTTGATGAGGATTGATTCCATATCTTTTTGTTTACTGAAGCTATTCCATAAACCCCATTGATATCCAATTGTTTCTTCTAAGCTCTAAGCATTGCAAGTCTTGTGTGCTTCGAATGCATGACCATTTATGAGGGGGGGGCAGGTTTGTAATATTAACATTGAGAAAGGTTATTGCTACGAATGGGTCATATCTTGATGTATGTAAATATTCAATCATTGTTCCTTTTATTATAAAAAGGATATTGCACATATTAAGCTTTCAGGTTAAAGTTCAGGATTTTTAGGTCTGACGTTGGACTTAAGTACTCTCTAAAACTCACCACACCTCCCATCATTGGGTGTGGCAGAGTAATACTTTCTCAACTTGTCTAAATGGTCAAGTCATCTTATATTTTGTCAGACAGTTTCGCTTATGATATCTGGGGAATTAACATTATGAAACGTCATGTCCAGCGATTGTCTCATATCCTTACAAGATGACCCTGCCATTACCATTCTAATTTTATATTCAATGGAATTTGACTTCTGTTTTTTCTCTGATGTACTATGGTCTTTCCATATGATATTGAGCATGATATTCGCCTGTACACATGCATGATTCCCGGTTTGAGGGTGCATCTTTTGGTTCAGTTTAAGGTTTCAACTCAATCGGTTACTATCAAGAAGATGCATTGGTGGTATACCCTTGATAGGACTAGTGCAGTTTTCTATTTCTTGAAGGTTCAGCTTGCTGTACCGAAATCTTGCTTATCTTGAAGACTTTGTGCAATTTTTCTTTCGGTGATTTCACGGTTCTGGGTAAATATAATGGTCTCCATATCTTAGTTCTGCATTTTCATTTTAGGGTTGATAAGGTTTAATTACCTTTGATTCAATCTGTAATAACCTTGAATTGGTATTGACGTTGCTCTGGTGGGCAGGTTTCTTTCAATTCTTTTCCATCTAAGTATTGTCTGTTGATATCACTCTTTGGTGTGACGTACGCTTTTCCTAGATATTTGATGCTTTACACATTGTACACACGCGATTTGCTCATATTCCTCTTACTCAAGTTGTAATTCATTGAACTTTCTAAGAACTTTTCATGAATATTGTGTATGATTAAAAATACCCATCCACGTTTGGTAAACAGTTAGACAGAAAAAAAAACTGAAATAAAAGTCTTAAAGCAGACATGACAACAATTTACATCTGTAATTTGACAAGAAACAAATGAAGAAAAAACATCAACCTGATCCGAAGTATTTTGCAAGTGCTGCAAACCGGAAATTAAAAAGATCTCGTTTGTCCAAAATTTCACGAGAGCTTATTTTTAAGAGCAAAACCCAACCCTGACACTTTACTTTTTATACAGATTCATTTTTGTAAGTTAATTTTGGTGTCTATGAATAGACGAACATAATCATGGAATCTTTGGTACAATGTTTCCATCTTATTTTCTTCTAATTAAATCATAAAGAGCTGCTTTTTTCGCTGCTAGAGTAGACAGATATGAAACTGGTTTTCAATTTGCATGTGTCACGTATTCGAATCCAGGCTATAATTTTCTTTCTTTGGTTTCTGTGTAAAAGTAAATGTTTTTCCTTTCAGTAGCAGTTTATAGGGTTACTGTGATTTATTATTCCTTGTCCCAAGTCAAGTTTGGAAGTGTTACAATAATGGATTTCTATGTTTACCCAGTAGAAAGATTAAAATGGTATAAAATTGACTTTCCTTTCACGTTGAGAGCAGACTAATTGTCCTCGTGAATGAAAGCCTGTAGGTTATTTTTTTCTGTACAGCAGGAAATTTGTCGGAAAGGTTTTTCCGTGTTCGTGTGTGAACTGAACAAAGAAAGAAAAATGACTACGAAAGTAGAAGCTGCGAAAATATATTTTCCAATGAGAAAAAGTTTTTATCTCATCTACTCATAAGACAACAAATATTTTCCATTAACTCAAATATCATTTTTCCCCACGAACTCAATATTTGAAACAATCGCCCAGAAATAATAGTTAGAATAATCAAACTCTTATATCTGGATTACTCGAACTATTCCTCTCGTGTTTGAGGTTTTTCTTTCATATTATGTCTGCCATGTACCAGCCAACCTTTTAAAGGTGTCTATTTAGTATTGGAAAGTCGAATGGTTCATTTGAATACAAATGAAAGACCAGTTCTGAGAAGGCTAGACAATTTATAGAACTACCCACACGTACGTATAAGGGACCCCACGCTTAACTAGAACGAGTGTCACATTATGTGGTAGTAGAGATATGGATTAATACCCACTCAAGCATTGAAAAAAAGAACGTTCAATATTCAACAGTTTTATAAAAACAAATTTTCAGTGGATTTAATACTGTTAAAATAAGCTTGGCAGTTATTCGGTATATCTTTCTACGGGCTTCTCACATCGAAAAATACACTAAATAACAAACAACGAAAAAAGCGTTCCCATAAAGCATGCATTTATTGTTAGAAGACATCTACCTCTGTCACAGCTATAATACATAATTTGTTGTCTTTGTCAATTTACGTCCCTCAAACATTGGCACAAGTTTATGAAATTTAGCATGCACACTTAGTGGACACAAGATAAAGCTTTGAAGAAGATGCGAGAAATAAAAAATACAGGTTTTAGGATTTTTTTTTTCAATTCACAATGTAATTATAATGTTTGATTGAACCCCTAATTTCCGTCCAATATCGCTGGAAATTGCTTCATGGGGGCAGATTTCAACTAATCCATCATTGATTGTATTGCTATAGAGAAAATTTTAGGTCTTTACTTCTGACTCCTGCATTGAAATAATTCAAATTACACCACAATTTTTGGTTTGTACAATTTGATTAATTAGGGTTAGGCATGTGGTTATCAGAAGTGACTTATTCGGTTGTAAATGTTTGAGAAGCACGAAAAGTATTTTCTAAGAGACTTCTGCTTCCCTACCACCATTATAGTTGGTGTGGGTAACTAGAGTTCCAATCAACATATTTAGGATAAAACGCAATTGAAATCTAAATCGAACAAATACCACCAAAAATAATCAATTGATAATGATTCCTCTGAGAAACTCTGAAGATAGAGGGTATGAACGATTTGAGTTTTAGGGAAAGCTTGGAGAAGCAGAGTTCACAAAAATACTTCAACGGAGAATTCGTGGAGATTTGATTGAACCTTTTAAAATATCAAAAAAAATATAATTATCATGGTAAAACTATATCTATCCTGTCTAATAGAACAAAAACAGTAAACGCCGGTAAATCCATGGATTTCTTCAGCGAAAAAGTTGTGCCCCGTTGGAATATATTGCCTGAATTTGTCAAAGTGGTATTAATACTTTTTAAAATAGGAAAAAATTTAAGAAAATGGCATAGAAGTTGGATTGAATAGCCAGAATCGGGATCTCGATTGAATTTTTTTTTTCAACTAGGTAACTCATTATAAAGTATATGGAATGAGACAAAGTTAATTAGAAATACAATTTTTGAAAAGATGATCAGACCACAGCGGATTGTACATTATATATATATATATATATATATATATATATATATAAATAAAACCACAATCTGCACATAGGCTCTGCATCACTGACAGAAATATTCATACAGCTGGGATCATTTTGTGGACAAAGCAATAATTCGTGGAGATCGATTTTCCTACCAGACTAAGATCCGTTGTTGAAAGTAGGTCTCCCCTGGGGTCTGTTTACGTGAAGGTGATGGGCCCTGCCCTGCAACGCTGATCTATGGCATATTGAGAGGGGGAGAAATGGATTAATGCATTTCCCGTGAGAATTTGTGCAAAGAGAACCCAAACTGCTGGAGTTTTTTTTCCTTACCGATCGAAATCCAGGTGAGATACAATCACTGTAATGCCAGTTGAGAAAGGCAAGTGTCCATCTCTTCCTTTCAACACTTCATGGGTTAGCATGACAGGTAAGAACTATCACTCTTGTCAAACACTTTGGGATGCCTATATTCAACTACGAATCTTGAAGGCTCATTCATTTTTGTACATTTCAAATAAACACACACACACACACACACTGTGTTCACTACTCTAAAGATTGAATTGTCTTAAACTGAAATAATCCTTACTATAATTTTAAAAAAATGTCGGATATCAGCAAATTTCGAGAGCGGTTGGGAATTATTGCAACACAACTTTCTGTGATTAGTAATGGGAGCTCAGAGCAGGTTTTTAGAAAGTCTTTGGAAATTATTCCTTTAAATAATTTGTTAGTGGCGGGTTCAAAATGTTAATTCAAACTAAACCAATCCCTCCATGATCACGTAGCAAATTGCTAAAATATAGAATATATATTACGAATGGAATTTTTACTTAGTCAGGGAAAATGTTTTTCAAAATCGATCGACATTTCTCGAAAAAATCCTCCAAACGGACTTATAGGTGAAAGAACGTCTTTTTTTTTTGGCCGATTGTCCAGACTGACCAATGGTAAGGGGTTAATACTGTATACATACATGATATCAGAAACACTGAACATAGTAAAAATCTACACACACACACAAATATATATATATGAAATTATTCAATATATATAGAAAGATGAATTAACTCCAGTCAAATAATTCTGACTCATTTGAATATCCATAAGCCGTTTTTTCTTTAAGTCTGTTTCTTTCTACATGTTGAGTACTAATGGTAATAGTAACATTGGAGTGATTCAGTTTTTATACTATGCTAGGAATGATAAGTATCTTTCCAGCCACTGTCCCAACTCAGATCTCGTCAGTTTTATCTGATATTTGGCTTAACGAAGCCCGAATTAACGAGCGTTCACTTTTCTTGCACTCCATTTCGTGGTTTATATCACTTACCAACTGAATATACAACACACGTGATGCAAGTAAAGAACCCAAAGTAAAAACATCCAGAGGCAATGATAAATTATCCGGTTTAATGCTATCCTAAATATGCCAGAAGTGGTTTTTGCAAGCTGATCAAGTCCAGACAATCTAATTTTTCACTCAGCCTGTTAGGCCAGTAAAGGTCGAATCCCAGTCTGTCCACGGAACGTACCCCACCTGCTTTTTATATTACTCTCCAAAGGAATCTTTAATCGATTCGATAGCATGGTAGTCAGTGATGTACGTGATGGGACGATACCGCCACTATAAGACTTTGAATCGTAGGAGAGGCTACAAAAAGTAAACCTGGAAATATTCGTGAACAGATGAGGAAAAAGCACACTTAAAAACCTATCGGATCATGAATAAAATCCAATGTTATTTTAATCAGTCCCAACAAGCGAATTTTCATACCGTCACTTTCTACAAAAAGAAACCATTCAGACAAATTACAAATCCAGAATACCAGCAGTATTAGAAAGCGTTTTTCATCTCCATAGTAGTAACATTATAGAATAGCCTTACAAAAGTAACCATGAATATCAAACTCCTTCAAAAATACCCTTAAATTTGAAATCCAAAACAAGCTTTTTTTGAGAATCTTACTGTCATTTATAAACCTCTTATAAAGTACCCCAAAATCGTTTTTTTAACAACTTTACAAGCGTGAAGACAAAGCATTATGAACAGGAGCGCTGAAACATAGAGACATTTAAAAAGGATAGAATTTTTCGCCACCTTTAGTAACTATGGTTGTTCAATATTAGTTCTGCTAAAACTGTTATAAATAGCCCATGTTGACGACTCATTTTGATATCGATAGGTGTATAATTCGTAAAGAAAGTCAGGGATTACTTGTTTACGACACACCAATCCGTCCGAAACAGAGAGACGCCTCATTTTTAATCGGGCTTTAAAGTATGTTGTTCATAGGTCTACCTTAAGTTCTCTTAATGTTAGTAGAAGGCAACGAGAGAGATGAGCCCCACCCTTCTTTGATGAGTCACAAAGGTTGGTAGTAACGGAGTGATCTTAGTATGGAAGTAGAGTATGGGACTCCAATAACGTACTCACTACTGTCCAAGATTTTCACTGCATGTAGAATTTTTATCACCCTAAAAAAAGACTTATTTTCTTATTAATCTCAAAATACCGTCGATTTTTTTGTCAAAATCGATCAACTCCCAATAAATAATTGAGGAAGAAATAATCACATTTTGAATACAACCATTCAAAACCTTTGTTTGCAAAAATAAGGTCTGTTTTCTTTGAAGGTTAAACTCAAAGAAAAATACGAAGAATACACTTGAATTGTAACAAGTCCTTGCTGAAAGGTTAGGAAATGATCCACTCTCTCTCTATGTTTTATTATTTGAAAAAAAAAATACAGAAAATATTGTTCCCATAATACACTGCAAATGAAATAATTTCATGTATAATGTACAATTTTATCTACATACTACGTTTAGCTACGATATTTTACACCAGTATAAGAAGGGTTGACCTACTTAAGAGAAATTCCTGATTCCCTAGTTACTATAAAAACACTCGTTGCATATGCATAAAATTGCAAAACAATGGGCTATCGATTGGTGAAAACCTATGTTTCTATGGTCAATCGTTCGAGATATTAAGCTTTAAGTGTGACGAATATGGTCAGGAAATGTATTTTCTAAACAATATTGAATGGTAAAAAGTGTATGCTTATATATCTAACAGTTTCTGGAATTCAGGTAATTTCTGTACGTCTACAGCTTGAATCGAAAAAAACTATCGAATGGATTTGCCAAAACGTTGTGATAATATCAGCACAAAGGTCTTCGATTGTTCGAACGAATCTTTGCCTATTTTGTGCTATTCATAGAGAAATTGTAGATTCAAGGACTTGAAAAAATATATAGGTAGTGGTATGAAAACTGAGGCAAGACAGGTTATCGAATTATCTACTGACGAATATTTTTTAGGGTAAAAAATTTCAAAAAGTACTCACTTTTTTCATCATACATATATCTTTTTCGGCTTCCTGTTGTTCTGGGTGGATACCGAGGAAGAATCGCGCAGAGACAGCATCATGGTTCTTCTTTGTTATGTTTCCGTTTTCACATTCTATTGTCACCACGGCAGCAAAGTCAGATACAACCCAAATTTGACCGACATGTTCGGTATCGTTGGACATTTTGGGACAATGAGTGACAATCTGAAGCCATCCGTCATCGCCCCAAAGTTTGGAAAGTGCAATCAGTGGGAGGATAGAAAAGCAAAGTTCATCTATAAAGAAGAAAGGTTTGTTGTTCAAATTACTGATTTATAGACCAAGATTCTTGAAAGTACGGCTCCTGAACCATCACTGGGTCGCAGGTTCACTAAATATGCATCAATAAAAAAAGTGACAAAAATATTGAGGACAATGAAATAATTAAGATTTCATTTATGAATTTATTAGAAACCGTCAACCAAAACTAACTTTTTTTTTTTTTTGAAGTTGCTTTGGCTGGAAGTTTCTTGATCTACCGACTCAAGTAATGGCACTGACAAATGGATGTTAGAAAAAAAATCATGTTAATAAAATTCGGGTCAATGAGTTTCTAAATGGTAATATCTAAAATAGATACGTAATAGAACAGAACATTATGTAACCATCGTTAATACGTTGAATGGGTAATATATTTCAATATATATCCATAACACACTAAAACCGGCATCCAATATCTATTCGGGATATATCGCCTTTATGAACAGGACTCATGGGTGCAGCAGTGTCTTCTATATAGCACACAGACTTTGGAATCAGTTACCCTATGATATTCGAAACGTATGAATTCTAGCAAGTTTTAAATCAAAAATAGGACTTCTATTCCGAAATTTCATAATTATATAAATTCAGTGGAAAAAAAAATTAAATAATATATACGCACAGACTCCATAAACAAGGCTCCCGGCCAGCGTCGCCTCAGAAGAAAACATTACTTGTCAAAATTCCTAACCGAGACACCTAATATTTTTGCTGAAATGATTACGATGGGGACCCAATTATTGAGGTTCCGGGAAAGGCGCTCATTATCAATACTCATGACAAAATGATCGATAACGCCTTGTTTGTTTATATTTTGTGTGAAAAAAAAAAAAAAAAGGAAAAAAAAAGACCATTCTTTATTATTATATCATTGCTGCTGCACTGACTTTTTTTGAGAACATTTTTCTTCCTAGGTTGTATTAATTCCCGATTGATAATGTATATCTAATGTTGAAAATGTCAATAATTCCTTTCAAACTCAGCTTTTGTGACGAGGATAGTGGTGATTTAAAATCTACTTATTTTCAAACAGACAACAGTGGAGTTATTTGAAGGGATAGCCATTTTTTTTTCAACCCATAGGCAATAAGACTCACTACCCAAGTATAAAAATCGCTTTGCACAGTGTTATCAGTACTATCAATGGGGATAAAACAGTTTAGCAATTCTTTGAAATGTCATTAACCCCTTCTAGAATAGGTGTGCATTTTGGGCTAAAATCTTTGAATGCAAAATCTCATCGTACACCGGTTTACTCATTGGAAAGAACAGTTTATGCACATATCCGAGTTCACATTGCTTTCACAGAAAATATTTTGGATACCCATAATACATGTGTTGCTTTGTTGAAAATCTGTGAGAGTCACTAGCAGAAAAAAACTTCTTGTGAATTATTTTGGGGGGATAAATAGATTTGAGTAGAGTCACGTGATGTAGTTGAGCTTTTTTGTACATTACGGTTCGATAGTGAATCCCAAAGCGTGCGCAGCTGGGAAGTAGATTCAAATTTTAATAATCAGTGATGACTGCAATTTAATTGTCTGATGAACGATTGCAATGACGGGAAACATTCAAGATTTGAGAAACAGTGTCGTGAGCAACAGACTACAATTAATTTGTTTTACCTAACACTTACTTACATAAATTGAAGTGCTATTGTTCCGAATCTTTTTTCTAAGGGTGTCGTGAAAAAAGAAAAAAAAAAAAAAATGAATGAATTAGAAGAAAACCTTATGAAAAGAGGTTGGGAATCACTGCTGTGAGGAATGTTACTGGCAGTATGATAGGAATATCACGAGAACCTTCTTGGTTGAAAAACAATTTCTTATCTCTTCTGGACAATTCATTTTTCATCAAAGTAATTTTTGCTTGTATGAAAATACATCAGGGGTGGTGTGGGGATATAAAGAACAGAGAAATCAAAAAATAAATCAAGAACTGAAAGAAAAATATATAAAAAGTTCAAAAACAAGATTTCCAGGAAGTTAGATAAAATGAAAGCATTGGGAAAAAAAAACCGTGATTTTATGACATTTGGAAGAAAAAAATAAGACAGGAAATAATCGATAAAATTCCAGACGAGTTATAAAAATGCTTTCTTTCTTAAAAGGAAGAAGAATGATAATGATGCATGAACAAAGAAATGGCTAATGATAGATTCAAAATAATGATGATAATGAACTGGGTAAATTAAAATCTTTTGTAGTTAAGTACTATTTATGGCCGTCAAAAGAGAATTCCTGATTCAGTTAAATTGCAATGTTATTAAAATTAGTCTCAGAAAAAAAATTGGTTTCTTCTGAAATATGTGAACTATTGGCTACATGACTAAGTAATTGCAATACACACACGTTTGAGCGGATTTTCATTATCAGACGAGATCAAAGTTGGTACAGGCAATAGCAGAAAAAGATAAGAGTTCCCTAATGTGATGTCAGATTTTTTTAAGATTATCTGAGAGTTGAATACTTTCTGTTCGAAGGAGACTTGAAAGAATAGTTGGCAAAGGAATTGATCCTGACTAACGTCAAGCTCAAACAGGCTTAACTAGTTTGATGAGGTATAATATACTCAGTGGAAGGTCGTAAGAGAATAATTGGGTTGATGTTTGGGGGTGGGGGTCACATGTAATATATAAACGGATGAAATCCATTTTCCAATAGTCATGCGATTACTGACAGAACTACACCCCATCCAGGCCAGATGGTTGACCGTAATTGAAACATTCATAATTGGTTTGAACAATATTCCATTCAGGCGACACAATGACTGTTCTTTTCAAACATTTGTAACTTTACATTTGCTCCCCCCCTTTTCCTTCAATTTACCGGCAGACTTCACTGTGCAACTCTAGAATAGCAATCGTACCAAGTTGCATGAAGTCAAAATAAATACAATCGAGAAGCAGAAGAAAAAACAAAATAATATTGATGGTGATGGAGTAAAGATATTGAATAGTAAAATATCATTAAAACTTATCGTAGGAAAAATTTTCATTCTAGCTAGAAATGAACCCGATTAAGCTATCAAAAGCCGATGGAAATACATATTTAGTAGATTTCTGGTTCTTTGGACATTCAAACTCAGCTGAGTTTGAATTAAACAGAACGTGCATATCTAGAAGCAATATATATCAAAATGACCCATAATCTTTTCGGAACTGTTAATCTTCTGACCCTCCTTAACGCTATCCAAATGATTAAAGAATTAAAAAACTAATATTGTTAACTGAACTGAAAGAGACAAAGGGAGGGAAACGAAGAGAGGCACAGAGAGAGAAGAAAACGGGTTGGGGGTAGGACCAATTGAGCATGCACGGATATTTTGAATCATTTTTCCACTGAAATTCAAACTGGTTTTCAAAAATGTTTTGAAACTTGCTCAGGTGTCCTATCAGTAATCGCATAATATCCAGTGGTCATAGCTTTTTTCCAATTTTGCCATGAAAAATAATTTTGTTACTTATCTTTTTTTTTCACCTCACCAAACTAACGAAATAACCATGGGTGCAATTATCCAGTATTTTTCCCCTGAGGTTATTGTGAAAAAAAAAAAAAATGCTCCAATACACTGAGGGGCATTGTGATCCAAAAATGTTTGGTAACCACTGCTTTGAGAAATATTGTTTGATCCGAAATAGAAATATTGTAAGAATCCTACTTATTGAAAGACATTCTTATCTGTTCACATCGAGTTATTCTCAAACTATTTTCTTAACTGATAAAAATACATCCAAGAATTTAAACATGGAAATCAAAAGAGAAATCGAGAAATGAAGTGGAATAAAAATAAATAAATTTTTAAAAAGTTCAAAACTAGATTCCAAGGGAATTGAATGAAATTAAAATTGAAGCATTGAAATAAAACGTGGTTTTATGAGATTTAGAAAAAAAGAAAAAAAATGATCGATGGAATTCAAGACAATACAAAATGCCTTTTTGCTATAAAAGAAAGAATGAAGACTTTAACAGGAATGACCAATGATAGATTCAACAATAATGATGGTAATAAAGAATACCATTAATGACTGTCATAAGAGAATTCCTAATTCGTTACATTAGGTCACATAAAAAATTGTGTTTGAAAGATACAAAAATGGCGTTGGGAGGGTGTATAGGGAGAAAGAAATATACTTTGTTTCCGCACTCGATCTTATCCTATCGGAGAGACTATGTTGGGGAGAGGCAGAGAGAGAGAGAGAGGCAAAGAAAACAGACGGAATGATGAAGACAGAGAAAGATAAAGAGATAAAGAAGAGAGAGGGGGAAGATTGAGAGGGAAGAGATAAAAAGAGAGCAAAGAAAAAGATATAAAAATGAAAGAGACAATATGCCAAATCCATCTTGACGCTTATAAAATCGAAGTCAGCCACAGAATTTTTTTCCATTTTCTGTCCTAGACATTAATGCGTTCACGAAGAGCTGCCATATACAAAATGGAAAAAAAACAAACAAACAAACAGGAATATGAAAGAACATGGTTGAAATGCGCAATATAATTTCACCAAGAAGAAGACACGTATGCAATAAAACGCTCTATAAACCAGGAAGTTCACGCCTGCACTTATCGAAAGAAAACATGTTGAAGTTAGTCAGGCAAAAATCACAATTATGATCTGACATTCCGACATAAAGAAATAAAGATATTTTACACTAAAATTCAAATTGAAAAGACTTGAAGATTCACACGCATTTCCCATTGTTTTATTCTGATTAGCTTGTGCACTTGAACGAATTTCTGGTGGAGAATTGAAAATTACCGATACTTGAGATACAGACTTTCAGGCAGTAGTTTTATTAGAAAAAAAAAAAACTAAGAAACGTTTTCAGTATCCTATCATTTGCAAAGACCCAAACCTTTACAATGCGTCAAGAAAAATACAAACTGGCCATTACAAACATACTTGCAATAAGGAACACGCCAAGGGAAATGGGGGAGGTACCAGGGTATTTTTACGAAATGATTACGCGCTGCAACCTTTTTTATAACATTATTTTGTTCCTGGGTAATAAATGCAATCTCATGATTGATTATGTCTAAGGAGCATTGAAAATGAAAGTAATTCCCCTAGAATTTTGATTTTGTGACTAGGACAAAGATGATGTGAAATCTATTCCAAATTGGACAACGGGTAAATGTTCTCATTTCAGACACAAACTACACTGCTTATGATTATAACTGTCCCGACCACAATGTAACAATATGAGAGAAATGTGAATCAGTAATTAAAGCTAATTAACCTTTCTCGTTCGATTTAAATATGACTGTGGGGGAAGAAAAAAAAATGTTACAGGATATGGTTACATCTAATATAACTATTTTCGTATTCTGTTCGTGAAAAAAATCAGATAAATGAATATATAGATATCTAAATGAATTAAGGCAGATACGTAGAAAAATTCAGCAATAAATGAATTGAAGAAAAAGTGAAGGAAAGCCAAACGTTTTAGTTATGTTTTGAGTTATAATACACCTTGATAAGTCTCAACCGGTTTCGTAATGTCTTGAGCAGACGAACATAAATCTACTTGTGGACTTGAAGGATAAAACTATCCAGGAAATTGGGTTACTTCAGTTCATCTATACTAGTCATTGATCCTAATTGGAGTTTAAATTTCATGAATTCCAGTTGTTGAATATTCGAGGAATAGGAGACTACTGGAATCCTTGTTAAGGAGATAGGTAATGGTGGTGGTACGAATGAGTATGTATGTGTGATATCAGCTATGGTAAAGTCATGGTGCGTTTGCTTACGTATCTTAGTGTGTGTGCGCCTGCTGGGTACAGTGGGATGTTTGGAAGGTCGACTTTAGGATTAAAAATAAAAAGTTATGTTTACAAAGAAAATCAGTGATAGAGTTCCAATTCCAAGTTGATTTAATTACGATTTGATTCAGGTTATGAAGTCTTAATAAAATTAGTTTCCCTTTTTTAAGCATTCGTTTTGTAGAGACGGAAACCTGGACATTTTGATCCCATTTCCAAAGAGGAGTTCCTCATGTTTCGCAATCTCAGCAATAGTTTTTAAAATTGTGTCATGTATGAAAATATATTTATCTTTTGTGTCATGTATGAAAATATATTTATCTTTTTAGTGTTGCTAAGATTGATATATCCTAGAAAGGAAAATGATCTTCCATAAATGAAATGGCAGTAACGATTTGCACTCCAAAGTAATCGGGAGTGTATCAGGTGCTACTCCCCAATGGGATTGTCGTAGAGTAAAGGTGAAGCTCTACCTGTTCTCAAAGTCTCTTCTTTCCATACAAGTCACTCCCTTTTTCTTTGCTCAGTGATAATTGAGTATTTAAAAAAATAAAAACTTATCCCTCAATTCTTTGTTTATGTGTACATATGTCAGCATGACCATGCAGCAATAACATGAGAAGAGCTTCGAGGGAATGATAGTCATCATCAATACTTTTTATGAATAAGCAAACAAGAAACAATAGTCACTGTCCAGGAACAAAAATTGCATGGCGAGATGTCATCTTGCAAGCAACTGTCAGTAAAGATTTTCATATTAAATCATAACGTTTGTACATACATAATATCAATGTCTTGTTGGTGATTCACAGGTGTCGTGAATCTGAGTACTACTACCGTGACCCAGGGGTAGTTCAACCACTACGATTGTCACATGAAGTCAGTTGTGCAATTACTGGAGTAATTTATCGGGACAAGGTACGATGAATTTCTATGGTTGATATTCAAAGCCATGCGTTTCTACCGAGAAGAGTAGTATTAAAAAAATCTTTTTACCCCAATTCATCCTTCTAAAGTGCTAAACTAAGCCTAGAAAATAATAGCAACCCAATTTTCAGATATTATCTCCGGTGTCATTACATTTTGACAGTTTAAAATATTTTAGAGCACTCGTTTGTTTCCAACTTTGCATTTCAGATTATCTCAATTTTCGTCTGTGACAAACACCAACTGCTTCTCTCCAGTCGTAACTGAAAATCATTGGAAGAAGTATGAGCGGATTTATACTGTCAAATTCATTGTCATCTTAAATGCTTTGCCATAGACTTAAAAGGAGTTCCTTTAATTCATTATGGGCCTGCGACCAATTGATTTCTATAGCAATAATCCTTTGTTATGATTCGTCTTTATTACGGACCTTGTGCCAGACTAAGCTGATAAACACGATTTTTTTTAATCCCAGGAGCAAATTCCCTTGTCATTGGAAAAAAATTCCTCATTCCAACAATATACCATAAAAAGTATCAAATGCATAATTTGGGAGCTAGGGCCACGAGCATGGCGTGTCTTTTCATTTCCTGAGTCAGATTGGAAACTGCCATGTTAATGCTGTCAATATGTCAGCAAGAGAAATGAGAAAGTTAAAGTTTGGCGGATACAGCATAACATTACGTTTGCTCGTCTACTATTTATGGCACGCTACAGTTGTGATTTCAAATATCAGGCGCACCCTGTATTATTTATTTTAAATTAGAATTGTATGTTTGATTCGATGGTTTCAAATTCATGGTTGCCTGCAAGTATCAATAAATCACAGATTAAGTCTTACGGATATTCACTGAACTTTGCAAAAAGACAGTACTACAAGAGCGAGAGAAGGGTTGCATTGCATCTTCCATGGCAACAGTAAGTGTCGCTTAAATTGAAAAAAATAAGAAAGGTGTAAACTGGGATTTGATCTGAAACCGATCCCTGGTGCTAGTGGGAATTCTTCAGCCATAAACCTCGATCATAGTGTATATAACCGACACTCAAACATGACTTGAAAATAAAACGGAAGAGTAGCAAATAGAATTATATACATACAAAGACGAAGCAAGTGTAAAACAGATAAACCCAGGTTTGACTGAAGAAACACGATTGTTAAAGCTGTTCCGTCTCGACCATCTGTCAATGAACAGAGACCCTAGAGCCAATTTATTTGTTGCTAAAATAAATGGCCAAGTGGGCACAAAATTCTGACATAACGCAAATCATTGCCACCAGAAGTCCTCTCTTGGACAAATTCCTTTCAGAAAAAGGGGTGAGGAATGAGTGGAGGGACCTAGATCAAATAGAAAAAAATCTTAGGTGGGATTTGAACCAAGTTTTATGGAAGTTTCACAGTTCCTTTACCTGCTCTACTAATTGAGGTACCTATCAAATAAAGGGCAAAAGTCAAAATGACATCCCAAACCTACAGCAACCATTTGGTTTTATTCTGAAAGATCGTTAAAAAAAGCTGAGTAAAGTCACCATAAGAATAATCAAGATAATGGTGGGAAGTAGTCATAAAAATACAATTTTCAGAAAAGTTACTGTCAGTGGTTCTATTTCTTGTCTGCCTGAATAACAAAAAAAAATTACTCTAGAAATATGAAAAACCTCTGGGACCAAATGGTAAGAAGTGAAAGGCGATCATGGAAAAATTGTAGGAACGAAAAAAGATGTAACGCTTATAACAAATGTCATATCCATACATAAAAAATATTTTAGGTAACTGGAGAAATTTAAAGATCTTATGCGTTTCTATAAGAAAAAAAACTGTATGAAAGAAAAAAAAATACGACACTGTGCAATTCATGACTGCATTTGGAAACTCATTTCTGTAATACAATTTTGTTTTCAATTGATATTTGTAGTTACTTCTTCCCTGGTAGAACGTCCGAAATAAAAATAAACTTGCATAAAAAATATCCCTCAAATGGAATCTAATTCATCTCTCACTTTGCCACTTCGTCTTCCAGTTTAACCATTCAAAATGTAGTCTGAAACATTGACATTTATCAACGTTTGTCGCGGGTTAAAAAAAAAATGTGTGATGTATGAACATATGACGTAACTTTTACCACTTTTATAATATTGGCAAAAATCAGCCCTGCCATTATTTGTATTCTTCTTTACTTTTGGTGGCACAAAGTATCGAATAACATATAGTTACTTGAATCGTAACTCCAGTTCAGTGTGTTACCCTGAACTCTGAGCCCTCTAGCTGAAAATGCTACTCAGGAAGGCAAGACTTGAAGATCAAAACGTGACTTACAATTCTAATCTCATCAACTACACGAATAGTAGTACTCCATTTATACACGTAGCACCCCATTGAAGCTGCAGGAAGTAATGTGATTTTAGATGTCGGAGTATCAAAAACAGTGGGTACAAACTACTTGCTCCCACACGGGAATGGTGATTAAACTGCCCAATTCGCTTTTTACTGTCTAACTCAAGCTATGAAATTAACATTTCCCTACCTCGATTTGAAATCACAGCCGAATAATTGTTATTCTTACCTAGAAGACTGCATTGACAAATCATAGTCTAACAATTTAATGTATGTATTATATTTACACACGTTACAGTAATCATCTTATGGATAGAATTAGGAGTGGAAATTGACCATGCAGCAGCTGAGCTTGTTTATAACTTTTGAGGGATTATAACTTTTACACGATATTCAAAATTATAAGTGATGGATCGGTTGTCTTTCCGTTGGAATTTAAGCGTATGACTGATATTAGCAGCAACAAATCGAAACTAATTTCTCCCGTGACATTATTCCAGGGGTGACTCCTAATTGCATAACTCCCTTTGTGCCACTGACAATGGAGTCAGAAGGTACTTAAGTATTCACTCTTACATCATTGTATGTTCAAGAACTCATCCGAATTTCGTAGATTGAACGGCTATGGACGGAGTGATTAAATTTAGGGGAAGGCCCATGCAGAATAACATCCCCTGCATCCTGACTATATGTAGACATCACATGTCTCACAAATTTCTCGTATCCCAATGACATTTTGATCAAGTGTGAATCACGTGTGAAGAAAAAAGTGACAAGATTACGAGTCAGATCCGGAAATTTTCAATGTTACTTCTCTTGCATCGTAATAATTTGGCACTTGATTTTACTACAGATTTTAGTTACAATGAGATAGTCAAAAGGTATGTATGCATGCTGTGGGTGCTTCTTAGTGTTTGGGGGGAGAGGATTTGTCTGAAAAAAAAAATAAATAAAATAAGCGGCAGAATTACTGAACGAAGGTTGTGATAAAATTTTGAAGTTGTACCGACACCGTCGATATCGACGCAGTTTCTATAAAGCTAAAGTGTAAGAAGGGAGAGCCAAACTTTTGATACAGAGTAGTTTTTAATAATGGGAGTAAATCTTACCTTAGAAGACATATTCAAAACTGGTTGAGACTCATTAAAAATCATTGCTAAAAAGTTAACTTTTTTACACTTCCCTTATATTTATTCGACCTTTTAGTGAAATTTACCGACCTATTACCGTATATATATATATATATATATATATATATATATATATATATATATATGTGTGTGTGTCTGGATAGAAGGTCGTTCAGACCTCAGTGCTCTTAATCAGGGTCGCTATCCCATAGTTCAGTAGAATTGAGGAGAAAATACCACAAACAAATTCACAATTTGTTTATGGTTAGGGCAAATAGTATACAAGTCTATCAAAATTTGAGAATAGTTATTTAAGACAAATGGCAAAAACGGTCTAATAGTTGGGATAAATTGGGATCCATTTCACTATACAAATGAGATGGGTAAGAAGAAATTTGGCAGGAGGGGGGCTCTCAATGTCCTCCCTCCCAAAATTTCATGCTTTATTTTCAAAACTGGAGGCTGCAGACCCTTGGTTTTTCTTTGTATGGTAAAAACTGCAATAAACTTTTTTGGAACTCTAAGTCCAGGATGGGGGGGGTCAAAGTTTCCCCAAACCCTCCTAGAGTAACAACCGTGTCTTGAAACATGATACCCCATAAATAATTCAGGGTATTCGCAATGAATGTCTAAGAGAGTTGTTTATTTTCAGTAGAGTAATCCTGAACCTTGAAAGTTTTTGTCTTTGGTTTCTTATATTCGGTCAGAAGTAGAGTTGCAAACCCTCATTATTGTCTCAGAAGGAACCGTTCTTTGGAGTTACGACAGCAATTCCACTGAGCGTGTAAAATAAATCAAAACCCGTCGCAGTCCTCTTATCAGCATTGTCCCAAACAGTTTTGCTGGAAATAAATTATGCTATGTATCTCAAAGCTTCTTAAAAGGTTCCGTTTAGTCACTGGATTTTATCATAACCCCCTGCAAAGGCTAAATGATGAAGAATATCAATCGACTCTTTAGACGTATACGCTGGATGTATGTTGCTGATATGTCCAAAATCAAGGAAGTGACAAAGGAGCTGATATAATAGCTTGAGAAATCGAAGCACACCATTGGTTGACGAATGTTTGGTCTCGAACCTTTGATTTAATCAAACAGTACATAAATATTATTGAAAGGGGAACTGAGGTCTTCAGAGTTCGAGGAAGAGTGATTGGTGCTGACATAACTGATCTCATCAGGGAAGAAAGTTGCAGCCATGGTAGGAATAAGGTCTTCTTTGGTTCAAAGATCGCTGCCCTGAGCAGATTGATTCCGGAATACATTGTATTTGAAGCTCACACAGTATATTTTACCACAAGAATCATCAATTGATTAATTAACTCTTTGGTCAGCCCCACTTTTTCAGCTTGCTATCTTTGGGAAACATCCTCAAGATAACCTTTGCCGTTTTTAAAAGCTGATATGCAAGAACTGTGATATTCTACTTCCCCTCGAATAAAATCATAGTTCGGCAACCCGACCATGAACCAGAAGACCCCATCGATTGTTTCAAAAGCTTTATTTTTATTTCATTTTATTTATTCATTTTTTTTTTTTACGAATCAGCTTTCCGATCAATGCGCTTAGTATGTTTATATAAATACTTATTCTCCGATTTTGTTGGATTTTTTATACGTTCTTATATATCATCTCCCTTAACTATAAACACATGTTCATTTTCATGTGAACATGTTCAAGGCTTACTTATAAGTTTTGACTAATTATACTGGACGTATACCTCTGTCAATATGCCATGTTGATCAATCAAGAAATTTGAACAATGGGGTGATCAACGAATAAAAACCTTACCTTTTGTTGGGTCGTGCTCTCTAAAGAACTCCAAATTCAATCGCCACAAAAAGAGAAAAAAGGGGGCAATTTAGCATGCACCTGCATTGTAAATCGAAACCCCACCAAAACGTATTATAGGGATGGATTGAAAAATCTAGACATACGGGAGTCGATGTTTGAATAATCGACCCTCTAGCTCCATTGGACTATATGCTTGATACATCGATAGCCAGGCACATCACTTAAAAACATGTAGACAAAATTTGTTATATCTTTCTGTGTGAATGCATATTGGATACATAAGCACTTATATACAATGTTCTAGAATCTATCATTTTCAACCCATGCCGAATGAATATACATTACGGAATTGCATAAAGTTGTCTCGTAAATCAAATTAATCTTCATTGATACATATAGCGAGGAACATTTTAAATGGGTTAATTTGCAGTTATGTGAACAATATATTTTGCATTTCATTACTTCACACGAGGAAACTTAATTAAGAATGTTTTTATTGGGAGATGTTTATTGTTAACAATAAAATGAAAAATGCTATTGGCAAATAGATAAGTTTAGCATTGTCTGTGGTAAGGTGAATAACGTATCATTGATATTTTGGAGTTCTCATTTTGTTATAAATATATGACAATGTCCCTATTTCCATACAGACACATTCATGTGCATGCAAGTGCTCGAACGAAACTTAATTAAATGATATAAAACTTTTGTTATTGTCAATTATAGTGTTGCTGCCTTAGGTGTGATAATTTCCTCTCACCAACGCATAAGTTTTGAAATAAAATAAATATATTAAGTTGAGTCTATTCCTGGAATTCATCTACCTAACGAAGGAATAACAGGAAAAACATGACAACTAACGTGAACTGGTATTCGACCATCTACATTGTGAGAGACGACGAAGATTAAAACCATTGAGAAATATCAGCAAGAATAGCTAGCTCATCATTGCTACATAACATGCGGCCCGGATCCATTTTTCTGTTTCACACAATGAAGATAAGTCATTGCTAATTGACGTGTGCCTTCTCTCATTTAATTTACCCGTTAATGCAAGCGGGTAACATCATGGATTCATGTTTTTGATTTTATTTTTTGTTTAGAAATTAAATACAGAATATATTAACCAGGAATGGTGCATAGTTTGAGAATGTTGGTGGGAATACCCCTTCATTAACCCCCCCCCCGTGAAAGGGTATATTTTTACGCTATGTTTTAGCTATATTTCGCAAAAATTCAGTAAAATCATCCGTTATAGTTAATTTGATTGTCACTGAAATAATTGAGTGTGGTCGCGGTCAAAATTAGACTCTGCTATATCAACTACACTAGCTGAAAAGCGATAGTTAGAAGGCTTGTATGAATACTTTCATAGCTATTATATCCACATATCATTTGGGACTCATATCGTAAAAATCTTGTTCGCAGGAGATTTTCGAATGGCGATCAGCACTTACTACAAAAAGTAAAATCCCCAGTGATGATTGAACACATTGGTGTCCCAAGACCACAAAAACAAGGCCCTAGTGATAATCGAACTCAATAGCGACGATCTTCCGGATCGCTCCATCAACCACTGCATTTAGCAGGCGCCACAATGAGTGCTGAGGCATTCAAACGTGAAGTTCCGATTAAAATGAATCACAAACCAGTGGTAAATTTGATTAATATTTTTTCTATTTATTTACTTTTTTTACTTAGAATTCATAACGAAAGCCATTGTATTTGTTAACTGCCAATTTCTTCGGACTTTACATGCTCATATGAGCGTAAGAAACTTTTGTATCATCCTCAAATCTGATATTTGTGACAAATTTGGATTTAATTTCATGCATGCATTTAGTGAGTTAACATCAATAATGCTTGAGCATTATGGTTGCATTTTCCATTAATAGTATAGTCACCTTTTTTTTTAAATCTAAAGAAATAAAAAGTCTTTTTGCAAATGGAGATTCCGACTATAATCTCACAAAAATCGCTTTCTCATTCAATCATGTGTTGTAATATTCTCTCCAATCTTACAGAATTTTTGAATATACAACCAGGTTTTTATATCGAAAGCCAAGACCAGTCACGTATTTTAATGTTCTGCCTTCCCTGTTGAATGGATCACTGACAAAAGCCAATATGTTCGTATAAAGACGTTACGTTTTAGAATTGTGGATTCAGATGAATACAACCTATACAGGAGGAGTGATGAATATAGAAGGAAAACGAACAGAAATTGCATCCATAAACCAACCAATCAATTAATGATGTACAAAATCTGGCATATAAAAGGACGCTGTATCCGCGTGCATTCAATAAT
This sequence comes from Thysanoteuthis rhombus, assembly GCA_963457665.1. Taxonomy (NCBI): domain Eukaryota; kingdom Metazoa; phylum Mollusca; class Cephalopoda; order Oegopsida; family Thysanoteuthidae; genus Thysanoteuthis; species Thysanoteuthis major. The sequence continues at coordinate 42,513,095 of OY735224.1, read as the reverse complement.
GTTCCAAGTTTAATAACTTAACATTTCTATTCATCAGTAATTGAAAGATTTTTACACTTTTTATAAGACTATTCATTCATTTCTTGTCTTTCACAGCCAAGCCAGCCAGAGAATTGGGGTGCTTTGGTTTGCACTGTTGAGGAAAGGTCCGTTCCCCCCTTAGAAGATTAATAGTATCGGGGGGGGGGACTATACTCCCTCCCCAGTTGCCTACGATACCTAGTATTGAAATACAGGTCTTTTTTTTTTTTTGGTTCGTTTCTTATACATCCACACTCTTGTCTGGCTTTTATTCTAGACACTTACCGTACAGAAGTGCTTGGTAAACGTTGTTAACCATCAAGGTACTGACCACAATAGATATAGCTCAACTTTGGTGATCGTACAAAAAAACACTTATTTAAACATGCGTTGTCTGCATATAATCAGGTTCCAATACCAAACTGCGTTCTATGAACTAACATATTCATTAGGATTTTGTATCGCTAAATCCCTTGTCACTTATATATTATACTTGCAGTTACTAAAACACAATTGGAATCCCCCTGAAAAGTTCGTCCCTCCAATGTCAAAAATGAAATTGCTTTCCACTTCGAAATAGACCAACAACTTCCAATAAGGAAAATACTTGATGCTTAAAAAGTCAACTTATACACTGGCGTATGCTTTCATGATTCTACCTTTCGACAAATGCTTCATTACACCCCACCTCCTGGTGACAAAGGAAGTTTGAAAGAATCGAAGAAAAATGAGAGAATCAAAGAGTTAATGTTTGACCGACAAAGGAGAGGCAAAAATGCCAGAAAAGATTTTTCAGAAACTGGCAAAAAGTCTACCTGTGGATCAGTGTCCCTACTTATGGATATAGTTGTGCCGGGTCAACTACCAAGCAAAATCTTCATATGCTACGATCCCTGCAAAACAAAAGGCCCTGCGCTAAACGCAGCAAAGCTATCAATTTAAATTTAGTTATGCACTTGTTCTGTCACTGTGATACTCTGCTGCCTTAGACTTATCAAAAGCTCGGAGTTTAAGGTTTGCAATTTCAGACCATAAACTTTCGTTAGGGCTATTTCAATACAGTAATTAACTGGGGTGCAGTGTCTATGATATCCATGTCTGATGCATAGATGCAAAAGAATTCATAATTGAAATCTCAAAGCAGCACAAAGATTAAAACGAAAACAATTTCATATTTGTTGCAATATCTGATTGTATTGCAAATGAAAAAATCTGACTACTATTCAGGTAAAGAAAAGTGCATTTTATGATATTTATGTGTATCTTTTAGATTTTAGGGCTGCTGTTGACATATACAACACTTGTCCTGCGATGTAAACGTTTGTAAGGAGGTTATATTTGCCCACTCTCACCGCTATTTATCTCAAGCTCCAAATCATGCACTTTTGCAAATTGAGGAGATGCTGCCTTGGAAACGGATCCTCAGGAACAATACGTCTATGGATTTTTGTTTGTATTGTATTTGTACCGTGCCATACTGGTTGCTGATAACCCTTACCAAGAACTGCACAAAAACTTGCTTACTTCAGTGGGTATTTATGTTCAAAGAAAAAATACAAGAGGTCAATATTTGTCAGAGATCACTATTTAGCGTGTGGTGCCAGTAGCACCTATACGTGGAGAGTGCTAATTAGACCAATTTAATGCAGTGAAGTGCTGCATAGGAGGCTGGTCCTGAACATCATGCATTTATGTCTTGTAAAGCTGATAGTGAAACACATGAAGTCAAAAGAGCCAACCCAGAAAAGTTGGTGGACATCAGTGAGGCTCTAACCTAATAGTTGAAAATGACCAGCGCTTCTACTACTTTCGAACCAAATCAGCACCTCCGACTCCTTTTGGTACCTCCGGTACTACGCTCGGGAAATTTTAGCAATGTCCTTTCAAATTATATCTTATTTTGTATTTGAGAAAATTTTTCTTTCGAATACATACACACACACACATACATATATGTGTGTATGTATATACATACAGAGACTATTATCCATCTTGCAAAGCACTTATAATAACGTAAGGTAACTTAGCATTGAAAGGACAGTGAACACCAGAGCTACTATTATCACCATGCAGTTGGCTTCATTACGGGTGTTAAAAATCATTTTCTTTTAATTTATTTGGAAATTCTATGGACAGTTTGACCCGAGGTTTTGGTACATATAAAAGTTCTGTTGCAGTCTTTTAACGAGTGGATGTAAACACGTAAAAAATTAAAAATTAAAAAAATAAAAATTTTCTTCAAGCATATGTAATTGGATACTTGATTTTTATAGAGGATGGTATTTAAGTAAACACAAATGGAATCGATTACTCTTTCTATTTACTTAAATGTCAAGCAATATTTTCAGAAATTAGTGTATTTATATACAGGATTGCAAGTTATTTTTAAGGTCAGAGACAATATAAGAAGAAAGCATACTTGCAGATTCAGGTTAAATTTCTTAAAATGTGATATTTCTTGAAAATATATATTTGTTCAGAGAGAGAAAAAATTCGAAATCGTCAACGTTTAAATTTCTTACAAAATAGATGTATCTAGAAATGCTAATAGTCAAACAGACCTAATTTTCATGTAAAGTTGCTGGCAGTCTATACCTATGCCATCAATAAATAATATTTTGTAGCGGGATATCCACAGCTGGACAGGGGCGAATTAGCCAACCAATTATTTTAAGATTAAGAAAACTAGTAAAGCACGTCAACCATTATTACTGCTAAGAGCAAATCCACTACATGTAAAGGCGTAAATAAATACAATATTGCAATTTCAATAATGATTAAGATTTTTCAATCCTTACGGCGCTTGCAGAAGACGGAAAATTAGTAAATCAAAATACTAGACGATTGCTAGAATTTAATAGTGATTTTTTCTAAATCCATAAACAGAGCCAAGTGAATTAATTGGTTAATATATATTTGCTCAATTAAACTATACAAGCGCAGTATATGAAGAAAGATCATGATTGAATTTCTCGAGAATCGCTGATCCAAAAAACTTCAAACTCAACATGGATTGCCTTGTGTGCTGAATAATATAACCGGTGAATTTCAGCCCTGCACAGTGGCCAGTTGTTGAGTAATTGCATGCAAACAGACAGAAACACCTTTATCCAAGCTGAACAGATTTGATTTTAAACCCAACAATCAATAACGACGTTACATTTCCAATATGTTAAATAACCATTTCGAAGGGGTGTTTAGCCTCATGGGGGATTTCACACCGCTATTCAATCCATTTGAAAGCAAAGATGTCGAATACTCGTTTGCAAAGCACAGAAACTTACACATTTGTAAGATTCTTGCAACATAATATTCCTGCCATTATTTCTCAGAATTATTGAATATCAACGCCTCGAAATGGGAAAATGGAATTGGCAAATGGAGTTCAAACTCGAAAATATTTGCACCAAAACTCCTCTTTGCACAAAAGCTCTCTGGAAAGGCATAAACTCACCCATCCCTTCTGCAGACCTTACGTAATCTGGGACAGATCAATGGTATATTTCTTGTTTATTCGGTAATTCTTTAAGATCATTTCTTCTATTATTCACCACAAATTTGAAAGGTTTGTTTCACTAGAGCACCTGATACCATGAATACGATTCTGCATATTTGACAATGGTTAATATAGGTGGTAATTGCTCGAGACAAACATAGCCCATCATCCGCTGATGGTGTCTAAAGTCCGAAGATTAATAGGATTTGACAAGACCTCCAGCAGTGGCTACTTTACCAAGAAATTGAAATTTATTACCCGACATTAGGAAGATTCAACTCAAATGAAATATACTAGGTCAAGAGGGTTTAGATGAGGTCTCGTGATCCAGCTAGTCCAATGGGAAAATTGCAAAATTTATCGAAATGAAACATTTTTAGCTTATTTAATGTTTGACAGTTGTAGATTTGATCTCTTTGCCAAGATATCCACTAGTCAGAGTCCTGGGAACTAGTCTTACGTGACATACGATTAACAGTGAGTGATTAACAAAATTAATCGGGTTACGAGTTCTGAAAAACCACGAAAGGTAAGCTCTTTAATTGAGCCTTCAAAATATGCTCACCTCATCCCTGCTTTTGTGTGGAATAACAGTCCTTCTTGCTCAGCCTAAATAAAAGGTACGCCCTGCCTCTTTGGTCATTGTCCACCTACTGACGGATCACTTGCTGCAGACCGAAAGGTTTTACGCATAGACATCACAACAACTTTATTTGATCTAACAAGATACATTCTTGTCTTTGACTGTATGTACTAGCCACAACACTATTAGCAAATAGCAGGGCAGACTAGGCTCTTTTACTTTGGTTGGCAAACAGTCTAAGAGATCATTAACACCAGAGCAGAGAGGTCCAACCGTTTATGTCATTATCGTGAGAGGCATGGAACGTGTTCCTAATGTGTACGCTTGATGGAGCTATGGTAAAAGGTTTGACGCGCCCAGCCACCCAGAAGTGGATCATAAGATGCCCAAATGAATTGAATGGGATGGAAACAGACAAAAAAGATAAACACTGTTTCCACCAACTAGACACGAAATCATAGCATGCCCCACAAGGGTTACTGATGTAATAAACAATGAAATTGCAGGAAAGTATAGCACAAGTCCCGAAGCAACCATTATCACTAGTAGTTTGCGCGCAATTTGGTCCATCATGGGGACATTTCATGGGGGTAACAGTTATATCGAAAACCACAACAAAATACGGTTCCTTCAGGGTCAAAATCGACTCTGAACGCAACTATTTCAGAGACTGATCAGCATTTTGAAAGTAAAATAATTGCCTCACTGATAAAAGAGTCTTAGCAAAATTTCAAGTTACTACGACGGACAGTTTGGGCAGAGGAGAGTACAACAGAAAGGGAAATCATTGTAAAGACGGATAAGAAATTCGAGGAAGGACCTGCTTAGAAGCACCAGATAATTCCATACAGAGTCCATTTTCTCTTCCCCCTATCGGTGATTGATGACATAGGAATAGAATAGGTCTTTTCTCATCTATCTTTGGCTATCATTTTGAATAGTTTCCACTTTTTAAGTCCCAACTGGATGTCATAGCTCTTAGGAAAATGAGCTCAAGAGTTTGACGGTATTTATAGGTTTTAGATTATCGTTGAAGATAACGAGTGAACAAAACGAAAATGACTAGTCATAACGTTTGTTCTTTAAAACTCTTTGTCATAAAAATGGCTACTTTTGTATAAAATAGGCAGATGAAAAATTCGTTTTCAAGATTCAAGAAAGCAGAAGATGTATTTTGCCAGATGGGTTATGATTATGACAAGATTAGATACTTGCTAGGTTAAGCCTTGAAGCATTATGTTGCCATTGAGTGTGTGTTTTTGTTTGCTTTTTTCTTCATAAAAAAAATTATAGCCATAATATTTATTACCGTTTCTTGTTCGAATGAAAAATTATTTTTTCCTGTTAAGCTACGATTGCTTTTTTGCGCCTCGTTTCTTGAAATTAAATATTTTGTTATACAAAAATGAGTCATAGCCCACCGGGAATGGCCGTTTTTATTGTTCAAGATAATAGAAGAAGTGGCCATTTTATTGCTAACCGTTTATTAAATCAGAAATAACCAAACTTCTTTTCCTTGATAAAACCTAAATACATTTCTATTCAGAATTCTTAGAGTAAATAGTTTGTTTCTACGTACTATAAAGTCAGGGGGTATATATGAATTTTCATCCGCTGATTTGATACAACACAGGGCTTCTTCTAGAGTGGGGGCAGCTATACGTTTGGGTTGACGGGGACAAACATTGCAGAGTTCCCAGAACCTTACTTTTGGCATGCAACAAAGTCAATGAAAAACTAATGTTACCCTTAGCTTTAATCTCCGTCGACCAGTAGAAATTTTTTCTTGGATGATGTAATCTAAATTAAAGAGATTTTAATTTTCTTGGAATCATGCTTCTATAAAAATCTTGAAATTTTTGAGGCTAAAACAAATCTCCGATTGATAATGGATCACTTGAATATTCGTGCCGCCACCAGTCTGGTTTTGGTAATTGTCTGGAATTGGATCGGTAAACTAAATTTCAGATCTTGAAAGGGAGATAAGCACAGATACTGTACATCTCCATTTGGGAAGCCCAAACGATACACATTTAATAAGTAAAAAAATATGTCGATGCACTTAAAGCATCAATTATGAAGAGAAATCCAAGCTTCTATGACAGTTTACTTACCTGGACATGTGCTTATTTGATTGTTGTGTCATTAGTTCCAAACAAGTATTTATCTTATGGTCATAAATATGAAGAAAACAGTCAATATTTGAATTAGGTAAGATTTAACGAAAAGGTAATAATTGGCAAGGGAGATAATCAACGGAGTTACTATTTCTGAATGGCTAAAAATAGTTAAATTTCCCCGAATATTCAAATAAGGTTTTCATTAAAGTTAGGAGGGAGGCTGGGATCAAAGGAGTTCGAAGGTAAATAGGTGGCACATTTTTGACATCATGCAAGGGCATGAGTAACCCTTCAGAACACTTACCCTACATCACTAACCCCAAATCATATATTTCCAAGGTAAAGTTCAACTGATCATAGATTTTGCCTTTTCTCCCCCAAAAATTCTTGTAAATCTAGCAATATTTGGAAATTTTTCATGGAAAAAAAAAAAAAAAAAAAAAAAAAAAAAAGTTTCAGGTTAAAGTTTGGGCCTGTAAGTAGTAGTGTCACCTCATTATTTCCCCAAGTCGAATATTGGTATTTTGTTAACTGTCTACTGAAATCGTTTTAGTCTCAAAATCTTGAAGAACCTATTTCAAACTATTTCCGGATATTACATTGGCAAAAAGAACAGAGTGGAACGCATGGTGATCAAGGTGGATGTCAGCTGTTTCTGACAAAAGTTTTTGAGAGTATGGTGCTGGGACAAGAAGCATAAAATACTTAATTAGATGAGATATGAAAAAAAGATCCTGACGGATCTGCCTAGGATGTTTTCCTGAGGAAACACTATTCTCTTTAACTATTGAATTAAGAGTTTATTTCACTTAGATTGGCTTATGGTTAGGGCAAAACTTGTTACTAAATCGATGGTCAGTTGTAAATTTTCTTCCAATTAAGTGAAGGGGGCGGGTATCTGTAGTGCAAGATTGTATGGTGACGAGGTTTCAACGGTCAAAGAAAATCACAATTAAAATTTCACCTTAGACGGAACATTGTCGTCCAGTACTAATGTGAACCGCTGAATTTTTCGGCACATTCAGCGTTTTATTTGTGCTCGCATCGTAAATATCAGATGCTACTCTATGTTCCAGACAAACTTCACTCATGGTTACGAAATAAAAAGGAACAAAGACCATACGTAATCTTCAGTTGTAAACACCATGCACGCACACACATATACATGTATATATTTACCAGCAGAAAAATGTAATATTTTCATTCAAAAGTATAACTAAACACTCTCCACAAATTACCTATAAAATGAAAATAAAGTAATTATCGGGTTGTTCACCATGAATTCGACATTTTGACACGCTGGTTGAACGGTTTCCGTCGATAAGTTATAACACAATTCAATAAAGATGTGTGTAATGTCATAATCACGCTTATTTCTATAGAATATGTCGTTTAATTTTACATTTCAATTAGTATATACGTTTTGGAACCTTTGTTTCTTTTTCAGTGCAATGTTGGCCTGACACCATCACATGCCTATGTACATTAAAGCAAATAATACCAATTTCCAAATGTTTCTGCACGCTTTAATCACCTCCATGCAACCGTCCTTATGCAAGTCGTAACCATTGCTTTGAGAATGTATGGTCTGAAGATCAGTTTGAAAAGCAAAAACTTAAGTTTTCATTGTCCAATACTAGTGATTTTATCCTTTTGTGTCCCGAATTATCACAATTATTTTTGATTGGTTACAACAAATCGGTGATTATTGAATCTGAGAAAAAAAACTTGAATCCACAAGTGTAATGGAATTCAACCCCTGTCAGTTATTTCAACAAAGTTTATTTAATCATACAGGCGGAAGATCGCAAAGCTTTTACTTTTGAATGCAGGTATGTGATAGTAGTTAAATTCATTTGGGGGAGTTTGTAAACTAAACGTCAATTTAGATTTGAAAGAAAAAAAAAAAGGCAGTTCAAAATGTTTGTTTTCTGCTTTCATTCATTCTGTAGTAGGTTAGTAGCAGTCTTATGTCAGCATAATCGGTTACATCCCTTTGATATCCAATTTACGAACCGAAACAAAACTTTTATCGGTTATAATAATAAAAAGAATGTTATAACTATCAAGAAAAAAGAAGAATGGCTGAAAGGTTTTATTAGGTTTAATAGTAATTATTCGTTGTAACCAGAAGAGGAGAAGGAGAGGGGGGTTCCAAAAATTGTAATATCTCCCAAAATAAAAAGATAAAGTAAACATCGTCCAGGAATCATCTCAAAAATGAAAAGTCATTATCGGGTTGTTCAACATGAATTCGACAATTTTACACGTCAGTTGCAACGTTTCCATCGAAGTTATAGCGCACATTTTGAGGAAAAACGTGTTTGATGGCATTACCTTTATTTCTGATGAATACGTTATTTGATTTTACAAAATAAATAATGTTTATGCTTTGCGACCTTTATTTGACTTTCAGTGCTTCTTTATGCTGACTTACGATCACCATATGTTTATGTACGTTAAAAGCAACGATTACCAAATTTTGGATAATTTTGGACGCTAAACCAGAAGATCGCCGAAATACTCAGAGACAAGGAATTTATAACTTCGATAATTAGAAATGAACCAATAAAAATATCTCCCGATCCATTTCACCAATTCATAGACTAGTTTATAGAATCATTTTACTCTAGGAATTCGAGAAAATTGGTTCAATTCACTTTATGAAAGATCAATTTAAACTAATTTGATGCAAAATTTCCAAAACTAACGTTCAACCAAATTATACTTACATAAAAGTTTCGCCATCGTCTTCCAAGAAGCAGATTACTAAACCCAAAAATATCTCAGTCACCTTCTTGTTTAAATCTCAATTGATTTATTTTAAAACAACATGACTTGGTTAACTGATTATCCCTACTGGACTAGTCCAAAGTAGTCGTTAATCTTTGTTTTGTTTTCTTTTGTTTTTGTTTTTGGGGGGTGTTTTTTTTTTTCTATTTACTGCCAAAACAACAGATGCTTTATTTTGACGTAATGGTTTCGAAACCAATCTGATACTACTTCCGAATTCTAAGTTCGATTCTCACCGAGTGCATTAATTATTGCCTTGGACAAAAACTAAAGTAAGTCAAGCTTAGTAAAATATTTTAACACCTCTCTTGTACATACTATGGTTAACAACCTGGTCTCGTAGTCTTTGCAGTGCATTCAATCCTCATTGGTTGAGTAATATTTGTGGCCATGTGCCCAAACATTTATTATTATTATTATTATTATTATTATTATTATTATTATTATTATTATTATTATTATTATTATTATTATTATTATTATTATTATTATTATTATTATTATTATTATTATTATTATTATTATTATTATTATTATTATTATTATTATTATTATTATTATTATTATTATTATTATTATTATTATTATTATTATTATTATTATTATTATTATTATTATTATTATTATTATTATTATTATTATTATTATTATTATTATTATTATTATTATTATTATTATTATTATTATTATTATTATTATTATTATTATTATTATTATTATTATTATTATTATTATTATTATTATTATTATTATTATTATTATTATTATTATTATTATTATTATTATTATTATTATTATTATTATTATTATTATTATTATTATTATTATTATTATTATTATTATTATTATTATTATTATTATTATTATTATTATTATTATTATTATTATTATTATTATTATTATTATTATTATTATTATTATTATTATTATTAGGAATCTCACACCAGTTGCCTATTATTATTAGTATTATTATTATTATTATTATTGTTATGATGATGATAACTACTACTACTACTACAACAACGACGACGTATTACTAGAAACTGTCAACTAGAATAGTTAACGTAAGTTCCCTCAGTTGATTTATCTGTTTGGCAATCTATCTATTGGGCTACACCAATTGAGCTAGAGGGCTGAAAATAAATATTTCCCCCTTATTAAAGGAACAAGATTCCTTCCTTTTTTTTCAAAATTCTTCCTCAAAATAGTTTATAAAGGTGAATTTAACTTTCAATGTACATGTAAACTAAACTGGGTCGTTAATTAGTGGCAAGCTGCATTTATTCATGTACTTAAATCGGGCTTTCTTTAAGAATCACGATCCATTAAAAGACGAGAGAAGTAAGCTATTTATTAGTTATTCCTTTTTTCAAGTTTTAATTGATCACCTCCAACACAAAATGCTGCAAATCGACTATTTGGCTTGCTTCTTTAAAAATCATATAGAGTAGACATTCTTGGTATTGGTTTTAAAATGCAGGTTTCATGCAAAATAGTTCAGGTTTAATGAGAGTTTTATGGAAATTAAAAAGTTTTAATTATGCATTTGTGATCATCAGTATTTTATAATCAGTGGGTCGTGAAAATGTGATGTTATGGCATAAAATTATTGAGTCACCTTTGAAGAACGTAATCTGAATCAGAAAAGTCGGATATTTGCTGGTTTTGTACAAGATTTTGAACCTGTCCGCAAAATGAGATGAACCGCTAATATGAAAAAATGCTTATTGTAAAACAAGAGCAACTGCAAGTATTCTAGGGCCTTTTATATCTCAATTTTCGTTAAGGTCTTCTCCCCAACCAATTTTTTAGGAAAGAAAGTTCGATTCTCGTTGAGGACCTCAGTACCGAAGCCATGTACCAGACACAGTTAAGATAAATAAGCAGCCGAATTTTCTACTAGATCGTGATGGTACAAAAGTAAGCCTTGTACACCAGTCAATATCATTTGAATAAATGAGGCACATTCAGAAACTTGAATATGCCCCATAGGTTTTTTCGCTGTTTAAGTTGGCTAAACCCACTGGTTTGCTTTGTATGTATGTATGTATGTATGTATGTATGTATGTATCTATCTATCTATCTATCTATCTATCTATCTATCTATCTATCAATCTATCATGCGGGAAAGTCACACCCAAGGAGTTAAAGGGCGGGAAATTGAACTATTTATTTATGTCGAGAGGAAGAAAATTCATAGGTAGGTGTATACAAAATCAATCACAGTTGGTGTCCAGCATCATTCACATTTCTTTTTTTGAAAAGTCAGATTTTTTTTTTATCAATCACATCCCAACAAATAGTGGAAGAAGTAACTGGTTCATTGACCACTTTTTTTCTATTTATTTGATTAGTCACTCCCAATATGGTACACTGCAAAACGACGTTGGTAATATGCCGTTTTAGGGGGTTGACTTACCAGGCCTGTTTTGTCCCCCCACCTTTATTTTTGCTTTTTGACTCAGGGTCATTATTTAAAGTAGGGATCCATACACATGTTCTAAAATGGTGTACTTTTATTGGATTCTGCCTCCGGTGTTAGAACATGGCCTGCCTCCGGTGTTAGAACATGGCCCTAACACTATCCCTCTTGTTCAAGAATCAATGGAGAGATGCTACCCAGGTGGAGCATCTGAAGGAACCATGCATTTATATAATTTAGCTTTTAGTCTTGTCTTCAGGTTAGAAAGAAAGTGTTATCAAACCATTTGGATTTAAAAAGCCAATCAACAAGTATTGGTCAGTTGTGTTTGAAATCCAGGCGTTTATATGTTTTTCGTGCATATATATATATATATATATATATATATATATATATATATATATATATATATATATATATATATATATATATATATATATATATATATAATTATTGATCCTTCAAAGTTGAATATATTTTGGAGGATATCTTACGTAGGCAGGCCCTGGGTTTCAAATAAAACGATTAAAATTGCATGAATTACATTATCACTTATTGAGAAATAATTGACTGGAATGACGTATTCTTAGAAATATTTTATATATGTATTTATGTGTAAATCTGTAAAGATGTCTAAACATCTGAAATTTTTAGATTAAAAAAAAACAGCTAATAACTACGGATCCATCTATGAATTCACCTATCCACCCTTCACGTGTGTGTGTGTAGGAGGGCGTACATAACAGAAAAAGTGTGGGACTCAACCGAAAAATTCGGGCAAAATATTTATATCTGTACATCAGCACTAAATAATAAAACTTGATTTGGAAATCATCCCGTTACAACAGACGTCCAATGTAGATATTTATTCCTCATCACCATCATCATCATTTTCGCGCCCATCCTTTGGCAAGGATTTTCCCCAAAATCCATCAGGTGTGTCTATCATGGGCGTTGCACAGCTGATATTTTACCTGTCAGTTTTGTAAACGATCTCTCCGGATCCACGTCATGTGTCGAGATGTCCAACAGCTGTCCACCATCCTTGAAACATAACCAACGCATGGCCATTGAAGTTTGTTAATGGATTTTATTCAATCTCCGACCCCTATTTTTTTGGGGGGGGGTTTCAAACATAATCTGCTATCTTATGGTCTCTCTATCTTACATGATTTTCTCTTATGCATGTTACATGGTTCTTGATTTGACAATCAGATAGCACGGCAGGATATTGCCAAACACTCGACGGTTTGCATGCCACAAATGATATTTATTAATCGTAGATTAAGTTGGAAAGGTGACATAATAGAGAGTGCAGATCTTACTTATTGCATGCTCGCAGTGGCACCTCAGCATGCATGTAGATAAATCGAGACAGGTATTCGTGAATTTGGTTCAGTCGTGCACAATAATCTAGCTCGCATTAAGGATCGAACTCGCTTCACTAATGATGGCTTGCGTGATTTGATAGCCTATTTTGGTAGACGCTCTGATAGAGAAAGATGGATGCATCGATATTTCCAACTTTGAGCTCTTTGCAAATAGATTCACGTCACAAAATGAACAATGGTATGAAGTCTCAACTATAAATCTCTGTGTTTTTCTATATCCATAATTTCCTGCTCATAATATATGTACAGATATACAGCATGCCTCCTTTTCAAATAAACTGCACCGGCCAGGCGCCAGATCTCTCCGAAATCAGCATGCCCCGTCAGCGTTAATATGTTCTGCGTATAAGTACTTATTCATTGTGTTTATTCATACTGTACGTATCAGACGGCAGAAATACGGCCAATGAATAATTTATACTCTATGTCTCAGACGGGCGTTGCGGACTGGAATAACGTTTCCTGGAACGGATATCATAATCGGCGAACTATGTTCAAGTTTCAGCCATTGCCACTAACGTTCACTCTACACCGACACTCTTGATTCATTACCTCTTCCTTCCCTAGAATGGATAAATAGCAAGTTGGTTGGAGCTTTTTAGCCCTGTCCTTCAACTAAGTCCTGTTGAAAAATCAGAGAGGGGTTGGTGTTGGACTAGCACACTGGCACTGTAAAAACCACGATTGCCACAGAAAACAATGAATCGTTCAAAAAGAGACTAAAGTTTTGTCCAATATGTTTTGTTACATCGAGGATTTGGAATTTTTAATATCATTAATATTAATGGGAAATTATCGATGATGTCTTGTCAGTTGATATTTCAAAAAAGAAAAGAAGAGCAAGATTGTTTTACGATTTTAAAATATAATATCTAATACCAAACTGAAAATGTTTGATATATTTGATGTGTAACGTTCGGATTCTTGAGTTTGTTTTACATTTGGATTCTGACTCATAAAGATATACGTTGTATTAAAAATGTTGCTCTTCATCGTTCCTATCGGGAGAGTTGACTCATTTGTAGAATGGAAACATCGAGGACACAGATGAGTGGAATTCAAAGTTTTAGACCTGGTTATTTTCTTCCAGCTGGTTAAGGTGGTTGATAGGTACGAAAATATAGACGCAATCTCACTGGAAAATCGACACCTGAGAAATTTTTTAATCTTGCAAAAATCAGCATATTATTCGATTGGAAAAAAACATTCGATACTTAATTAACAAAGGACGAAGAAATTTGGCCTACACATGAACTTCAGGAAAACAAAAGTCATGTGCAATAATCATGTTAAGAATAAGAGCACAACTGTCAAAATCAAAGATGCAGAACTAGAAAGAGTAGACCACTGCAACTCCCTAGGACAACGTATCTCTATGAAACCCTCAGAAGAAGAAGAAATCAAGCGAAAGATAACTCTCGGATGTCAAGCCTTCAGTAGAGTAAGCTTAACCTTCAAAACTAGAAGATCGTATCAATCCTTAAAAAGAAAAAGTACACAATCAATGCATCCTCCCTACGGAGCTGTGACATGGAAGCCAAGCTGCAAACTGAGAAACATGTAACGTGCACGTGAAAAATTCAGACACAAATCTACATGGAGAGATCACAACACAGCGCAGTATATCAGGGAGAAAACAGGAGTCCGAGACGTAATAGAATCTACTAGAAATATCAAATGGCAATGGGCTAGTCATGTTACAAGGATGGCAGACAATCGATGGACATCAAGACTCACATTGTGAATCCCAAGAGATCATATGCAGAATCAAGCCCGGCGAAATACAAGATGGACAGATGAACTAGACAAATTCAGAGAGTACTGGCTCTAAGACGCCCATAATAGTGAGGTGTGACGAATCCAAGGGAAATTCTATGCCCAATGACGTCCAATCAAAGATTGAGGAGGAGGGGGAGGAGAAGGAGGAGGAGGAAGATGGTGATGATGATGATGATGATGATATTTCGATTGAAATTTTCAAGGAAAATTATCTATCTCATTATTGTTATCATTTTAACAATATTTTCGATT
>OY735224.1:42465738-42488238 GCA_963457665.1 Thysanoteuthis rhombus | reverse complement strand
AGTGTAAATGTATTGTTATTGTTATTATCATTATCATTATTATTATCATTATTATCATTATTATTATTATTATTATTTAGAAATGAATACGATCCGACAGAATGATTATAAAATGCATTATATCATGCAATCACATTTTCTCTTATCATTTATCATATTTATAATGTCTGGGCCAAATGATGTATTCTCTGTTTAATTATGGAAGATTGTTTCAATATAATATAAAACAATTTATAATCATAGATATATACTTACATGATTTACTATAATTTACTCCCGACATACAGGTATAGAAACATCAATCACCATGGTTGTCTTATTCTTTTCGTAAGTATTAAGAATAGAAGTAGCATAATTATTGTAATCACAATTATGATCATCACCTGTAGCCACTTTAGGAACAGCCTAATTCCCTTCTCATCATTATATAAGATATAAAGAAGCAAACTTAACCTACAATATAAAAGGAATAAAATATAAACAACTCAGGTCATGTAAAAGAGAACCCCAACAACTGGTTGCAGATCAAATTTAGAATAGAATACTTCCTTAGAGAAGACATACTGCAAAGAGCTGATCGATTATTAACGCACCAATAGAAAAAGGTGTCTGTAACATCTTCAGTTATTTTATAACAACAAGATTCAGATCTATTCCCACTACGTAAAATAAAACAATCAGTGACCCACAACTAAATCAGGAAAAAGGAAAAGATATATAAATAGGATAAGAGAAAATTTTCTCCACCCAGAAATATCGACACACCCAAATAACGTCCTAAATAGGGATCCAAATAAATTAAATCGTTCACCTGGAGAAGTCCAAACTGGACGGAAACATAAGCGAATCATTTATTTCATCATATTTCAAGCTTTACTCTAGCTTAATATGTACTTATCAGTTCCTAAGATTGATAATATCCATTTTCATGATGTTTAAAAATGACTTGCCTGACAAAACCATCGTTTTTTTTTTATGTTTTTGCATGTTCTGTTTTTTGTTTTGTTTTGTTTTGTTTTTTGTTTTTTTGCTTTGTTTTCTGTCAACCTCTTTGCGAATGATACTACGCTCTATAAGTATTCTTTACAGGATTTCATTCACAGGGATATTGCATCTAATTTTTCCTATAATCTATCTTTGACATTCAATTGGGAGGGAAAGTTGCTTGTATCATCCAACAAAACTCCCTTTCCACCATCACCCTAACTTGATGTTCTCCAATCCAAACGGATAGGAACATCCGCAAGGAAGCCCCATGTTTTGATAAAAATTAGGCATTGAGTTCACAACAGTCATAAAATGGGACTATTATGTCACATCTCTTGCCATGAGTGCAGCGAGATTGGTAGCTTCCTTATACCACTCCCGCAAATATCAAACCAAACTTCCCATTTTGAATATTTACAAGAGTCAGGTATGACCAAAAATTGAAAACTGCTCTCACATCTGGACAGGCTCCACCCATCAGGTGTTATTTAGCCTCAAGAGGTTGCAGAATCGAGTGCATGGATAAGTTGGTGATGAGCTATTCTTATCTCCCAAATCACTCTTCTATCGGTGTTGAGTAGAAAGCCTGGCACTTCTGTATCACTTTTTTCCATGGAAAGTGTTTGGAGAAGCTCCTTCACCTGGTTCCACCAGTAAGAGGTTTTCTTGTCGGAACACGATTTGCCAACTCGAGTGAATCCCATTCGTACTTTCTGACCGTTCCACGAACCCACTGCATTTTCCACTCAAACGAGCTTCTTCCCCCAAACGGTTGTTTAGTGGAACGAACTTCATCGAGGGAGCTTTTCAGCTGGACCGTGCTTTCCTACTTTTCAAATCCAGTATCGATGAATATTTTATAAACCGGAAAATAATTTAAACTTATACCCAGAGTGCCACCAAGACTTGGTAAATTTTTTTTTTTTTTTCAATATGTTCATACAGTGTCAATCTCTGTCACTTCCATTTTTTTTTTTACAAAAATCATCTCAGCGATCGGCAAATAAACATCTTCAATTTTCACATCGGATCCGTCGAACTCGATTCCCATTTCTCTCTGTCTCTGTCTGTCTCTCACCCAGTCAACATAATTTCTACCACCGATTGTTCTAAATCAAGTCACCAGAAGTTCCAGTAGATAGTACTGAATACTAGTTTCCATCGTAAGTATACTGAAAAGAACCAGACAACTGATTAAGAACTATCAATATTTCGTAAAAATAGAGTTTCAAAAATGCACTGAGGCAAATCCTTTTGAGACTTTGACACACACGGAAACACAGTTTGGGAAAGAAATTACTTTAAGTTTGATACAGCAATAATGGTGCATGGTAGCACTGACACAAGATTTCAGAGTTGAAAACAAACAAATAAAATTAATCCATTCGAAAAATTGTTGAAAATTTCAAAAAGTCGATAGTTTTTTTTAATTATCTAATGAAGCATTCTTGAAAGTTACCGAGGTTCTTGTGCAAATCTTATATCTGATAGCGGTGACACAAGGAGGTGAAAAAAAACAATATTTTTTTAATTCCCCAAATCCTAAAAAAGTTTTCAAGGGATGTCCATCATGTAATTAAAGAACATTTGTAACGAGCAAGTAATAAACTTAACATGTTTCTCAACAAAATGGGTTATCGTAAGTGTTAATATCTTGAATAATTTTGCTTTGATAAAATATTGAAATTCTCAAGTGAACAACCCGTAGCATCCAAAGTTTAGGGATACAACTCACAAAGATGATTCGAATTCAAGCAAACAATGTGATGATAATAATGATCCATCTCAGAATATTACACAACCCCAAGAAGACCAGAGGAGAGAGCAGCTGAAATGCGGTGACAAAAATAGCAAATATCAAGATATTCGTCTGGACAACCCCTTGAATAATGATAATAGTTCATCTTGAAGAGGAGAAGACGAAATGTATGATTCTTTTGTGTCGATATTCACATAAGACAACAATACTAGACCAGATGTATACATTGTTAACAGAGAAAAAAGATTCCATTGTTACAACTGACCACAGAATGAGAAGCCAAATTGAATATCAGGACCTTGCTTGAAATAATTGCGAGTAACAATTAGAACATTCACCAAGAATCTGGCATTCAGATCATTAACAAGATGGCATTAGTAAAACTAGCAAGAATACTGAGAAGACGACAGGTATCCGAATGTGACGCGTTCCTATAAAATTTTCCATTAGCTGAAATGGCGAAGAGCTAAGCAGATTATCATTAATTCATATGGGAAAAATTCTAAGCTCTTTAAGTGCCCAAAATTGGTGATTACGATATGTGATGCTGTATCGTGGAAGGTTAATTTTGTAAGAGGTACAAGGGGCTGGGTTGTAGACGAGAGATAGAGAAAGTGAGTGCGTGCTCTGTCTGTAAATTTAGCTATATAACAGATAACCATCATTTTCGCCCTTTTCTCCTAAAAGTAAAAAAAGTCACGTCAAACGAACTTTCGAAAAGTAACTGAAACCTGACTGGCTGTCACTTGATCTCAAAGGAGGATAAAAAGGCAAGAAAAAAATCAAATAATAAAAAGCATTATCAATATTCCTCCTTATGTTAAGGACTCGACCAAAACAGTTAATATATGTTTCTTTAGTTTTTAAGTGATTCTGCTTGGTGGCTGGTTATGCATATATTTATGTATGTGTCTGATGTACAAGCCGTGCCAGTGGAGCTTGATGGCTGAAAATTCAAACATTCATTCTTTGTTATTCTATGCAGTCAAAATACGTTGATAACATGACGATTTCTATCAGGTGACTACCCTGACTTGATATTTGTTTGTTTTCGAATTTCAGTCTTGTCAAAAACTATAGGTAAATTGACAAAAGCCAGACGCAGCTGTCGTCAACGCAAGTCGACTAATTTTACAAATGGGATTAAAAATTCTATCAGGAATTATTGATTGAAAAGAGACTTTCTGCAATATGGAATGAAAATCCGTTAAAATTTAAACGTAAAAAGCAATAACCAAAATATTTGTCTGCAAAAAATAAAATGCGTACATTGGATGCAGACCATAGTAGAATCATGAAGGAAAACACGTACATACATTAACTTATATAAAGAACGGCGTGATTTCCTTGGTTTTCTGTTGAATGTAAAATAATATTTAATTTAGATTTTAATATATTTATCCAGTCCGTAGCCATCGACCCTTTTACTTAAAGGTTACAATTGTGCCGATAAGAAAATATCCTACCCATCATTTTAAACAAAGGACTCTTCCATTTTAAACTTTAATTACTGAAAATTGTGGAGACAATTCATCAGGAAACATATTTCGTTCAGCACAAGAGTAAAACCAAATAACCTATCGAATTCTAAAAATATTTGAATCCAGAATTTGATGTTTATTCTGATCAAACGCATACTCTTCAAATGGTTCTTATCGTGTTTTAGAAACAACACTCTTCATACCAATCCCAGCTGTACTAAATCAATGAATTAGATACATTTTTGACAACGTTTATTTATTGACTAAGCCTGACATGGTTTGTTACAGATTTAGAATTGGGTTCCCTTCAAGCTGTACTCGTGTGCTGATGAAAACAAGATTTGCAACCAGTGCACCAAGGATATTGATGTGTGCATAGATCAGTTACCGGAAATGATTCAGTAATGAATGAATTTTGATAAAACCATTTCAAGGAATCTAAATAGGAATTAAGGACCCACAACTTCAGCTTCATTTTGTGGCAATATGGCAGCTCACTGAATTAGTGAGCAAGCCATGATCTTCGATGAAAATCATATTTTATTTAAAACACTATTGATTAACCAAACACTAAATTATATAGTAAGAATGTCATTTATATCAAAGCAGCAGGACCATCTTGCTTGCATAAATTCAATTTCTAGCTCTTACACTAAATCTTAAAGGGAATATTTTAAATTATTTCTATTCATTGTAATATTTTTAGCGTACTTAGAGTCGCTTTTGTCTGTTTTAGAGTCTCTGTACTTAAACTGAGGGCGGATCAGTTTTGCAAATAGTAGCAACTGCAGCTGTCGCCAGCATAAGGGCATTTTTCATAGTTACAAATATACAAGAGTTGATTCCAGGTCCAAAAGTCTCAAGTGATAAATTTCAGCCCAATCTGACAATCTATGAGCTATGGTAGGAGACCAATTCTCTAAACAAGAACAACTGTGGCCAGCATAATTGTGCTTTTTATAGTTTGATGTATAAAAAAATTGTACCTAGGTCATAAAATCTCCAATACTGAATTTTCTCTTAATCGAACGATGTAAGAAGCAAATACTCAGGAAGAAACTACGGGTGGTGCAGAACCCCTTGCCAAATGGAATCTATGAGTGGACCTTCACTTCTCTCCGATAATACTGTGTAAATTGATGAGTGTTATTGATATTCACTGATTTCGACTTTACAATAGATGAAAATGAGGAATACTATCAATGTTTTATCTAATGAAGCAACAAACTGGATTAAGTATTTCAAGGGATCAAATAGAATCATTATTAATGCAATCATACGTGTACTTTAACTAAACTCCCCATTGCCAATATAGTATCATTAGTGAAAGTCGTTAGTCTGAGTCAAATCAACTTGAAACACTTTATATTTGCACAAGCACTCAGTTTGCACCTATTTTTTGTCACAGGAAGAAAATGCATGACATTTTTGCGCAATCTGACTACTAAAAATTTGTGAACATCGATTCTGATTCTCAACATATGCAATATATATATATATATATATATATATATATATATATATATATATATATATATATAGATACATAGATACATACGGATAGATAGATAGATAGATAGATAGATAGAATCAGTAACTCTTAGATCCGGGAGGTTTGTGTATCCGTTGGTGAACAACAATAATATATATATATATATATATATATATATATATATATATATATATATATATATATATATATATATATATATATATATATATATATATATATATATTGTGTGTATGTGCATGAAGGAATGGATATATGATCTTCAGTCATCACATAGTTAATGTATCACTTGACGTAGACAATGTAAATAAAATAAACAATTCGGTAAATGGGGCAGCTGCAGGAACCGAACCTGCAACCTGCATTACCGACAATCGTTTAGCTCAGTGGTAGGAGTAATGCTACGTTGAAGTGGATACCATATCGGTTGCAATTTTGATTCATGGAGCAGCCCTATTTTCTTAGTTCTTTTATTCTATTTACATTGTTTGAGCCAAACGGAATATTAGCCGAGAAGAGTTTCTATATGATATAACGCAAATTACAAACACACATACACACACACACGCACATACATACATATATATATATATATATATATATATATATATATATACATATATATATATATATATATATATATATATATATATATATATATATATATATGTATTCATCAATTGATCAAGTAGTCTGTAGCCTGATACATGATTATTAACTGAAAATTTCATTGTGTAATGTCCGATCTATTTGATAAAATTAACCGATGAATTAATGAAGACTGAATCCTCAACATTGTCGAATCCAACAACATGACAAGAATAATATTAAGTGCACCACTACAGGCGCCCTTATCTACTCATAAAACTCTTTTGCTGACTTGCTCTTATATATATATATATATATATATATATATATATATATATATATATATATATATATATATATATATATATGCATATATATATATATAGATGATATCTCCGGATAAGGGGAAAGAAAATCAAAACAAAAATGTAGATGACTTTTCCTTATTGTCATTTTCCCTGTGAAGAGGCGTTGTGTAGGGAAGCGAAATCTCTGAAGATTCGTTTGATGTAAAAAGCCAAGAAACCGTGAGAATATGTTGAGATTATTGCCCTTTATTCTTCAAAACAGAAGTAGCGAGAACAGGCGATGATTGGTTGCTTTCCCACTTTGAATGACAATCCTTGCCTTTATTTTTGCCAGACACACTAATCTCCCTTGGAAATAAGCCTACTTATCTCCCGATAAACACAACTTTCATATCAGCATTTCACAAACTTTCAACCATGGAAATCTTTGAAATAACTTTAATGCCTAAAGGAATATCGGAACACCGTATGTACAGCTATTGTGTGCTAAAATCTATATGTATTAAAATCTAAATTATTAGTATTTTACAATGCAAAGGAAAAGTACTGATTTGTTCATTTTGGTTAATATTGAGAAAATTGTTTTTATTTTTCAATCTGGAAATTTCTATGCATTCAAAATGTGTGCATGTAAGTCATTTCAAGAGAATAAGGAATTTTACGGTGAGAACTTGCAATAAAATCAGGAGACCAATAAGGGAAGTCTCCTTTCTTCGAAGCAGAAATAGCGAAAACAGGTGACGATTGGTTGAGTTTGGTCTCTTTATTGCAACTCATGTTTTCATTTATACTGAACATGCTGATCTCAATTGAAAGCACTTCATGTTTTCAATGTCATTTTGACAACACACTTCTATATGCTCAAGATGTGTGCATACAGGTTATTTCACAATAATTTCAATTTTACAGTTTGATCATTCAATAAAATCTGACGAGTGAATAGGAAGATATTCTGTATTCGGCAGCGTCAGAAGCACGTTGCAAGAGTTTGACTCAATTAATACATTGTCTTTGAAATGTTACTCTTAATGGATATGCATATGTATAATCAGCATAGCCTCCCCCCAATGTTATCAATGTTTTAAAAGTTGAAATTAATCTCTCATAAACGCAACAGTGAAATTTATAACTTTTCCTCCTCTATATATAAAAAAGACATTACATTCTGTACTTTCTATATTCTGTATCAAGTTCAGCCATATCCAAGTAAGCGGGGATGATATGACAATTTGAACAAATAAACTTGGGAATAAATATCTCTCGGGGAGTGCATACCTTTGCCAGTGGCAAAAACTAACTAAAAACTAGATGGAAATTTTAAAAATGTAAAAAAAAAACATGAGAGACAATTTCGAATGCAGAAAAATTTACTCCCCTTGAAAATAAAACCAAAATGACTCAGGAACAATTTTACTGGATCAACTGCAAAAAAATCAGTCA
This sequence comes from Thysanoteuthis rhombus, assembly GCA_963457665.1. Classification (NCBI taxonomy): domain Eukaryota; kingdom Metazoa; phylum Mollusca; class Cephalopoda; order Oegopsida; family Thysanoteuthidae; genus Thysanoteuthis; species Thysanoteuthis major. Next base: position 42,480,165 of record OY735224.1, on the reverse strand, counting down.
ACTTTTCCGTAGAACTCTTCCCTCAAAGGCCATTGAAATTCACAGAGAATTTTATTGAGATATATTGAGGGTAAAGAGACAGGCATATAAATGCAGAAACTAACTCTGTTGGCAGAGGTGAATATAATGGTCAGAGGACGTTTCTGATAATCATTAACAAAAACTATCCAACGATTATTTCAAACTACCATACTTATCTTTGATGTTTGTATCACAACCTTCCGACCATTTCAAATACGAATACTAAACATAGAACTTCAATTCAAATGGCTCAAAAGATATGTAAATAATGTAGTCACTTACCCTTGCGATGAAATCAACAGTGAATATGCTAAATATTTATGTTTTAGCAGTTAGAGGTTGCAGTGGTTATGACTGCTCAACACCCCTTCAATTTCAAAGCATATTACTTGAATGTTTTCTATCTTGATGCCTTGGCGTCTTCTGGTATCTATCCGTATATTTTCGCTTACAACTTTGACATTTTCCTACATTTAAACTAAATCTCTGGTACAGCTGATTAGGAACAACCAACAGCTTTTGCCACACTCCATGTTGGATTTTCCTCTGAAAACATTTTTGCAATTCTTTCCATTATGCCAATTAAGAGTTCTCCTCTTGACACCATGATTCATTTCAATAACCCTAGTCCAATATAAAGTCCATCGGGTCGTTCCTATCAGCTAGTACTCTCTGTCAACGGTAGACTTCTGCTCGACTTTGTTTGCCTCTACTTGATCTGATAAAAAATATGCTAATATTTTTAATATTTGAATTTAATTTAATTGAATCATATTTCACAGAGCCAGAATATCAAGCTATTACGTAAAAGTGCTTTGAGTCATATCTGTAATTTTTTTTTATTTACTGCAAAGTCAAAGAGCTAAGTGGACATCCTCTAAGATAGCTGAATCTATCATTTTCAGCGTTAGTAGTGTCCCTATATATATATATATATATATATATATATATATATATATATATATATATATATAAATACACTATATAAAATATCCCATTAACGTTGCAGTCAAGTTCCTGACAACGACAATTTTGATGGAAGCAATCTGTCTCGAAGTTATTTATCTTATTGTCGAGTAGGAATTTTCCAGAATATGAATCTCGAGTCATATATGTATATATATAACATTGGATTAACTGACATCAATGGAGGGGTTTGTATAAGGTGCAGTATATATATAGATATAACTACATAAGATTGCTTGTCGTGCCTATATATTTTTGGGCAAAATAGTCGAATAACCTAAAAAAAACTGAAGAAAATAAGGTTTTATTTAATGTAAGGGAAATGTCGTCACCTATAAATAAATACAGACGGTAAATAAGGTTTCATTTAAAATGTTTGGACACTTCATAGGGACAGAAATTGATTGGAAAGAAAAAGAAAATGTTATATATATATATATATATATATATATATATATATATATATATATATATATATATATATATATATATATATATATATGCGTATATGTGTGTGCATGTGTGTTACAGTAGTATTGTGGAATTAGAGTTTCCTTCATACCCACGTGCATACGTATCTGCACCGGCATCAAAGAGCCGTTGTGTATCAAAATGACCTTGTTGAGGATTTCAAGCACAATTTTCAAAGATCAAAGACTATATACGCAAAAAATAGGAAGAATAAGGAAGAAATGAAGGGTTCAAAGTTTACAAAAGTAGAAACTTTGAATTTGAATTTCATTGAACTAAACTCCCACGATCAACCCTAGTGGTACACTAACACGATAGATTGATCTTCTTCAACCCCCCCCCCCCAGACAACTGCTGAGAAAAGTGACAGTACACCACCTGTGCCGCTCCCGAATCATTACAATATAAGTTCTCCCTGCAGAGGGTTAGCATTGTTTGAACCAAAGTGAAAGAGAACTACTCTCTAACTGTCCGTTGATTGACTAGGCAGACCATACTATTCAGTAGGGGATCCTGTGACTGGCCAACGAACTTTGAGAGATTATAGCTAAAACTAACGACCGATGTTTGAATGTTCCAACAGATATGCTCGTGCACATGACGGGTCCCTACTTGAATTACCAGTTTTTTCTAACGTTTCTACACACTCCAGCGTATTTCATTACATGATTTCCTGAGATCTTTAAGGATTGTTCTAAATTGCATGATATTTCAGTAATTTCCTAGAATTCTCAGCTTCAGAATCAGTTAGTAATGTTACTAATGGGTTTGATCTACACCAGCTGCCCTACTACTATCTCTTGTGATGAGTCTACCTCAGTTTGATGCGAGGCGACAGTAGTTTAATTGTATAACAGTATAATTGGTCAGCGTAGGGAGATTGTGAACCACCGATTGTCTAACGAAAGATTTAATGAAATAAATGGAATGTTTAGGAGTTTTACAAGATCCTAAGGGAAATCATGAACTTTCTGGTTTAATATTTTCACGGTAACATTTACTCAAGCAGAAATACCCTCTCATCCCAGGTTTGTAGGTATTTGAAATGAGTACAATTTTATGAGTTGACTACACTTGGTATCAATTGTTTAAAAGATCAAATAACTTCAGGAAATTGGTCTATTTCAATGAATGAAAATTCACTAAACATAAATAGACAATGTAAGACTGAAACTTAAATTTATTCCCCAGAATTCCATTTTTTTTAAATTTCTGTTATAAATACGTATTTACACAGCTAAGTATGAACTCACGTAGTTGCAACATTCAAATTTTTCCTGGTAGGAATACCGGGTGTAACCCAAGGGGATAACTGCTAGTATGATACGAGAAAAGTATTTTCTTTGATGCGTTTTTTTCTTACACACCATGAAAAATGATTTTAAAATTATTTACACTATTTACACAAAAAGATTAGCTGCCACTGAAAAAATACATACAAACGAAAATGATGGAGTCTCTTAGTTGAATAGCTCTTCTGGATATACAAACTGAGTTCTTCTCACACTTAGTGTGAGTATGAAAAGTTTATTTTTCTGTTTGTTTTTGATGTTTGTATGAAAATATTCTCCGGACTATTCAACATTTCCGCAACAAAACAGGACAACTCCAGTTCTTTGAGCCCTTCAACCACGTTCATTTGGCTGAAAAAGCTACTTTGATCCCAAATTGACCGCTAGTGGCCTTCAGTACCATGGAGATCATTTGCCTTCCAAATGTAATTGTTTGGTAGCATCGTGGCTTTCATTGCTACTTTGATTGACCGTGGCGTACCTTCAATGAACTTGACAGTCATTGGTAATGATTCAATCAGTTGACTATTTCAACCTCGAATTATGTATTTGTTGGATACAATACAGCTACATAAAGCCATTTGAATTGAAATTTATATCCGGGGATCCTCTATGGCCGTGGAAGTCAGTACCACCCATTCTATTGTCTTTTTCTGCCAAAGTTAACCCCATGTTCCAATTTACCTCGAAGAATGTGATATTTGATTGTAATAAAGCGGAATTGACCCCATGTAACCATCAGTGGTTTTGATGGACAGCATTCTATCGAATTTTGACCTAATCAACCCTGCAGTTCGTGAGATCCAACGTAATGTGGTACTTCATATCAATCCCAATATTATGTTAGAATATATCAATCGGCTAAAAATGACCTCTGGTCACATCGAACGACCACTGAGGTCAATTCCAGATAGCATTGCAATGAAAAGAAATACGCCTATACTAAATGTCATCTTCCTTGGTGTAGAATTGTGGTCTGCAACCTAAAACATGCAGACTTACAGGAACTTATATTCACACACACAAACATGCACACAAGCACACACAAGCACACACCCACACACATAAAATGATGGGATCAATATTGGTATATTTAGATGTGTCCAAAATATTGATATTGATAGATGAAGAATTAACACATCTAAATGGGTAGATGCGACCAGCTGGAAAAGGCATCTGATTATATACGAGAAATTTTGACCATTTCTTTGTCATTGTATGCACAGAAATATAAGAAAATATGATTTGGAGAAGAGTCAGAGAATTTTCCCGGCCGGACAATTCGTTCTTCCTTCAAATTTTGTTCCAACAACAATTTGTCCAATCCATTCTTGTTCGGTTCACTGATCGTAAGTGAACAGAGGGACTTTTTTTTTGTATCGAATGATCGGAGTCATCGTCTGGGGGATAAAGGATTTCAAACACCTGTAACGTAGATTAGCGTTGTTAATTATAATAAAAAAAAGGGACATGATCTATTCACAATCTGCAAAAATGTATATTCGAATTCGACAGCATTCAGTAACGTTTATCAATACTCAGTCCTCTGATAGAACTATTACTTTACCATGCATTTCAATCTAATCTCCGTTTAAACGTCAAAAGCAAACAAAACAAATAGCCATTGCTTAAAAAATAAAACAAAAATATTGCCCAAATTCTGTATAATTCTTTTTGAAATGGGTAAGATATAAAAGTATACATGGAGTGTATACATCATTTACTGCTTTCTTTCTTTCTTGTACTCTTTGATTGTTTATTTGTTTGTTTTTCTAGAGAATTGACCTAAGGAAAGGAATTTATATACGACGTAGTGTAACGTAAAAAGATAAGATATTTCCCTCTCTTGACCCACCCTTTCTAGCTTTCACTCCTTTAGGAGCAGTTTTAAAAGCTAGTTTATTACCATTACTTCAAACTACCAGGGGAGGATGTCTCCGTCTTTATTGACACATACAAAAAATAAACGAGGCTGTAGAAAGGATTGGCAGGGAGATTAGGGGAAACAAAAAAAAATGAATTTAAATCAAAGAAAAAACCGTGTAAAATATGAGTATATAACAGATAAAGATATTGGTTTATCTGATACTTAATTCAATATATTAAAGACACTCCTTCTCTCCTTCTATCTCTCACTATAACTCTCTCTCCCAGTATCTCTCTCTTTCTCTCTCTTTCTCTCTCTCTCTCTCTCTATATATATATATGTATGTATACATATATATATATATATATATATATATATATATATATATATAGAGAGAGAGAGAGAGAGAGAGAGAGAGAAAAGAAAATAATGTAAATATACTTGAATATGTAAAGAGAGTAGTCAACATTAAAGATATAATGATGAGGCGGCTAATCCCAGAATGGTGAAAGGGACGCTGATATCCGAAGAGGGTACTTTGAATCGGGCAGAGGAGCCTTTGCCCATCGTGAGTTTTTTTTATCAATTGTAAATAGTTGTATACTTTCATAAAAACCTTACTTTTATGTTTGTGTATAATTTAAAGTGAGCATATGTTCCTATTGAATCATATATGTATATGTTTGTGTGCGTTAAAATCTATCAACATGAAGCCTCCGTACAGTGGTTATGCAAACTACGTCTTTAGTTCTGACATGGTTAAGGCATTGATAATGTCGAACGAGGCATTGTGTTTAAGCTTCGTTAGCTACAAAATAGCCCGGCAAAACCAAGCCATCCATTGTTAATCTTCATCAGAGAAAAACGAAGCAAAAAAGTCGAAAAAGAAAACATACAAAATAATTTAAAACAAAAAAAGCTATAACACTCGGTTAGTTCTAGTGGAAATATTTACTTTTTACCCGTGAAAACATTTTATAGCAGTGTATCGAAGTGTAGAATATTCTTAGCAACAAGCGAGGAGACGATATGGCTGCCACAAACTGAAACAAATTGATTCAATATCATCATTAATATGTATTATATCATTAAAAAGTATACAAAATACACTATCATGGCTGCTGTTTTCTCCGCTGGCCTCTACTCACAGGTTTAACTGCCTTACTAAATGACCTTTACTATGGATTTCATAGGTGAATCTTCCTCTAACGGAACATAAGGTATCTCCCTCATTACATAGTATTTGAATTGTTTTATTCCATGCACGGGTGTCCGTTCTAGGAATTTCTGAAAACTTTGATTGAATCCAACACACTTCACAACTTACTCTGGCCTCTAGAGGTTAACAAGATCCAAATCGAAGTTTGAGTCACTATTCTAACGAGTTTAATGAACACTTAGGTGCTACGTTTTTTAAATCGTCAAAATGTCCGTATCGTATTCTCTCTGTTGCATTTAATCAACGAATTAGGAAATCAATTATCCAATGGTTGTCTCCTTTTGTATTTCAGGTTACATTTGATTAGGATGAGAAATAAAGAAAGTATGGTCATTCATTTGTATTTCCTGTAGTGCAGTAAAGTAAAACCCCGTTGTTTTTTTATGTTAGTGCCATGGGTCATAAATGGTCTGGGATATGTCATTATCTCATCATATTCCAACTGTTATTTGATTATGATGGAAAATTTTTTTAAAAAGTTGGTCGAGATCACAGATTTGTATTTAAACAATGATAAAACTATAGGACGATAGTCCTCATCTCTGAAAGCATTAAAATTGCCATATTTCCTTTGTTAATAAGTTTAACTCAATATCAGTATAGTTTAGTGTATTAGAATCTCTGATAGGATAAATTAGAACAAATCTGAGCAATTCAATTTTGTTGTAACATCACTAAGATTATATCATGGTTTATTGATTACATCATCCTTATTACTGTAACCCTCTTTCATGCTTCCTGTTTTCAATCCTACAGAGCTGGGCTAAAACTATGGCCCTGGGGCGATGATAGTGGTACATCATTTTGGGCAGTATTTTCCGTCGTACGTAGGTTGTTCTAGGTAGGATGATATTTCAGACTGCGTAGATATTGAAAATACTTGGAATACGGATGCTTAACTCTTCCGTTCCCTTTTTCACGAATCTTTGAGCACCGATAATCACTGGTGTTATTTCTGTCTTCATACACAACATCTACTTAATCTCGGTCTCCGGGTCTTTGTATTTGGACAGCTTCTCAGAAACTTTCGTGGAAGTGTTTCCCTCAGATTGTATTTCTTCGTCGATGAGCATGCATATCTTTCCATGTTTGCTTTTGATAACGATGTCTCATCCGTTTGTTCCATTCCCGTCGGTGTAGATGTTAATGTCGAAAGGATGATGCGATTGTTGTTTTCAGTGAGATTTTTTGCCTTTTTCATCCTAGCCATTGCTGCCGACTGGAGTACTCTTCTCAGTATTCGTGCAGACAACAGTGTTGTTGTTGTTGTTATTATTATTATTATTATTATTATTATCATCATAATTATTATTATTTCTACGTATATTTGCGAAAGTTTACGACAACGTTGACTTTCTAATCCCAAACGGTGCATTGCTGCAAGATGTAATGATTCGAGGTACCCCTGAAATGTGCAGGATTAGAGTGAGTAAAACTAATTAAGAGGGATCTTTAGGCTGAGGAATATAGTTCTGAACTAGATCCCAATTAGTATCAGCCATGTGAAAACTCTAAAGATGTCATGAATGAGACACTTTACAACGATTATTCAATCGTCACTAAATCTATTTTTTCTCATGTGAATCATTTTTCCCGAATATGAAATTTTAGGGTCGGATATATAGGGTTTCTCTATACGGTGAGATTCTATTTAATATTGAGGGATCAAGATCTAAGGAGATGTTTTGTTAGGGACAAAGTCAATTGAAATGATGCTTTCACTTTTAGGTGACGAATTCGTGAAGTTTCTCTCGGTTTCTTTCTTCTTTTTTCTGTCTTTTAGGGGTCTTTCACGAGAAGATTTTACCTCAGTCACGGGTCGATTTCAGTGGGATTTTTTGGATCGAAATCGATTGGATCTTTTTTGTATTTTCAGTGGTCAGAATCGAGGTTATTTTTACGTTTAAGTGTTAAATTCAGTTTTTTTTTCTAATTTTAGGGATCTGATTCGAGGATATTTTTTTTAATTTTTGAGTCAAAATCAAAGAAGCTTTCTTCAGTTTTCGAGTGATATTGAAGAAAAACTGGTTTTTTTTCCCTTTTTCAGCAGTCGAAATTGACAGGAATATTTGGGGGCTGATCTTTTTTGTTGTTTTTTTTTCGGGGGGAGGGATTCACTTTCAGGTGTCATAATCCAGAGGAAACCGTTTCTTCTTTTTCAATCTATCGAAATAGGGATGTGTTCTTTTTTTCAAATCGAATCTGTTTTAGATGTTTTTTCACCTTTACGAGTCAAAAGCTAGGGGGCCTATTCTCCCTTTCAAGGGTCAAACGAGGGAGGATATTTTTTCTGATTTTTTTCCCTCAACCAGCCAGGAGAAACAAAGTTTTTATACTCGCAGTTTGTCCCCCCAAAATAATGATATATTATAAGAATTAGAATTATTAGCTACGACTTCGATATTTGTAATTGTAATATCATTATCATTATTGTTATTATTATTATTTTATCATTATCATTATTATTATCAGTAGTAGTAGTAGTAGTAGTAGTAGTAAAGCTTGAAAGGGGTTATATTTATCTCGATGCGTTTATGTTTTAGCGTTCCAGTGCACCTGATCATACCGTTCTGTCTGCAGACTTGATAATTGGCATTAGTGTTCCACTAGATACCTCCTGAAATTACGTTGATTATTTTGGGAAATAAAGTTGCTTTTTTCTCCTTGCTCATTCTTATTGTTCATTTTCCTGAATAAAGTTATTTAGATGCTTTCCATTGGAATATATTCCAATTACTTAAAATCTCAGCGATACGGATGTTCAGTTATTGACTGTAATGGCGAGTTGTTGTTGTTGTTGTTGTTGTTGTTGTTGTTGTTGTTGTTGTTGTTGTTGTTGCTGTTGTTGTTGTTGCTGTTATTGCTGTTGTTTTCTTTTATTAATATTGTTATTCGGAGGATTATCAAGATTAGAATTATCATTAGGATTATTTGTAGTAGTATTAGTAGTAGTAATATTAGTAGTAGTAGTAGTAGTAGTAGTTATCAAAGAGAAAGTGTGGTCGCTTGGATAGCTACCTTGTGATGTCAAGTGACAACCAATCACTCGTATTTTCCACAGCGTTATAACATCTGATTTCCACTGAACTGTCGTCTGCATGGTTCTCACTTTCCCCGAATACCCGTCATAATATATCGGCGTCGATCCTCAATAGAGTTCCTCGTAAACCACTATTAATGAGCGTATTATTATTCCTATAACCAACAACTTTTGCAGCTCTCCAGCAGGGTCGTGATCCTTATCAATTCTATAAATCCTCCCGTTTTACTGTTAGGTTCTCCAACACTGTCACATGTACCGTTTGATAAAATCCCAATCTATTGTCAATATCAATACATTTTAATATTTTTTAAAATTCATATAATAAAATTTTTGCAATGCCAATCACTGCTACCCACAGTAGACCGGATTAATCACTGTTGCTGGGTTACCGTTATTATTATATTCTGACATTTATGTGTATCTATAAATTCTTGTATCTGGACTTCGCCCAGTCTTAGCTGTTTGTAATAGAAACTTGAAAATTCCCACCCACATGCATCAATAAGTAGGAGGAATGTTCCCTTTGTTTTTGGTAGCCCCCCTCAACCTCCAAATGTTCTTAGTGTGTGTAAAAAGGTGAACTTATAATGTAAGTTAATGCTAAATCAGTCTTAGTTTGTGTTCAGTGGCATTAACGCTTGTTTTGTTTTTGTTTTTTTAATTTGGAAATTTCAATTGATCACCCCCAACATGCTGCCTAAAACGTTGGCCTTGTGACGGTTTCTGTTGAGTGGCTAATCAGACCTGTTATTTTTTGTTTTCCATCATGAACTTATGATTCAACCCATACTAGTAGTATTTTAATCAAGGCAACTGGATTGTACCGCCACCGCTACTCGATTTATCAAGTAAGAAGCAGCTTACACGGTAGGTGTTGATTCATAATTTCCCTGGGAATACTAGTTATTCAATTATATTGCTGATTTTATCAGAACGCCCAAAGTCAATTGGCTCCCCTGACAGAGCTTGAACTCACATTTCGAGTTCACTTATCGTTGAATGATAAAATTTGTTTGTTTAACACATGTGTTTGCCTATCGATCTGTCTGTCCCTCCACACACTATCTCCGAAAGGTATCGGGGAAGGGTTGGCAGTGAGCTGGGAAAAATATTTAAAAAATTCGGCACATCAAAGATTTTCTTTCGATTCAGGGAGGTTTTTTTCCCATTTTTCGTCATCATAAATTTCATATTCCACGGAAAGGTGGCCAATCAAACAAGAAAATTGATTGAGTTTACGGATCGATCCGGGATTTCTTTCGATTAAGAGATATTTTTGTATAGTAAGAGAGTAGCCAGAGACTAGTGTGTAACTTAATTGAAACACACATGTGACAGCATGCCGTTTTGGGGATGATCAATTAAAAAACTGGGAAAAAGGATAATCAGTGGTTGTGTGCAAGGCAGTGATCAATTAAAATAAGTGAACGTTCTCACACCATAAATAGATATGTATGAATCAGAAACTATATTGAAACATAACAAGTTACGTAAACATACACTTGAATAGAGCAGAAAAACTGACCAGAAACACACACTTGTTTGTGCGTGTGTTCGTGAGTGTGTGTGTGTTCGTGAGTGTGCGTGTGCATGTGTGTGTGTGTGTGTGTGTGTCTACAAACTAAAATGCTATTCTGTCATGAACTTACATTGTAGATTAAATTTCCTCGAAAAACTTATTCAAGACGAGAATTAAAAAAAAAAAAACTTTTTCTAGTCATAATAAGAAGTAAATGTTTCAATCTCCTCTAGCTCTGTTGGTGCAGGTTGTACACGCGACACATACATACATTACCAACCAGCCAGAATCACTGAAAAATTGAAGAAACCGACGTTGACAGTTTTGGTTGACAGTTTTTAAAATGAAAAAGAGAAACAGAACTCTGCAGAGTTGGCACAGGCATGTGCTCTTTGAGTGTTTTGCAGTTCTTGTTTTTTGTCTCTCTCCGCCTGTCCATCTCTATTTCAAAATTTGGAAGTATTCACACGGAGATTTTCTTGGTAGTTTCCCTCCTTTCTGGGAGAAAGGGGGTTAGAAAAAACTAAACATCAAATAAAAATATGTATTCGCCAAGAATGAATGTTTATTCAACGTACAATAGAAGGAACTCCATTTTTCTAAAAGTTTGAAGATCCAGTCTTAAGTGGGTCTGACAGAAATCAAAGCAAGGAGTTCTGAGAGAGCCACTCATGCACTCACACCACAGATACACATCAATATACGGAGGAGACTGACCAGAGACACACACTTGTTAGTATGCTTGTGTATGTGTGCATACACACACATACACAATCGGAAACAAATGTGTGTTTCTGGTCAATTCTCTTAGTAAAAGCACGTGTATGTATATTCAACTGATTATGTATCTTTGTAGTTTTTGTTTGTTAGTTACAATACAGCTATGGAATGCTGGAAGAGGCAGCAACATATGTCGTCATCAACAGCAGCCTTTTAGCGTCTGTCATTCGACGTAGACCTTCCCCAAGATTCGCCAGATCTCTATATCGTAGGTGTCACTGAACCAGTACATTCTGGATTTATCTACTTCGTAACGCCATCTTATATTTTGTCGGCTCTGATTCAGCATGTGATCGGGATCCAAGTTGTTAGTCATGATGTCCAGCGGTTCTGCGCCATTCTCGCAATATGATCAGCCAATTAAGGGTTATGTTTTCTCATGGATTCTATGATATCACAGATTCCTGTTTTTCCTCTGATATGCTGTGCCGTCTTATGAGTTTTCTATGCTGAGCAAGATTTTCTCTTGTTTACGTTGCATAGTTCTCAGTTTGCAGGTCAGTCTCTTGATAATGATCCATATTTCAGCTCCATAGGTGACCGTTTGGGGAATGCATTGGTTGTGTAGTCTTCCTTTTGGCACAAGTAGGATTTCCTTGTTCTTGGAGGTGAAGCTTGCCCAACCAAAAGCTTGCCAATCAATGTAATCGTTTAGCAAATTTAGCCAAAATGTTTATTCCCAGTGCTTGGCTGAGAATTTACCGGACTCGTCCATTAATGTAAATTATTATATTTTATAAACACACACAATGCATGCACACACACAGATTCTCAATCGATTTAGTTTCCCTGTATTGAATTCTAAACCTTTTCCTCTGTTTGTTTCGAGATGTTTTTAAAAAGAATAAGTGTATAGTGACTTCTTGGACTGCCTATTTCCCTCCCTTCATATCTATTATTAATATCCCACACAACGTCCTCAACTATAACCACTATTGTTTAAGGAAAAGAAATGCTCAGTTAAATTCAGACCATCAAGCCGTTGACTACAAAATGGACACAGTAACCAAATGCACCACATAAACTTCTATCCCATGAATCAATTAGTTTTGGATAAGAATAATTCCTCCCGACACAAATGGCATTAAACATTCAAGCTCTACATCGATTCATATTATTGTGGTTATAAAACGAACTATGCGAAATAACTTTCGAAATCGTTCTCATTTCTGACACTAAAACTCCTGTTTAACGCTCACAAATTAGAAAATCTCTGTTTGTTTGTTTTTTTATTTGTTTTTTTAGAAATGAATTATTTGCAGGATCAAATTAAGTGTACATGGAAAGTCTAGTGAAATTAACTTCTTCAGGTTAGACGTACATTGCGTTAAATCTAATATGAAGTAAAAATTCCCTGATAATTAGTACCTAATGATTTTAGAATTTTAGAATTTTCCGTGGGACGTCAGAGTGAAAAAAAAATTGAAAAGAAGTTACTCATAATGAAAATCTTTCAAAGATGACATAAGTTTTATCAAATTTTGCTAAGTTTTACTAAAGTTAAAACATAATTTTCTTTAAAATTGTGTAAAAACTCAACTTTCTCACATCGAGGAGAAAGCGGTGAATATGACTGCCCGATTTATGCATTGTATAAAAATGTTTTTTTATGAGTTGATCTATAGTGTGAAATGAAAAAAACAATCACCATCATTCATTTCACTGGAAAACGTTATCAGCGTTCCCAGACAAAAATAATGAGGATGGTATATCGGGGTGAATCAACAGTGGTTGTGGTACTGCGACGTATAGGAGAATAAGTAGTAAGTGAGGGAGTATGAAGGTATGCACAAAAAGCTGAACCCTACTTCCTAATGGCATAAGACAAACTTTTAAAAAGCAGGCACTACTTGTATTTAAATATTATCTGATAATTTCTTCAAGAAAAAAAAACGATGGAATAGTCCATTGTTTCAAAAATGGGGAGGAAATATCGTTGTCATCAAAATTTTTACTTTCAAGTTGAAGAATCCCATCCGAAAGACAAAGTAAGGAGAAGGATGGATACAATTCTTTTTATAACCGAGATTGATTGGAAACGATCTCATCTTGACCAAGAGTGATTTTTGATTCACTGCCAGGACATATAGCGTAAAGGAATATTTAACTAAAGGGGAGATAACTGATACTTTTATTCATTACATTCGTCTATTATATATTGATTGCTACGATCAATTTGAATGAATAAATTTTACTACATAAGAATATCTTGAACCAAGCAATTTTGATCTTGGCTGGTTTTGATGTAGAACGGTCAAGTTATCCGAATACAAAGTAATGTAGATAAGTATAAACTGAAAAACACTTTAATTTATAAAACGACCTTAAACAGGTCGTCTTTGAACAGTGCACGAAATTCTGGGTGGAATTATCCACTCTATTCAAGGTATGACTACATCTAAAACCTAAACAGAGAGATTTAGTTTCAGCCTTAGGATAAAAAAAAAACGTTGACAATTCTAACTTTATTCAAGTCACATTTCCACGTCATGATATGGATATCCGTTGATACCGATAATATGACCTGATATAAGACGACAGGATATAGACATTATTCAGATTTAAATTCCCCTTGAAATGGCTTTGTGTTACATACTAGTTAACCAGCGCATCAGAGCCTCCGTTCAGAGTAGATCTTTCATATGATTAACAGCCCGACCTATAGTAGTAGTAGTAGTAGTAGTATGTATGTATGTATGCATGTATACATGTATGTATGTATGTATGTATGTATATGGTAGTAGCTATAGTATGGATTTGGTTGTAGTATCAGTATCGAGTAGTCGATTGATGCAGTAGTATTAGAATATGATGGTATGTATGTTACAGTATGTAAGTGTATAGTCGCAGAAGTAGCATGTTGTCTGTAATAGTAATACGTAGTAGCAAAATTAGTACATTTGAATGTTGTCATCGTAGGATATAGTAGATGTAGACGCACTCACAACGTTGATCTATCTTTTTAGATGGATATATTCCTTTACATTGTAAATCTATCTAACAAGTACCGATCATCGAGTCTACTGAGCTGACCAATGCACCATGGTAATAGCCTGAGCTACATTGAAGGAGATCCAAAAACCACTCTTCTATGAACTAACATCAAGGCAGTAATGATTGGAAAATACCTGTTACACACATTATCAACTTGACAAAAGGATTTTATTGATACAATAGAAAGTATGTATTCCCGAATTACATGCAAGATTAGATCACTAAGAATTTCTCTATGGTAGATGCTGCCTTATG
>OY735224.1:42395738-42463238 GCA_963457665.1 Thysanoteuthis rhombus | reverse complement strand
GTTTGCAATGTAGGGAAATGTCAACATTGATCTGAGAAAAAAGTCTTGATTGAAGATATCAGATAGATGATTAAGCTACAAAAACGGAGATGGGGAGATAATATATCGTGTCTGAATTACAACAGATGGAGGAAGCTCTAATATACAGATATCCGTTGGACGATGAACGCAGTTTGAAAAGTCGAGACATATGATAGAGAGATGGGATTGAATAGTTTTCCAGTAAGACATAGAAGAAGTTAACACAATCCTGCTTGTTAGAGCAGGGAATAGGGACAGCTTTTTCCAACTTTGCATTATGATTGCTGAGGATGATTATTTATTTATTTTTTTATTTACCTAAAGTAGTTTTAACAGTTCATAAGACTGTCATGATGAGCAACATAATCAAAGTCTGATTTCAGAGCTGCCAGAACATCGGTTATTAAAAGAACTATTAGTAATGAACTGCACGGGAAAAGTATAAAATTCTGTACCTCATTTTATCCCAAGAACTATGATTCTCAGATGAAGTTCGTTGGTAAATGATTAGAGAAATCTAATTATTTTTCGAAAAAGATTCTTTGGTTGGACGGAACAGGAAATTTAAAGTTTTGGTCATAACCCAGTTAGCCATGTACGGAGAAAAGCTGGATTGGCCTGTGATCAAAGAGAACACCACTCCACAGTATAACAAGCAGATTGAAATGCAATGATTTAGGGATGTTTCTCTTCCAGTGGTGAATGGAGCTATGAATCGGAGTGTTTAAGGAGCTAATTTGTTCTCCTCAGAGCAGCAGCGAGAAGGTTGGATCTTTCAGCAAAATAATGACGTGAAGCACACTGCTAAGATAACTATCGAATGTTTTCTCTTCTTCAGAACAATGTAGAATTGTTTCAATTACCCGATCGAAATAAAATTGAATATTCACAGAGAAGCTTGAAAGATCGAATTCATCAGAGGAACCCAAGAAACATTTATGATTTTAAGGTGTCAGTGAGAGAGAGAGAGAGAGAGAGAGGGTGGGTCAAGATTTCAAAAGGAAGGCTTGCAAAGGATGAAGAAGAACCTCCCCAAGTGGTGATTGCAAACCAGTTGTTGACAATGAAATTTTGAGAAACAAAATCAATGTCTCTGAATATTTTTCACCAAGGTTACTTCTCGTTATAATCCATTTTGCATGGTTTGTTTGGAAATATGTATTTTTTTTTTCATTCTCAATTGTTAATTTTACATCAAGATACATCGCTCTAGGTAAATATAAGTATCTGATGTGTAATAACTGAATATTTTCCAAGTGTTCATACACTTCTCCACCCGAATATATATATATACATATACATATATATATATATATACATATATATATATATATATATATATATGTATATATATATATATATATATATATATGTATATATATATATATATATATATATATGTATATATATATATATGTATATATATATATGTATGTATATATACATATATATGTATGTATATATAGATATCATACCAGTTTACTTAAATCTCCATGTATATACGGTAACACCGTAAATTGCTTGATTATAGGTGTTGTCCTATTTCTAGTGCGTCAGAGAATGTTTGAAAGGAAAGGGGAAAAAAGTTTGTATTTGCCAGAAAAGTAGATATCTAGTCAAAGAGATTTCTTGATATGAAATTATAAGTTAACTGTTCTGCGTGAAGGAGAAAATAGACCAGCCTCAGTTTGGTTATAATTATGTAGTAATATTTTATGGTCTGCGTAGGTTGAAACATCGAGAAATAATATTGGATATTTATTGCTGGACATTTTGTATTAACTCTGTCTTTACCATCAGGTTTTATAGAACGAAAGAGGATATCTTCCTGGATAGACGTAAACAAACCCTGATCTTTTTTTCTCTCCTTGCCCCTCTCTCTCTCTCTCTCTCTCTCTCTCTCTCTCTCTCTCTCTCTCTCTCTCTCTTTCTTTCTCTATCTATCTATCTATCTATCTATCTATCTCTCTACATATATATATATATATTAAGAAACAGATATATAATTAAAAAAATGATTCATTCACCGTGTACTAGCGGGATCAGGAGTTCATTACAAGTAAAGTTTCAGGAGATTTGCATCAGATGATTCTGAAAGAAAATGTGTTGCCTCAAAATCAGTGCTATATCTCCTGACAAATGAACAACATATGTTGGTGAAACGTGAGATATATCCCTCGCCTCAGTCGCTTTTTGCCCGAATTTGGTCCTTTTCCACCTTTTTTCTGTTCCCACTTGTCGATTTCAGAAGTGATTGAAGAAAATGCCCCACGAGACCTGCACACTATCCCTAAAAATGACTTCAAATACGCACTACAGAATTGGAGCAAAACAGTTAGGATCAGTATATTGTCATTAGGGGGGTGACTATTTGAAAGAGCCAATTTTCACGAAGTTGTAGGCAGAGTTTTCAATCAGTTTTCGACTAAGTTGTATTTTTAATACCCTAGTATATGTTTTGAACTCAATACTTCTTTTTCTACGTAGGTGACTTGACACTGCAGACCCGCAGCAAAAATGAGATTCATTACACTTGGGAGCTCCTTATCCATCAGATGTGACTGCATCGATTATGTTAAGAATTAATGAATTACGAGCAACTTAGCACATCTTCAAATCATTTCAGTAAGGTGATTATTCCTTGTCCAATAATAATCAAAACTTGTCTTGTCTCTAGTTGATCTTCCCGATTTGAAACGTTGGAAACACTCGTAGCATGACGTACTACTCGAACATTCCTCCCCATGAGACTGTTGTAACTTTACAAATGGTTAAAAAGAAAAACTTTTTTTACCTAAAGTCAACAAAGGCTTTTTTAAGATTTCAAGGTTGACTGGCTGGCTGTGTCTATTTTAAAAGTCTTAAATGTCTTTTGTTTCGAATTTTTTAAATCATTATTTCATGTATACGTTTAGTTCTGCATTCCTTTGGATCCAATCCAATACTTCTTGATAAATCAATACTTTTTGCATCTACAAGTCCCTCCAATAATGCTAGCAGTGGTCATCTTTATCATCATCTTTTCTCCTTTTGAATTCTTAGAATTCGGAGAGTGTCTCCTAGACTCGATGTATCTTGGTCATGAAAGACTTGAACCAAGCTTTATTTTGAATTTCAGTGATATTTGGTTTTTGCGTTTCTTCCGTGGGCCTTTAAAAAAAATTTACACTGTTCCAACAGCAGTTGTTTTTGCAATGAAGAATGTTTCAGTCAAGTTATTACCATGAAATATTCTAGCGATAGAGTTTTGTGGAAATTTAAGATAGAGGCAATTTTGGTAATTAACCGTAATTTCTCTTTGGTGCATATGAAACTTTTTACTTTTTTTTCTAACCATTTTTTCATAGAAATTCATACCATACTGTTTCGATTATAGTCAGTTCTTTTGCCGAAGACAGATATGCTTGAAAGATTGAATCGACACTTAACTTGAACTATTGCTCTTACTTAACTGACTAGACTCAAATTTTGATAAAAAGAGAACAGGGAATGCATCAAAATATTTCATCGGACAAACGCTGCATCTGAATAGATCTGGTATTATCACACTAAAAACAAGATATCGTGGGGTAATGCTGAGGTGCCCTAGGTCAGTGGTAATAATACAGCCCAGGAACTATGCTTAATGAAGGCTTTATTCTAGGTACTGACACTGATTACTTATTGTTAGATCAGCATAAGTTTCTTCAGTTTTTAAAAAAGTCTGACTGGTTCACTGGTTTGCTGTATATGCATGTATTTATCATGAGCATAGGTCACGGCAATTAAGATGGGGGACTTAAGACCTAAAGATTCATCTTTTATTATGTCTAAAATCCCCCTAAATATGTCTTTGAAGGATTCAATTTGCAATGTATGTTTATTCAAAATCGGTTGTTCAGTACGTGCCCTGCTGCATCGAAGCTTGCTTTCTGAAAATGTTGACTTTCTTGGTGATCACTGCCCAACAGAATACAAAATAAATAACTTATTCATTAATTCAATATCCTGTCGCCCGTAAGATTTCTTGTAGATCAGTGCCGTAAAACGGATGTGAGTCTGAGTTTCAGCTAGAGCTTATTCTTTCTTCATTCATACTCATTCAGTGTTGTTTACCCACTTCCCTGGACGGACGGTTCAAGCAACAAAAACACTCATGATGAAAGAAAATACTAGTCAAATACTATGAGACACACCCAATAATTACGATGATATTTTTCAAAAAATTACTCAAGAATTAAATAGTTTACCGTTCCAGTGAGTGCAAGTCACCAACACTACGATATGATTTTTTTCTTTCTTTCACAGTGAATGTCTCTTATCAGCCGGGAAATATGATCATTATTTTGCTTAGTATTTTTGCTAAAGTCAGTCCGATTCCCATGACAGGAATTGTCAAGAAAAAATAATGTCTCTCGTATTTCCGATCATTGCATAGCGTAATTATTTTTCTTGCAAACTATTAATTTTCTCCATTCCCAAATTTGTCTAAGCTGCGGTTATGAATATTTAAAATGTCTAAAAGTTGGCTGGTTCGATCGTCTGGTTCAGGTGGCAAGAAGTTATCTCTAATGATTAATACATGTCTCCAAATCAACGTTTCTTCAAAGGTCGAAAACCCCGCTGACTGAGCTGCAGTTTCACCATAAATATTTTCACTTTTGTTTTTTGTTTTTTGCCTTTTTTTTTGAAAATTTAGACTTTTCAGTGATCACCATCTTAGCAAAAGCGAAAAATATACTTATCCATTTATCACCCGTTTTTGATTGATCGCCCTCAACACAACATGCTGTGTGGCGGCTCCTATTGAGCTACTAACCATGGCTGTTGAACTTCTTCTTACAGAATTATTCCTGATGCTAGAGTCTGTAGAACCGTCGATTGAATTCTGACTGTCATGTGCAAAAAATACCATATGAGCAACATTCTTTGCATCATTCACATAGGCAAAATATATCACTACTAATTAATAAAACCGACATTTTAGAATCGCTAAATATCCTCATTAAAAGACAGAAAATATTAATTAATTTTTCCAAGTTCTTCAAAGTAATTTCATTATAAATTGATCACACAATATTACTTTGTGTCATATAATTTGCTTCTTTAAGGGAAAAAGATCGAAATGAAAACAAATATTTTCTGAATATGGTATGAAATCATTTATAGATTCGGTTCATTAAATGGGAAAATAATGCGAATAAATCTAAAATTAATTACCACACGACGTTTACGTTTCAAACCATTGAACATATTTGTTTCTTTCGTTTGACTCGTTTTATTTCGATTACTTATTCCAGAATTTATAAAAATAATCATCGAGATGGAAATCTGGAATAAAAATGAAGATGTTTTATCACCAAAAGAAAAACAAAAAGTGATATTTTGGAAATGTTCATTAGGAGTCTACTTTGATTTCGTATTTAAGTATCTCTCCATACACCGTGGATATCGTAGAATTTAGTAAGTTGATTTCAAAATGTTCTTGAGTTTTAAGTCTGTCAGATTAGTAAGATACATAGAGTTTTCTTTTTCTTATCCCATACCTCAGTGCAGGGTTGTAGGGGTGCCACAGAGGATTTGTCATTGGTGTCACAAGGGCGATGTAGCCTGATGAAGATCACCTAATGTCAGTTGTGTTTTAAATTAGAGTTACCCATCTTCTTGACTGGTAACAGATCTTCTTCTCTCATAACCAGTAAACGACTTCAAAAAGGATATATATATATATATATATATAACTATTGGAAATGCAGATTTTACAAGTACCGTATACTTTTGAATTCAACTCAACCGTGAATATCTAACTACGATTTGATAAATCTGTATGCATATCGGAGTATGTACGGTGTAACCTGACAACAGACCATTGCGCGAAGTTGATATTCACTATATATATATATATATATATATATATATATATATATATATATATACATATATAGATAGATAGATAGATAGATATATGTATATATCAGTCAGCACACTATGCATTGCAGGTTTGAGTCTGAAGTATCTTCGATCAGCAGTTTTCGCAAAATTATACACAAATAAATAATACATTAGAAATTATCTATATCTAGAAATGAAATATATAAATTGATATCTGACAACGATCGAGGAAATTATTAGCTCTGTGAGTGCGCGTGTATGAGTAAGGGTGTGCACTGTGATTACTCAACGATTGGCCATTGTACGCTAAATGTCATTCGCCAGATATATTAGGCAGCACGTAGAGCAGCACAGCGTTGAGTTTGAATTTTTGTTTTGTTCGTTTATCATTGGTTGTCTACAAATCTACATATAAAAAAAAACAATAAGTAAATTTGAATGTCAAGTAGCCAAACTGGCAACAATGAAAAGAAGTAATCAAAATATTCCACATAGTTTTGAACGACGAACATAAAATTATTCTACATAACAATTACGACGGGCTGCTCCACACATTATTAAGTTCGATTGCTTCCATATGTGAGTCTTCGAAAAACGAATTTTGAATTAAGCATAGAATTTCAGAAAATCAACTGAATCGATTATAAACTTAGTTAGTTTCTTGTCATAACTTTGTCATGAGAGATAAACCCTTCTAATGATACATCGTTTACTGCAGTCTGTCAGCTATCAACGAAACATGAATTTCTTTCATGTTCAACATAACGATTGTCGTTTAGAGACCGAAAAAGTGGAATTCAGTGTTCAATAAACGTGTGAAAATCATCATCATCATCATCATCATCAATCTTTTAACGTCCGTCGTTGGACAAAGACCTTCCCCTGGATTCACCACATTTCTGAATCGTTGGCGTCACAGAGCCAATATTCTCTAAATTTGTTTAGTTCATCTCTCCATCGCTTATTTTGTCAGCCTCAGTTTTGCATATGATCTCTGGGGATCCATGTTGTGAATCTTGATGTCCATCGGTTGTCTGTCATTCTTGCAACATGCACTTCAAAAAATATTACATAACACGAACTGAATAAACAGTATAAATGGATTCAGTTAAAATAACGTATTCATATAAGAAAAAGGCCCACTGCATCTACAAACTCTTCACCAAAGTGATCACAAACCGAATCACGAAAACACTCGATGAAAACAAACCAAGCGAACAAACTGGCTTCAGAAAAAAATACTCTTCCATCGATCATCTCCATTCAGTAAAACAACGAGATAATAAACATCCAGAGAGATCATAAACGAAACTGTGGCCGACTGAAAGTAAGATGGCGTGACGAGCTAGATGAATTCAGAAAGTTCTCCCCCAAGCTATGGATACATTCCAGGAGCTGTGGGAGCTTTTCAGTCCTGTAAGGCAGAACAACTAAGAGATTGTTACCTTGAGAGAAAAAGCCATGACTTATTTCAATCCCTGTCGAGATAATGTGCAGTGTTGGCCCAAGGGCTTACATCCCAGCCCTGTAAAAAATACTATTTTTTAAAGAAACATGAAAAAATATCTTCAAATTACAAATCGAACGCCGTTGAGAAATCGAGAGAAACATTACCCAGCATGCTTTGCTGCATGAAGGGACCAATGTATATATGCTTGTAAGTATGTATGTATGTTTTTATGTATCCAAAGTGAAATCTATTATACTAGTTTACAATTATTGACTGTGAGTCAAGCCACTTTTTTGGGGTTTCTCCAATGCTTTAAACTGTCTCAATAGCTTCCAAAAGGTGCAAAATTCATGTATCCTTTCACTACTGCAAAGATTTAAGAAATAGCATTTAAATTTGAATATATATGTTGTATAATTTTAGAAAATATTTTCAGATTATTTTCTGAAATATTTAGATTTTTCCCTCAATTTTTCGATAAAAAAATTGGAACGTATTTGCAACCGTGGTCCCACTCAGCATAGAACAGAAAATAGGCATTTAGAATTTGTTTTAATTTCGTTTAATTCAATGTTCAGTTCTAATGAGATAAATGAGCTCGTTCATCTAATTGAAAATGTAACATCAAATGAATTTCTTAGAGCTTTCAAAATAAAGTCGGTTTTTCTTTTATTGTCAAAACGAAACTCGAGACGCAAATGAATAATACATTAATATGAAAATAGTCACAAGTTGATTGCAACCGTTAAAGACTGTCGTTTACTTCTGTCAATAAAGTTGAAAAAAAGAATGTGTATTCGGTTGCTTCCGTTCATCTGTTTGTTCATCTCTCAAGACAATATTTCTGATAGTACTCCGAGGATTTGAATGAAATTTCGTGGAAAGATAGCCAATATGATGAGAAAGTTGTGGTTGAATATGAGGGCTGATTTTGGAATATTTTTTTCTAATTGAAAGATATAAATGTTTTTTTTTCCGATTACCTTCCATGTATGCACTCTAAAAGGTAACCAATACGTTCTAGAAGAAATCAATATCTCTAGAATTTATCTATACGCTCTAGAAGTTATCAATGTATGTAGAAGTTATGTGTATACCCTCTAAGAGTTATCGATATCTGTAGAAATTATCTATATGCTCTAGAAGTTATCGATGAATTTCTATGAAATTCTGTCGAAATGTGGACTATGAGATCAGGTATTGAATCCTTGAGTGGTTCTGTGCACCATTATCTTCCCTGCGTCATAGTTATACATCTAAAAGACGTGATATTACTAAAATTCTATGTTTGTCTACATGATATCTCCATAAGTTATCAATGAATGTCAATGATATTTTGTGAGAGGGAGGAAGATCGTCTCCGGTTTGACGGATTGAATTTAGAGCGGAATCCTTCCCAATTATAATCCAAATGATATTTTGCAAAATATCTCCAGAAGTGATGAGTGGACACTTGACAATGGAGGAAATTACTGAATTCAGGAGCGGATCAATACACAATTACCTCTCTACATAAGTCCAAACCACATAGTATTGACAAAAATTCATGTCTGTCTACACAGAATCTCTGAGAGTACTGAATGAATTTCAATGAACTTAATGAATGAGGCATGGTAAAATTTGGGGGTGGATCCAGGAATCAATTTCTGATTGA
Organism: Thysanoteuthis rhombus; assembly: GCA_963457665.1. Classification (NCBI taxonomy): domain Eukaryota; kingdom Metazoa; phylum Mollusca; class Cephalopoda; order Oegopsida; family Thysanoteuthidae; genus Thysanoteuthis; species Thysanoteuthis major. The sequence continues at coordinate 42,454,242 of OY735224.1, read as the reverse complement.
GAGATTTTTCCGGTTCGTTGTCTATTACGTTTATATATACGTACACAACGCTCTGCGAGATATCTCGAGAAGTGTCAATGAATTTCAATGAGGCCACGTGAGAACTGACAAAATTGTGTAGATGATCCATGCGCAATTATTTCCCCTGTGTCATAGCAATATGTCAAAACCGAATGATATTGACAAATTTTCATATTTGTCTACATGATAATCCAAAGGTTTTCAATTAATTTCGATAATGTTCCGTGGGGGGGGGACTATTGAAGAAATGACTGGGTTTGGGGGCGGATCCACACATAATTAACCCCTGTACACGATGGGTTAGGTTTTACTGAGTGCTTTCTAGTTTATTCGGGGATTCGAAAATGATGTCATTTTTTATGTAGGATGCCAATTCAAACACAAAAATAATAAGGTTGTTTCATATCGAGACTCGCCTCCTGTTTTGTTTGCAAAATTTAATAACGACATAATTGATACAGACTTTAGGAGTAAATATGAAAATCAAGTAGATATGCTGCTGAGCGATTGCGTAACTAAGTGCAAAGTGATCAATGAATAAGTTACTTCTCTCGCTTTTTGTTGGCCAGTGATCACTAAAATTGCCCAAATTTTCGAAAAACCACCGTGATTTCTGGCAAACACAAACTGGGAGGAAGGGCAATTTAGCACAACCTCACATAGTATATTGAACCCCCTTCAAAAGGCAACTGGCAGGATCCTCAAAAAACAAAATAAGAAGTCCGTCAAGTAATATTAAGAATACGCATTTTTTTTTTTTTCAGAAAACCCCTTGACGAATGAAGAAAAAAAAGAATTGAAGTCCAAGATGTTTTAAACCTGAAATTTATTACAAGTGCTTCGTCCTAGATTAATAATTTTTTTTTTTTATGAAAAACTTATTGATTAACAATAGATGAGCAATGTATCATTAAAATTGATATTTGGTTTGTATTATCAGTATTTGTGTTGTAATGATATCACTTTTTCATTAGTGTTTGTAACGCTCTTATAAAAAAAATGAGACCTTAAGCTACCCGAGAGTCAAGCATTTGTTTTGTTTTTTACAAACTAATTTTGAAAGTATAGCAGTAATTCAGGGTCAGGTTTTACATTATAGTTACACCGTTAACTCCCCATCATAGTCAACTGAACAACCGTAGAGTCAAAATTTGAAGTCATATAAAAATATTTCATCAAAGGATAAATACGGTCAGAATAAACCATATTCATGACATCAGTGGCGTTTTCCAATTGAAACATCTAAAATAAAAACACATCCAGAAACATTTAGATTCTTGAAAATATTGATGATATTGATGAACCCCCATAATAAGGTTTCTCAAAAGTCAAAAATACTTTTTTCTGAAAATGGAAATGAATATTCCCAGAAAGTGTTTGATGGAGTACCGATGCCAAGTTTTAAGTCTGTAGATGGAACATGGATAGGAATACGCAAACACATAAATAAACACACGCAAATATAAAAAGGATAGAACCTTTTGCCATCTTTGATGGCTACAGTTGTTCGATAAATCTGATTTTGTAAAACCTGAGAAAAATTTATTTAAAAAAAAAAAAAGAACTCCAAGGAGGACTGATTAGAAGAAAACATGAACAAAAAGGAAAGGAATTGCAACTTATGTCTTGTAACCATTTCCTATTCATTCCCCTGAAACCAATTAGATTACATTATTGATCTTACTTATGTTGACAATAATATCCGTTCATTAAGTTTATTCATTATTTTATTTCTCTTATCAGACATATTAACGACACTTTTCAAGTTCCATTTATTACCGTTATCATTTTCCTCTGCTTCTAAAGTGGACAAAAATTCAGAAACATCACACTGAAATAACACGGCTATGAACACAAGATGGACAACAATTTCTTTTTACATTACGGAAAAAGTAACATTAATCAGTCAAAAGGGGATTATCTTTCGTTTTGTTTCGTTTTTTGTTCTTTGTTTTTTTCATGATTTTGATTTTGAAAGTTTGACGGAAAGACAGAGCGAAGTAAACATTATTTAGCTTTTTAGTCACATTGTACACAAAACACACTTTGTAATACATGAGAAGATAGCGTTTTTGTGAAAAAAAAGTCATCATCATAATCATCAGTCTTTCAACGTCCGTCGTTGGACATAGACCTTCCCCCGGATTTGCCACACTTCCCTATCATGGGCGTCACGGAGCCAGTACTTCCTGAACTTATCTAGCTTGTCTCACCATCAAATATTCTTCCGGCCTCGGTTGCACATGTGATCTCAGGGGATCCATGTCGTGAGTCGTGATGTCCATTGGTTGTCTGCCATTCTTGCAACATAGCCAGCCTACAGCCATTTGAGATTTTTAATGGATTCTATGATGTCCCTAACTCTTGTCTTTTCTCGGATGTACTCTGCTGTCCAGTGGTCTCTCCATGTGAGGCCCAGCATTATTCTTTCATGTGCACGTTGCATGAAAAGAAAGTACTTGAGGTATATTCCAAATACGCGTCCTGACTTAATTTGGTAGGTATCGGTTCGAAATTAGGCCCTGGGGTTGTATATATATATATATATATATATATATATATATATATATATATATATATATATATATATATATGTGTGTGTGTGTGTGTGTGTGTGTGTATATGCATATTATTGTATCAACCACAGACAGCTGTTTCGATGTATTACATCTCTTCTGTGTGGCTATAGACTTTCCATTATCCCATCCAGTACTGCAAGGCAGAATTGAAACCTTCACTTCAGACCTGGATATCCTACCCCTGTACTACGGAACTGGACGGTCAGTAAACCTGAATTTAAGCGATATATCTATTCACACGGAAATTACTCATCCAACAGATTGCTCTATTCCTATGAAAGAGCATTAGTATTGATAAAAAAGGAATTATATAACGTCGTTTGACGTAAAAACGAAAGCAAATATTCTTCTTTCTTCTTCCATGCTATTTATCTTTCCTTTCTTATGAACGCTATGAAACGATTCAAATTTGGTCTGATTGAAATAGTTTTTGGCATGAAGAGGGCCGTAGAATATTGTCAGTATTAAAAATAGCGTTATGTTTATGTTCTGCAGCTTGCCTTTAGGCAACGTAGTTATTAGTGATTTGAATAGGTTCCGTTCTGCCTTACATAAAGATGGTGGACCCATGTAAATCATTAATGCCTGCATTGCCATAAATTGACTGATGCAATAAATTTCAAGCGTAAAGAAAAAATGAGTTTTTATTCCCCGCCTCTCCTGAAATATTCGGTTTGTATTGCTTGACACGTCCCTTCGAATTTACAATACTGGCCACAGTGTTCTGGCTGATTTCATAATGCTGTGGTTCCATGTTCTTTTGAATCTATTATATAAGGAACAGTGTGACTCTTTCTGTTTGTCTCTGTGTCTGTAACAATAAATTATTCAGCATGAACGGAATCATTCTTCTGATAAAAGTATCTTCCACCAACCATTTGAAACACTGAACTCTTCCACTGAAACGAATTCACTATTTTCTTTTTTTTCTTTTTTTTTTTTTTGAGACAACAAAAACATTTCATTGAATTTCTGATACATTCGTAATTTTTTCACGGGCATAAACTGATGATGAGAATGATGATAATAATAATAATAATAATAATAATAATAATAATAATAATAATAATAATAATAATGGGCAACCGGTGTGAAACTGTAAATCGTAGAATTACTGCGACCTATGAGTACTAGGAGAGGAGGGCTGGAGACTTGAGGAGACTTGCTGTCACTCAAACTCCAGCGGTTACCACCAGACAACTGGTGTGAGATTTCAAAAAAAAAATAAAATAATAATAATAATAATAATAATAATAATAATAATAATAATAATAATAATAATGATGATGATGATGATGATGATGATGATGATGATGATGATGATGATAATAATAATAATAATAATAATAATAATAATAATAATAGTGTCCTTGAATGTGACACGATAAAACGGGAAGAGATGAAGGAGAAAATTAAGAGAGAATACCTCAGAAGGATAAGGAAAATATTAGAAACCAAATTAAATAGCAGAAATCTAATAAAAGGAATGAACACCTGGGCTGTGTCAGTAGTTAGGTATACAGGACCATTCCTAGGATGGTCAAAGGAAGAGCTCCAATCAATGGATAGGCGAACAAGGAAACTTATGACTATGCATAAAGCATTACACCCTAGGGATGATACAGATAGACTATACGTTAAGAGAAAAGAAGGTGGTAGGGGGCTCATCAGCATAGAAGATTGTGTCCAGAGAGCTAAAGTAGTCCTAGATAGATATGTGCAAACAAATAGTGAAGAAATCATAAAGAGCGCGAGGGATAGTGCAACAAACAATAAAGTAGAAAACAATGGAACAGTACAGCAAACTAGAAAAGAAAAGTGGAAAGGGAAAAAATTGTACGGCGAGTTTAAAAGACAGATAAAAGATATAGCAGACGAGAAATCATGGACGTGGTTACGAAAGGGAAACCTTAAGAGAGAAACAGAATCGCTCATCATGGCAGCCCAAAACAAAAGCATAAGGACAAACTACATAAAAGCAAAAATCGACAGAACACAGACAAACAGCAAATGCCGCATGTGCGGTGAAAGAGATGAGACAGTAAACCGCATAACTAGTGAATGTAGCCAACTCGCCCAGAAGGAGTATAAGCATAGACACGATAGAGTAGCAACGATGATACACTGGGAACTAAGTAAACAAATGGGATTCAACCATGGGGAAAAGTGGTATCAGCACAAGCCAGAGGCAGTTTTGGAGAATAACAACCACAAACTACTGTGGGACTTTGACATCCAAACTGACCACCTCATCCAGGCAAGAAGGCCGGACTTAGTAATAGTAGACAAAAAAAGGAAGGCCTGCCAAATACTAGACGTTGCTGTGCCTGCAGACCATAGAGTAAAAAAGAAGGAGGGTGAAAAAAGGGGAAAATACCAGGACCTAGCAAGGGAGTTAAAGAAAATGTGGAACATGAAAACCAGGGTAGTACCGGTCATAGTGGGAGCACTAGGAACTGTCCCCAAAACGCTGAGGGAGAGACTGGAGGAGATCAGGATTAGGGGGAGGATAGAGACCGTACAGACCACAGCACTACTGGGAACTGCACGGATACTGAGGAAGGTGCTAGAGATATAAGGACTGCAACGAATCGTAGCTCTGTCATGATATGCGAAAGAGAGAGGAGACGTTAGCTGAAGACCTGAGGAGACTTATTGTCACTCAGCCTTCAGCGATAACCACTGGGCAACCGGTGTGAAACTGTAAATCGCAGAATTACTGCGACCTATGAGTACTAGGAGAGGAGGGCTGGAGACTTGAGGAGACTTGCTGTCACTCAAACTCCAGCGGTTACCACCAGGCAACTGGTGTGAAATTCCAAATAATAATAATAATGTGGGTGCAGATTTGATCCTCAAAAAGTGTTTTTTATCAATTTATTTGTTAAATATGTGTAAACAGGGGTTTCAAATCAGGGTTTCTATTTCTATGATTATTCATCAATGGTTAACATACTTTTCAATGACATAATGAGGAATATTTGTTATTTTCTTCTCTCAACTCAATCATCGGAGATAAAAATGTGAAATAATAAAATAATATTTGTTGTTCTTTCTCAACTCAATCCTCGGAGGAAAGATGCAACGTAGAGTGTGTTCTTTATTCAGAAAGAAACAAAAACTTTTTTAACATATCTCATATTGTGATTTTCACTGGTTGCTCATGTACAGCTAGCATTGTGTTTTTTTATTATTGCGTGTTTTGATGTAGTACGGTTATGGCCTATTTTCCAAAACACCATAACAATTTTGGGATGTGGAAGAAACTTTTTTTATCACTTTTAAGGGTCGAAATTAATGAAAAACATTTATATTTCTGGGGCTCAGACTCTCGGAGAAATATTTCATTTCATTTCTTTTTTAGGGGTTGAAAAAGACAGGCTTCATTCAGTTGAGAGGGAATCCAAGGCATTTTGAATTAGACTAAACAGGACTGACATAATCCAATATGCTGCAACTAAGGTTGCTGAAATTATGAAAAATATAGCAAAGCAGCAAGGAATATAAATGTTTTAAAAAATCCAGGGAACGGAAACCCTGGCACGGCCGATACCCATCCAAGATGTCTATGTAGATAATATCAAAACCCATGAGTGGCCACAAAATTCAGGGTTAAAAGCCTGAAACAGAGGGCTTAATCCTTTCTGTCTATGACCAGAGCCTTCCTATCGGGAACTGCATTGCACACAGTATCAAAAACGGTGTTAATTACAACAGCAGGTTCTGTAACAGCGTGGCTGAGAATATCGACAACATCAAATCTGGATATCCTGTTGTATCCCCCAGCAAAGACAGAGTAAGATGATATTGTGCTCTAGTACATCCACTGGTTAGTCTGTTAGCACTATGGCACACAACACATAGTATATTGGTATGAACACCACCAAGAACCTGTAAGTTAAAAATAAGATGTGTCAATATCATCGGATTTCCCGGTACAAACGGATTGAACAATCAAAGCCAAAAACCTAGACATAAGTACGAAGGACAGAAAGGAAAATGGATGCCAATGAATAGATATGACCATTCCACCAGACAAAAACATCTATAAAAGAGTTTGGAAAATGATCCATGTACAAAGACCTGGAAATTGAGATCACGAAAACGTATCAATCTAAGACTGGAAAAATACCAATTGTTATTAGAGACATTCGGGTCAGAGGAAAAGGGCGACAAGAAAATATCTAGGGAGAATATTGAGAAACCAAGGTATCTATGAAATCCTAAAAATTGTCCCCACAGGCACTGCCAATATTCTTCGCGATGCACTTTAAATAGTTTTTTCTATCTTATATAACTATGCACTGTTTCTTGCGTAGCCTCTAAAATAAAAACTTCAATTAATAAAAATGAGAAAAATGCCAGTGCTTACTATGTTATAATATCGTTGCCTGTCCTAAGTTTCAAGCCGAAACTTGGTGTGTAATGAATATTACTTGACATCAGGAGAAATAATAATGACGGCAGCAACAACAACAATAGATGCAAAAGATGTGATCATATCATGGGACTTCACTATATATACTGATATAACTATGGGTGGGAAGAGGCCAGTTATTATAGAGAAAGACCTTGGAAAAGAAAACGTACTTTCTAGTAGATATGACTGTCCAAGCAGATGAAAACATTGCTGTCAAGGAATTCGAGAAACTCAAGACCTTGAAAAATAAATCAATAGAATGTAGTAACTCAGGACCAAAATAATACAGATTGTTGTTGGAGCCCTGGGGTTATCAAAAAAAGGGACCAGTGAACTTGCAAACAACATATCTGGATCCCTGCGTATATGAAATATATAGACATATAAAAGCTCTTACCTCCACCGCACACATTATTAGAAATTCCTTGTCAATGTGATTGTATGTACTACACACACAAATGAAAAAGGGGGAAAAAAGGATAAAAGAGAGGGAATGATGAAGCGAAAGGGGGGAAATGATAGGAAGAGGAAGAAAAGAAATAAAGAAAGAAGGGAAAATACAAAAAAAATGAAGGATATGACTGATAAAATGAAATAAAGAAAAAGAGAATGAAAGAAAGAAAGGAAAAGGAAAAGAGGGTAATGCAAGGAAGAAAGAAAGGATTAAAGATAGAAATAACAGAAGACTGGAAGGAAAGGGGCGATAAAGTTAAACAAAGGTAAAAAGAATGAAAAAAAGGAGAGAAAGAAGAGGGAGAAAATAAATGACGGAGAGAAAATGCCATGTTCGAAAACAACAACAGCATGAGGGGGGGATGAAACCATTAGCAATCGTTGGTGAATTTCGTGGCTGTGCGTAAAACTTCGCTAAAAGGAAATCCGAAAATAAGTGTATGACCTTGATGTTACTTTAAATGTCAACCCGACGTTAGAAGAGCAGGCTGTTTGAACACCCCATTAAAATTAATTTTGGAATAATTCAAAAACTGGCAACACTATATTCATGATGTCTCCTGTACTTTCCTGAATATACAAGGATTCATTCCATCCTTGCTCCTTATTTGTGATATGTACATATAAATCTATATTTGTTGCGGTTGATTGACACGTTTGTTAAACGTCTTACTCAGTTTGCTTAAAGTGAAAAAAAGATTTTACCCATAGGTTTTGAAACACGATACGTACTATATTCAGGATAAAAATTGAAAAATGGTTTTGCAAAATTATAACTATCCAGCTTCGAAAATACCCTCACAGGAAGAATAATAAAGCCATGGAAATACAAATTGTACGTCTGCTAATGAATAGCTAACGTATAATCTGCTTATCCTGCTGACAGCAGATGAGTCTACAACTATGCATTTTGACTTTAAAAGCTTGAATTGACCATTGCAGAGCATATGTTTTGTGTGGTGACGTTTACAGGTGACGTCCCACAAACGTTGCTACACCAAAACATAGGCTCCACTTCACGCAGAAGGCGCTGGCAGACATCAAATAAATTTCCCTCACACTTGCGACTCTTTTGACAACCTAAATGTTTTCCTCAATGCGCTTCTGTCTTCACATTTAAAAAAGTGATCAATTTCAGCCATATCTATTCTCCAAGCTTCGATACTTATTGGCGCGAATGGGAGATTGAACATGAAATAAAAAGTAACAAAATGTTCAAGTTTAATAATGGAATAACACATTGCAGTGTTACTACCGGCTAGAATATGGTTTGGTTTAGTTTAACCATGTACATAAAGGTAACATATTTGATCATCTAAAGGAAAAATATGATGGAAAAGAGATAGGATACAACGTGGAAAAATCAACCTGAAGGTTTGTGTGAAAGAATTGCCAAATACTTCGATTAAATATTTTGGTGGAAAATCAACTTGAACAAGTTTTTTTCAGTGTAATCAGTATTCTTAAAAATGATTTCATGAGTTGGTTTGCATGCAGTCTGAGATTAAAATCGACGCAACTGATTAAATATTCCCATGGTTGGAAAATCATTAGAAGTGACACCAACCGCGAGTCATGTGTTTTGTTAAACTTATCAATCCCACGTCGTCAAATATGTTTTTGGGTAATCTACGTAAGTGAGCCCTGGGTTTTAAAAAATAGTTATATGTAATATAAGATAGCATTCATATGCAATACATTATGATAATGCTCTATGTAAAATGATAAGCTCCATAAAGTATAATTTAAATATTGAATTTATTGAAGTTATAGCTAAAAGGGTGGTGGTGCCTTATCAATATTGCTGGAGTGCCATGGTGATGTAACTTTGTTTTTAAAGCCGCAAAAGAGTAACAAGGTAAAAAACTGATAACCCAAACAAGAGAAAATGTATACACAGTGCAATGATATCGACATACGTGTGAAACATTTGAAAAAAATAAGAGAATTGAGTGACACAAAACGAAAAACTGGGAAAAAAAACGATTTTTTTTCATGCGTTTAGTGTTTAAGGCAGTAAAGCTTTCTAGACTGTTTATATATATATATATATATATATATATGTGTGTGTGTGTGTGTGTGTATAGAGAGGGACAGAGGGGGATATGGGTGTGTGTGTGTGTGTGTGTACCTGGGTATATCTGGAAAGTCGTAATTTTAGAAAGTAAAATCATTATATCAATTTTCTGTATCCCCAAAGACGTCGCTGTTCATGGTTTTAGAACCAGCAAAAAGTTTACTCATAAGAAAATGAGACGAAATATCACGCTCTACCCAGAGCACTACGGGAATAAATTCACACTAAGTGAAGAAAAGAAATAGAGAAAAAGACGTCTCAGTGTATGGTCGCAACAAGTTTATAAATAAAGTATGCAAACAATACACTTCTCCCGATAGCACATTCAACTGATGAAAACCGAAGATTAAGTCGAGTGAAGGTCAGGCCATAGATACGTTATTTTCTCTGAAGATCTATTTGGGAGACGGTTGTCAACTTAAATGAAATTATTATTTGCTTGATGAAAATTCCCCAAAATAGCAATTTCTTATATCTAGACGCCAGCAAAAAAATCTAGATTTAGTCGAAGAAAAAAATATCTAAACTGGCAGCACTGAAAAAAGGACGTAACTGAGAAACATCGAAATTTGCAACATTGAGGGAAGGAAGCAATTACAATTTTGGTATGTCAGTCAGTGACAGCAATCGATGCTACAGATGTTAGTGCATCTAAAAAACGATTAAGATGAGGTTAGTCCTATTGAATTATCCTATGAAATTATTGCAATTTCTTGATCTATCAATTCATTCAATGTATGTGCAGATTGTTTGGTGAATACTCAGCTATTTATTAATAAGGAAAAAACTAGCATTGCCGATGTAATGACAATTTATTTTTTTTTAGAACAGTCTGCAGAGTCCACTTTCGGGATTGCTCTCAACTGTCACATTGTATTCTTTTTAATCTCATCAACCGTAAGGAATCTCTTTTGAAAGAGTCAGGAGCTGCTGTAAGCTAAATATAAACAGCATAACGACTGACACACTTTGGGTAAGCGATTTTTTGGTAAATAAAAGCTTTGCTCAAAACGTGAAGGGTGATTCGCTTGGCTATTGTGAATACACAGACTCATTCAATACTGTTTCACTGCTAACTGAATAACCCCACAGGGGTTTCCCCGTTTTGCATGCGCAGTAAGGTTCGCACTCACTATTTACCAAGTTGTATGAGGGTTGCACAACTGATTCTTGAGATATTTAAAATGTCTGGATACTTTCCTGGACAACCCTCGTATATGTGAATATGTACATTATACGTAAGTATACTCTCGATATTGAATGATCAAATGCCTCTAGAATAATAATTAATGCACTCTGTTCCAGTAAAATTCTTCTGAAAGATGATTCTAACACTCTACTCTCAATTGTAGAATTGTTTCCGTTTTGTCTTTTCAAATAATTTTTAAAGTTATTTGGAAAGCAAAGCGTGGTTTTTTTTCTTGGCAAAATGACGTTTTGATATTCTTCCAAGGGAAACGTTGACTTCAAAGATAACGAACATTAAAAAAAATTAAGAAAGCACGACTATCACCGTGAATGACCATGAAATAAAAGTATTTAACGATGACTGAGAAAGAAAAGCGTAAAAGATACAATGATTAGTCAGCAGACGGGAGCCGACAGCTGACAATAACATCTTGTCTTTCAACCAATTATCGAAGAAATAAAATAACACTTGAAATCAAACTAACATGTGTCGGTTTTACAACATTTTTACACGCAAGATGGATAAGAATGCTGTAATATAAAACATCGAGGCTATAAGACTTGATTTCTTCCGTCTATTTGGTTTAAGCGATGGTCATCAATGAAGAAAAACTTCGGTTGTTTTCAAGTAATGTCTTCATTTGATTGCTATCAACCCCAACAGGATTACCCAACCGTAGAATGTAGTTCAACGATAAATCTCCAGCACAAATATTTGTGAGCTTATTTTGATACACCAAATCATTTGTAGTACCTTCTTTAAAAACTACACAAATTTTTCGTTCCGTTTGAGTAGCAGTTTTACCATTCTTGGATTGAAAAAGACAGAATATGCAAAAACTGTGGCTTATTTTATTTCACTTTCGATAAAAGGATTAAAAACACACAAAAAAAGCTGTGTTAATAATTTGGAAATACATGCTGGTATATCATTTCCTATGATGGGATATTTTTGATGAAATTAGTTCAAACTAAACCCAGTGTCAAACCATCAAAGACCAGAAAAAATTTTCGGGGTATCCCAGGACAATTTCGAAAGCAAACAAGGAATCTTAAAGTGTCATTGGGATTCCAAGTAGATATTCTTCAAAAACTCTCAATATCATGCAGTCAAAAAAAATTCTTCATTGCGCCCAATAAACATTTTCTCTTGGTACAAACCTTTGTCATGGGATTATCATTTATGATTAATATAAAGGAAGAAATTCACCAAAACATATTTGTATTTATTTCATTAAGCGAATGGGGATTCTTTAGAAAGCAATCGTTGATAAGAAACACGATCGAATACTTATGATGAATACTTTTTAGGTTAGCGTTGGTTTGAAGATATAAAAAAAAGACAGGCCACAAGTATATATATATATATATATATATATATATATATATATATATATATATATATATATATATAAAAACCATTACTCATTTTATGCAAATACAACTCACATGAATAAGCTAAATGTTTATTTTATATCAATGTGACACACACGCACACAGATACACACATATGACTATGCTATATCAATATAATACGTAGATAATCATGTTCATGTGTATATACATGAATATACTCAATCAACTGGTTTACCCAACAGCCTTTTAATGTCCTTGATCGACACTGGATAAGATTTTAGAGGGACATAGAAAAACATTGTTTCTTCATTGAACATTTTAATTTCATGAAAAAAACATTTTCTTAGTATTTAATGTTTAAGATTATGGAACATACAATTTATTATCCAAAAACACAAGACTAAATGCTTGCCTTTTTGTGCTTTATGCCATAAAACTATTTTTTGGGTTTTTTTTTTTTTTTTGGTGTGAAGTTCCTGTATTTTCCTCTTAGAACCAAGTCATATAAGGAAAATCCTGCTTTGTTTAGGTACCTTTAAAAAGTCCTGCATATTATATATATATATATATATATATATATATATATATATATATAAAGAATAAGTGGCAGAGATGATTTTACACGGTGTTTCGTGTATCTTTACGCTTTTTTTACGTTCGTATACATACAATTATTGTCCTCTAAAAAAAATTCCAGCGATGTTCAATTTTCTAAAGTTTTCTTTAAGTATCTGTTTCAGTCGAACTGTTTGGAAGCAGTCACTTGAATGTTTACAAAAATTACACTTCGCCGTATAGAGTATCATGATAGACAAAGTTTTGTTAATCGAACCAAATAGTTATAAAATATCACGACATTTTTTATTTGAAATTTGACTACCAAGAAAAAGACAACGATGTTTTGGAAGCTCAGAAGAGGAAGACAGTCATTGAATTATGCTCGATTGGAAATTCGATTTTGAAAAATGTACATCAGATTCGTACATTTAACTTTTCAAAATTGAAAAGAAAATCAACAATCATCAGCAAGTGAATCTTCGACAGGTCTAGCAAGCTGGAAGGAATGATAGAAAAATGCTCAAGCAGAAAGAGAGAGAGAGTAGAATAAAAAGACAAAATGAAATCAAGAGGTTGACCTCACTGGCGTTGGATCGAGGGCATGGCATTGAATCATTAAAACCACATGGCCTATTCGTCACAGGGATGATCCATTAAGCCATACACCACCGTTTGTACCACATCGAGAACACCTACAGCACAAATGGAAGAAAAAGAAGAAATAAAGTGAATAAAATAAATCTGATTAGTCACTCAATGAGAAACCACCATGTGAGTAATGTCTTTTGGTAGCATACCATGTTGGGAGTGATCAATCAAATATAGACCAAAAAGTGATCAATAAAAGAGTTACTTCTCTTTCATTTTGCTGGGCAAACTAAAAAGCCTGAATTTTCCGAAAACTCGTTCGAATGCACCCAAATACACCTACAGAGCTAATTGGACCCGCACTGAGAAGCTATTTAGAGGGGAGATTCTTCAAAACTATTTTAAAAAAAGTTTTTTTTCCAAGACGAAGAGAAATGTTCATAAAGGTGTGATCTTTACGCTTGATACACACATACAAAGTCAGTCAGCTAGACTGGCAAATTTAAAAACTGAAGAAATATATATTAACAGTCTGGGCGACAGTCTTGGTTTACGAATTTTGATACTTTGAGTTTCCAGTGTCTCAAGAAAGTTCCAGACCCTCAAGAAAGTTCCAGACTTGCGGAAATAAATTGGTTCAGTTTTTGCAGAAGACGAAGTTTATTACAAAACGTCAGATTTTCCAGACTTGGGCAAATATGTCTTATTGGATTTGGTCGATCGAGAAGTAAATCTTCATTGAGAGTTATTTACAGGGTCTTTGCCAAATTGGCTGAAGGCAATCGTGAAAACCTAGAAATAAAATTGTCTTGCTAAACAAAATATCTCCAGGCAACACCAGAAGCTTGGAAATCCTACAACATTTCCTCCTTAGGAAAATTATTCAGTTGTCCCAGAGCAGCCGATTTCCTTGATATATGAAATACAATCAAGTTTATTACAGTTATTAGATGGAGGATTGTAACAGCATATTTATATTATTTAAAGTAACTTTTTCTTCTATTCTAATTTCAGTTGTTTTCATACAATTGAGACTTTGAGTGTCATTCCATGGGTACGACTAAAAAGAAGCATCAGAGTAAGCCTAAAGTTATCACTTAAAGAAAAAAGAAAAACAAAAGCTGACAGTCATAAAAAGGTTTCTAGATAAACCTCCCAAATGTAATTCCCCAAAATGTCATCGAAATTCATTGAAGAACTTTTAAAATATTGTTTGTTGAGTAAGCATAGAGACAGATGGACATAAATACGGACAGACGCTATTGAGTGAATACACCTACTTCCACATTGTCGTAAATTGTAAATGAAAGATTTACTTGAATCCTTAAATATCAATGTTTAAAAGTATTAGACTAGAACTATTTGAATGAAGAAAATGTAGCATAGAAGAAAGAACGATGGGATTCCATTTTTTCGAATTGGTAGTGTTTGATTGATTTTTTTCTTCTTTACACAATCAGAGTGTCCCGTTTGCCTTGTGGTGTTGTATTTATTATTTTGAAACTGAATAAATACTGCTCTTCCTTGCAAAGCTATCAATAAAGATTTATAATCGGATGTGTCCCTCTGAAACAGTTCCTAAAACTTAATCACCAACTGGAAAAAGCTAATCCCACACATTTCATTGAAAATGTAAAATTTGATGTAATGAAATTACTGAAAAATAATAAATGTTTGTTGATGACATGTTTAATTTTTGATCATCTAAATTCGAGGCCAAAAAATGAAAAATATCAATTCCTGGAATACGATTGGAAATATAAAAGTATTATACAATTGGAAATATAAAAGTATTGTACAATTGGAAATATAAAAGTATTAAGGAATTTCGTAGATATATATATATATATATATATATATATATATATATATATATATATATATATATATATATGTGTGTGTGTGTGTGTGTGTGTGTGTGTGTGTGTGAGTGTGTGTGTGTGTGTGTGTGTTGATTACGAAATTTATAAAATACGAGATAATATGAGAATTTCAAAGCCTATTTGGTACCTACTGCAACTGTTTTAGGCATTGGTTCGAGTCAAATGCTGAAAAATAGTGGTTCAACTGAAAATCGACTATTGCAAAATGATATATTAAAAACATGGAAAGAAGATTTGGTAAAAGGTCAAAGAAGAGACTTAAAAAATTTCGTCGGGGTTAACAATCGATTAAGTTATGCAAACCCGTGTATTTGGCTATTTGGGTAGAATGGTGAACTGTGAACATGATTGGAAGAACCAGGATCAAGGAGATGATTGGAGCGACACTGACCTTCAAATACATCGGTAATCCAAGATTTCGTGTAATTTTGACGCCCAGCACTTATGCTGAATACTCACCCTGTCCATAGAACATTCAGCGAAAAATATCAAAGCAAAAAAAAATCTGCAGAAGACTTGATTAAAGGTGTGAAGAACCCCTAAAGCCACATTGTATCCCGACTCTCGAGGCTTTCAACTTGAAGCTTACTGTCATTTCCTTCTCCCTACAACACCTTCAATAGAAAAGGCGGGGTGGATCATAATGAAAACGGATGGGTTCCCAATTCCCCTAGGGTAAAGCTATGATTGATACACTCTGAAATTCTTTGTGAGAGTGCAAAACATCCAGCTATCTGGATTAAGTGGAGTAGCAAAAAATACAAATTAGTATCTAAGCAGCGATTGTTTTGAGTTAGAAAGAGTTGAGGTCAAGTAGGTAATTACAGCCTGTACAATATTTTGGCTCAGTGAAACAAAACATCTTCTAGTGAGGTGTGAAATAATGTCCCGATTCTGATTTCAAAGATCAATGAATAGATATTGGCTTGATTTCATTCTCTCCAAAAGATTTTTATTTCCACCAAATTGCAATGCAGATGTTTTTGTTCAGACACTGGACTAAGACCATGTTTTATTATTTGATATCACCAGTTATCACCTTTATCTTATCTTTTAGTTACTTTTCATCACAATCTACTTACAGCTTTGATTCAGGTACTTATTCTTCAATAGAGAAATATGGTCTTAATGACTATGTAGTCAATTCTTTTACGGTACCACTTGAAAGTTGATAATATTTTCGATATAAGGAGTCTATGAGTGCACATTACCGTAGCCAATATTAGGGGGCTGTTCGAAAATTCCATGTCTCTTGTGAGTTTAGGAACACGACTCACCAAACTCAGTTATTTCATATCAGCAGAAGTTTGAATAACATGTTATCCTGAACGCCCTCTTGTTATCTTGTACCAGCCAAACTAAGAATGAATACCCAAGGATGCTCAAAATGTCTTTATGGTGACCAATATTACACTGCAAATCAATTTGCCTCGGACCCACTATATAAATTGTGTTTTTTCTTATCACGTTGGGCAGAGGTTCTTGCATAATCATCAAAGTTGAGCAGCTTTGAATTCAGTCAGTATCTAAATGAGTGACCCATTAGGAACGCCACTTACCGAAAGTATTGCACAGGGCTAAACTAAGGAAAGTTTGATATATGGCCAGAAAATTAAAGAAAAAATGACATGAATGAAAAGCTGATAAGTTGTAAGGAGTCGCAACATGCAAAATAACTTTTCTTATCATAAGGCAAGTAGATGTAACATAAACCTCTGCTGATATGTAAAGTCTGAGCTTTGTAGGGTTATGCTCTTAAACTCAAGGGGAGCATAAAATTCCCCATCCGTTTCATATGCGTAGTTATAGTAACGAGCATCCGTAGCCTCTCTATATCAAAAACGTATCATCTTTTTAAGTGGTACCCTTTTCATTTTGTGACCAGGTTGCTTCAATTACAAGCGGGCAAATACTGCGTTTTCTCTTATTCAATATAAATCCCCATCAATTAGGTGAAGTATAATTTTGAAGAAATTAAACTTACAACAGCTACTTTCCGACATTTAACTGCGAATAAAGACTTCCAGTTTTCTTGTTTATTTATTTGATATGCAATATTTGCTGCTGATATATGGGGAGTTTTGAATATGTGATGAAATCGTGGCTAGACATCTCACTTACAAGAACCTCATCTGCGTGAACAGATGTAATGTCGAGAATTTTTGTGTCGATTTGGAAAAAGATTTACTATAAGCCGATTGAGGTTATGTCAAACTGTAATGTAGGTTTCACTTATGAATATCTATATCTATTTTCTCAAAATTCATACTGCAAAAATATTTCAATTACATATTGTTCAAGGTAAATTTTAAGTTTGTTTTCTGTTTCGGATCTGTATATTTACTTTCTCAAAATACTTATATTGCAAAAATATCCAACTTAATTACATGCTGATTCATTACACTAAAAAAGTGAAATTTTGACTACCTGCAGAACCTGTCTGTTGAACGGGTACTCAGCTAGCACTATATCACTGGGCCAAGGTGATTGGTGTACTTGATAATAACTATCATTAAAATGAAAAATTTTTAGATTAGAATAAAATTTATAAAAATTCTAATCACAATTCGGTTTGTGTTATTATAAGAAACCGTCAACGTATGGCTATGTATGGATATATCTATCACTTGATACAGTATCGGAGTTTGAGAGGTCAAAATCTAATTATGTCAAGAAAAAAAGTGCTTCCTTCTTTGGAAAAAGAAGACCTTAAATAGTTTTTTTTTTTTTTTTGGCTTTCGATTTACGATGTTATCTTCTGTTTAATTGGTCCTTCCGTAAGATTCACGCGGATTCTGGTAAAATTCGGTAATATTCACACTTGTTCTGGTAAAATTTGGACATTTTAGTGATCAATATCCAACAGAAGTGAAGAGAATTAACTTATTCATTGATCACCCCCTTTTTAAAATTTCAATGATTAAGCTCCAAAATGGCATGCTTCTGAGACGTTGGTTATGAGAGAGTTTCTTTTGAGTGACTAACCAAACCTGCTACTTAGATAATTCTTTAAATTATTGTTTTTTATTGTTTATGTTGTTCTTTTCTCGTTGTGAATTTCTGCAATGAGGAATTATAATAATGATTGTCTGCATTATTCATACTAATGTCCTCTTCTTCTTTTAACTCAGCTTCATTTCAGATGATTGTGGTTTGAATTTAATTCAATTGCTCCTTGAATTAGTTCCGTTTTGTAAGTGATTTCCTCTCCAGTTTTGTCTGTAGATTCTTGTTTGTTTGTTGGTTTGTTTGTTTTTTTAATTACAGAACGTTTTAATCTCGGATTCTTCGCTGAATTGGCATGGAAATGTGTAGAAAATTCCATAATCTACCTCAGTGTGCTCAGTGGAGTAAAGTCGATGTCATAAGTAAATACAGTTATTACGGGACACAGTGTCGTTATAACGAATTTGCCGTTACAGCAATGTGCTGTTATGATGGATCTGCCGATATAACAGGGTGTTCTCGTCTCCCTTCGTTCGGTTTACTTCAATGTGAATTCTATTGCTTCTTGAAATGATTCTGTTTGATTATGTCTAGACAATGTTCTATTTTTCTTAAATCACCACTGCAAGCAAGGTTAGAGAAGTATATTTAATCGTTTGCGACCGTCTTTCCATCTTCCTGTCTGTCCACCTGATCACACGGTATCTCCAAGAGTATTCATTGAATTCCAATGTAATTTCGTGGAAGGATTGACAATTGCCTACGGGAATAGTTCTTGAATGTTTGGGTGGATCAACGTACAAGTATATCCTTTGACAATGGCTTTTGGCAGAGATAAGCGCTCTCTGAGTGATTTCAAGTAAAAGAATAATTTAATAACGTCTACATGCATTAACTTTTAATTGTCTGGAATATTTTAAAAACTTTCTATTAGATTGGAGCATAGTCAAACTGTGCCATGAAAGAATATGAGATTTTCATCATTATGGCACGATCTAATGGTGTCGCCCTAACGAATTTATCGTAAGAACGGAATCCAAAGGCGTGGTAATAACACCCCCCCCCTTTATAACGATAACAGGTTGATTTTATGCGAAGTGTATCAATTGAGAGATTCAGAAAAGTATAGAAAAAAATGATGATTTACTACGGTCACGGATTGCAATAAATTTTCAGTTTGATTTTATTTGAAGTTTGGAAATGAATAAACTTCTTACATCTCGTTCCAACTCCTTCACTATTTCAAGTTTATCATCAATGGATGATTATTTCCTTTTGAAATTCTGTGTTACTTTACGCAGTATGTTTTTTAAGGTTTTACTGATTTCAGCCTCGAGATGAGTCCACACACATATCAGAGGATCCGTAAACAAGTAGGTCGGTCAGACGGTCAGTTCAATTTACTATACAAATACTGTGCGGAATGTGACCCTGACCTCAATGGCTACTTGGAATTACATTGTTCAGAGAATCAATAAAATCATCCGACGATGTCATAAAATTCTAAAACAAAACTTGAGCAGCTGTATTTTCAGAAATACGTCCAGTTATTTCAATGTTTAAATAGGAAATATGGAAATGAAAAAAAAATGGACCTGGCTGTTGCAGGATTGAACTCCTTTCCTACTTCTTTTCAGACTGATAATGATTACTTGAACATTTGTAATATATATATATATATATATATATATATATATATATATATATATATATATATATATATATATATATATATATATATATATATATATATATATATATATATATATATATATATATATATATATATATATATATATATATATATATATATATATATATATATATATATATATATATATATATATATATGGTATATTCATACATATAGTAAGTTTGGTTAAGTTGGTATGATAGCTGCCTACCGATTCACTTGGTCGCAATTTCGAATTAGTGTGAGGAAATATTAATTTCATATGTAAGCTTAATTTAACGTGACGGAGCAGACAAACAATTGAAAGTTTACTAGTCAAAAAAAGGCGAGGATAGTTTTCATTGACGTAAAAAAAAAAGTTTAAAAGCAACTCAAGATTTGGACTTGGATAGAGGTTGACAAAAGTATCAAAAATACATCCTAAAGATAAGATTTGATGAAAATGAAGGGAAAATACTCAGACAGATTAAGTATCATTTCTAATGTTCTTGGATAAACTTTCCATAATTTCTTCTATGGCTCGCTTGAAACTAACCATATCAGGATGTTCTCAGGTAGTTCCTGTATGGGACATCTCCAACCTCCCAGGAAACTAACTCCCCCCACCCTCAGGGACACACAAAGACGGTGTATTTCCTGCATTCTGGTTAGATAAAAAACCAACTTTAGTACAAACCTTAGTATTTTTCATACATGGCCACCTGGGGAGGAATATGTTTGTCTCAGCTAGTTACTTCTCGACGCAAAAATCTTTGTCTGGATACTTTTCAGCCATTCACAGAAAAGGCAAAAAGCTATATAAAATAGAAATTTCAACTGAATTCACTGTAGAAATATCTGCAGTAGGTGGATTGATACTTGTTGAATCCGATTATGCATTTGTTTTTTTGTCCTGGATGCGTAGTTCTCGAGTTATGATAATACAAACAAACATACCTTTACAGATGGATACATACACGCATGAGTACTTCATATATATATATATATATGTGTGTGTGTGTGTGTGTGTTTGTGTGTGTGTGTGTGTGTGAGTATTGGATTTCAAGTTTGTTTAGGTCGATATGTTAAATATCGTCTTCAAAATTCGCTTTGTACTTTATTTTAAAAGACTAGATATAACATACATCTGAAAAATGCCGAGAAACCTCTTTTCTACAAAGCACAAAGATGAATAGTTTGAATAATATATGGAATAAATAAAATTAATTCTGGGTGGTAAAGGGACCAATGTCTTCTAGCTGCATTATGGACTCAAAATAAGGATCGATTTAGCATAAACGTACGTTGCAAATTGAATCCCTATCAAAAACATATTGGGAAAGGGGCAAAAAACACAAAAATTGCCTGCCTTCTGGTTCAATTAGAGCTGCCTGTATCCGTAACAAATGCGTCCATAAATAACCAGGCGGACCAACTTAAAAACCGAAGAAAAAATCTAGGGCCAGTTTTGATGGCAGTTTTGATGTAGGGTTTCTCATAATAAAAAAGTTTCAGAAAACAGAGTGATAGCAACGATTGTAGGGAACGCGATTATCTTTGTAGATATTATTTCTTTAATGTTCAACCGTAAATCTATTTTATGGATTGTAAGTTTTCTCTTGAAGTCGGCAATGCATTGGCATAAATAAAAAGATAAAATCATCAAACTATTGATTGGTAATTCTGAGTGCATCGGGTACATTCCATCCATATCCAAAGGGATGTTATAATTTTTCCTCTTAGTAAACAGCGATACATTCTCTTCCTTTCTCGGAAGTCATTACTAGTCAATCAGTCGTAAAGAATTAGGTCGGTGCAAAAATAATTGCGTTTTTCCACCATCAACTTTCAAGCAGTATATATCTAAGCTTAGAAAAAAAAGTCATTAATCGAAATAAGAACCTTCAGGATCGACATATTTCTGCTTACCAAAAACGTCCATTTATTCTGGAAACACAGAGTTCTGGGATCCTGGAAGCATTGAACTATCTGAAAGCTCTTTGAGCTGCTGCCTGGTTTTTGGAGACTTTTCCCCACCAGGAAATGGTCGAAATGCTTGAAAAAGTAGTTATCGATAAAGAAAAATATCCAGTGAGTAAGCTGGGTGTCGATTAATTGTTTCATGGTCAACTTCTAGTTCCTCTGTAACCTCTTGAGTTGTTTTGCGTAGGTCTACCTCAACAATGGATCTCCATCGGATGTCATCAATCGTAGGAAGACATCCATGTCTTCAGAACTCTGGTCTCCGTTTCGAAATTATCGGAACAAATATTGAGCTGTACGCTCTTTGATGGCCCTTCGCCCAAATACTTGGTTGATATTTCGAGTAGTTTCCTCTGATATGTGTCTTATTTTAAGCTCAAACAATACAATTACTCAAATATGCTTTTTCCCATCTTTGAATTAACTAGAATGAATAGTAAAAAGAAGATGTTCATATAAATACTTGTTTTAAACTGACTGCCTGAACTGTCAACATAGTAAATGTAGGTCCCATCGAAGTTCTTTGATTCTGTTAGGATTATTATGGGGCTATACGGCTGAAAATTTTAATATTTACACCTTGCTATGCGCAGGGAAAACGTTTGTTAATTATTCGAAAATCACCCATAATTGACTTTTTTCTAGGAGGTCGATATACAATGTAAATTCATGCTAGATTGGTGCTTTACTTTATTCGGGGTAACGTCCATACTTTCCTCTTTGAAACTCAAGACTATTCAGTTATCTTAGTCCAGAAAAATTGAAAGAAATAAATCATCCATTGATGGTTTTTCCAGTTTTTGTATTAATCATCAGAATGCTGTCAAAATACGACGGTCACATCATGGTTTCTTTTGAGCAAGAAAACAGACTTGCTTAAAAGAGTAATAAAATTATAACGTATTCAGATTTACTGTGGATGGGCTCGAACTAACATAAAAATATCCGTTCTCTATTTCAAAAATCAAGAGACAGCAAGTATTTTCAAATCTCCAGGGATTTCCTTAGGTGTAATAACTTACTTCAAAAGAGTGGGGATCTCAAGACCATCTCGAGATTCCCTACACTCACCCACCTTTGAGAAATTTCGTGGAGATATTTCATGCCTTTATTATTTCTATCAACATGAGCAGCAGCAACCACTTTTTCACCGCCTGTTGTTGGACGGAGACCATTCCGGATATTGATCAGATCTCCCTATCAAAGGCATCGTAGCAGCAAAGACGCTTGCGCCTGTGTGAATCATCAAGACAGCTTATTTTCCATTACCACAATTTCACATTTGATCACCACGTTGTGAGTCATGATGTTAGGCGGTTGTCTGACTTTCTTGCAACATGGCCTCCCCATTGTCATTTAAGTTTTCTAATGGATTATCTGGCTGCAACTTACTTTTTTTTTCGCTTATATACTGCGCTGTCATGTAATTTTGGGCATGGTACTCTCCAGTGCATATTGCATGATTGTCTGTTTGAGGGTCAATGTTTGTGTTTGGTTCCGTGCTCCAGCTCCATAGATAATCATCGGACGGACACATTGGTTTATACCTCCCTATTCCAAACTAGTGAGATTGTTTCTTTTCAACTTGAATTTCGAGCTTGCTTTTGCGAAAGCTTGCCATCCGCGGATGATTCTTGGTTTGATCCCTTCTTCTTTCGAGGATTTTGTCAAGATTCTTCGTCCAATGTAAATATACTGGTCTAATTTCTTTCTGAATTTTTATATTTTGATCTATGTTTCTTTGTCTTCGGCATATTTGTTGTAAATAACATTGGTTATATTGAACTGTACGTGAAGAATCACTTTCTTTGGGAGGGATAATGAAGACTGCTGATGGGCCATAGCTCACAAAAGGAGGATAAATACGCAACTTGTTAGATAGACAGGCAGACTGGCAGTATAATGTGTTAAGTAGGATGTTAGGATGGTGAACTCATATTAAACCACTTCTTATTATCTGTGCAAAATGATAGCCGTGTCGGTCATAAATAGTTGACTTTTTGGGGAAAACAAAACTAGTTTAATTAGGTAAAAAGGGTTTAAAGATCAGAGAATCAAACGTAAACTAGAGGCTCACGGTTAAACTGGAAGAGGTCTTTTCAACAAAAGTTATTGGACAATACGATTATTTTTAAATGATTTGAACAGAAAAATAAAATTTCTAAAATACTTTGAATAACAGAGGAAATAGCTAAAAAAATGGGTCATGGAAGAAGAATATAAGATATTTCTTCGTCTACTAATTTAACAAATGGGCTTAGATGCTGAGATGATGATGTAATTAAAAACAATTTATTTTACTACGGATAAAGAAATAATTCATGAGATGTGAAATCCATCTTTTTCTTGGTAAATATTGCTCAGAACGATGGAATGATGATGATAAAGATGAAGCAAGGATATTGCAAGTTCGTTTTCCTAACGGTTGGCCAGGGAAAAATCAACACACGACAACTAAATAGGACATTCGTACTTATTATCATTGCAACATTACTGCAACACTCAGTGATGATCAAATACTAACTCAACACACCTAACCGCGCCCCCTCTTTCAACTGTCCGTCTATGGCTGCAGAACATCTTTGTACCCCCCGGAATACACAAGGGGTGCATACCACTTATGCACCCAGGTCTGTTGCGTTTGCCAGGGAAAATCCACATTTGTCTGGTAACGTTACACTAATTGATAAAACTGAAATCCACTACAATACTACAAGTGATGAATTATGTTTTCTTTCTGCAATATACATACATACATACATACATACACACACACACACACACACACACATATATATATATATATATATATATATATATATACATACATACATATATATATATATATATAATACATGTATACGTGTGTGTGTGTGTAATGTATGTATGTATGTATATATAATGTTGTTGGGTAGGTTTATCAGTCCTATACAATGAGATATTTACATTATCCCCTTCTGAAGGTAGAGTATGTCATTGAATTTATTTCTTTTGCTCTCAGTTCCAATATATGCATCATTTGATCGTATGTCTTTTTCTAAATAAGGATTTACTCCAGAGACTTTTGTTGCTCTTGAGTGCATGGAATATTGCATGTTGTTCGAAGTAGTCAGTGCAAAAAGAAAAAGAAAACTTAAAAACGACCGAGAAGATTGAACGAGTATATATTCAGTCGAGAAACAAAGGATTTTATTTCCTTCGGCGAGAGATAAAATTCTTTGAAGAATTGGAGAAGCGTAGAAAACCTGACACGACTCCAAGACCCCAGAACTTTTTCGTCTTGTGTTGTTAGTCTATTGTTATAGTTCTGGGTGGGTTTCTTTCGATTCCTTTCATTAAAGTAAGGCTTCAGGTTATTCCACTGGGAATATCACAATGTTGTAGTTGATTTATTCTTCCGTCGTAATGAGATCGGAAAGAAAAGACATCATGAACTCAAATTTTAGAATGCCACATAAAAAGTGTACATAATCTTGGAAAAGAAACAGAATAATCGTAGCCAGGATTTGATCGAAAAACAACATTATTTTCTGTCTCAACACTGTTTTTTGTTTGACAAAATAACCTGAACCATTTTTAATAAAGTCATGTGTATTTTTAACCAATAATTGGACTAAACTTATGGGGAACCGTACTGTATTGGATGGCTTATCTTATTTTGACTTGGAATATTGAAAAAAAAAGAGCATTATGCTGAATGTTACACATTTATCATTAAGTAGTTCTTTTTCCCGGCTCTCGCTCAAGTTTTGGCCAGCTTGAAGCTGAACAACAAAGGTTATGTTTAACTTTTGAGTCATTTTTCATAGCATTTTGAACATGATTCACACATACTGCAATAGTGTTGAACGATAAAAAAGAAATTATGACAATCTTTACAGCTTATTTATTATTTAGAGCATAAAAAAATGTACAACAAAAATACGCTTGTCATTTTGTTCAGTGAAGTATTTTATGCGTTATCTCGCTTCGCAGGAAACACTTTGACTTAGAATTTATTGAACAAGCGTAGCTTCAAAAGGTTGCAAAGAATTACATCCCTTTGTATATGTACATATGTTAGTAAATTGGTGTGTCAACCGCTCCTGGGCATACTGTTTTGTCTTCAATCTTGCAAATTGGTATCAACGCTCCACTTCACCCTTTCTAAAAGTTGGTTTTAATTTTTGGAAAAATATTTTTTACCTTAATGGAGCTTAATTTAACAGGTCTACTGATCATCATTTAGAATCACCAGAATTTAGATGTTTTTAGAATTTCTTGAACTCTAGTTTAAATATTTTTTCCAGGGAAGAACGCCAAAGATGTCATAAATAGAAGCTTTATTAACTATATTTTTTTTTACATGAATTCAAATTTTGACGTTGTTCAACAATTAATTGTGATAGCGATTTTCATTAATTTTGTTTTCAGGCATAATTTATCATTCGATCTGATCCCCCTTTGGGGGTTCAAAATTCATATTAGGAACGTATATGTCCTTTTGCACTGTACACGTTACAATAAAATAGTTGATTGATTCTTCCAAACCCGGTTATATGAGGGAGAGAAAATACATGATATACCAAAGTTTCATAAGGTTGAATAAACACTCAACGGACATTTAAAATATGGACGCCTGTATAAAAGTCAAGATTTCCTTGAAAAACATTGTCATCCAATATGCTTGACCGAAGAACCTGAATCATATATTTTGTAAAATTATGGATTTTTAAAAACAACTTTTGAGCCAAGCTGATCGAGACAAGGAAACTATTTGGTTGCCCCACTTATTCCAGCGGCAGGAAGAATTTAAAAAATCCACTTTTCACTGATATTTCTCGTTTATGAGTAAATGAGTGCTAAATTGAGAAGTTGGATAAGTTGTTGGGTTAGGAAATCTGTCATAATTTGATAAGCAGGTGTAGGGGGAATGAGCTGGGAAACAATGGACATAAGCAAAACCAAGGTTTGAACAAAGAAAATCGTTTGAGAAAGATTTATAGTGAGGATGGTGTCGAAGAAAATTGAACAGAAAAGTCCTTTGGTATCACGTAATTTTAAAATTGTTGAATATAGCCGGAACAAGGGAATGCTGATAATCGAAATGAAGCAAGAACATTGGAATTGAGAGACAAGCAAGAATTCGGTGGAAGTTTATCTTCGTAAACGTCTGCCAGGGGAAAATGACACACTGCAACTGAATCGGAAATGCGCCTTGTATTGTTTAAAATATTTACTTTGATGGGAAAATATTGACAAATATGTAGTTGTCTGCCCGACTTTTCAGGAATAGAAAGTAAAGATGACTTTTCGGAAATCAATTAGCAAGGGATCCTAATGAGAGCCGAGAGGGGCATTTTTCCCCCCAAAAAAAAGAAGAGGAAAGGGAACAGTGATAAAATACTTAAGAATGAGGTTTTTCTTATTTCAAATCTTTTCCAAGTTTCTGGCCAACACGATGTTGTACATCAAATGATACGCTTACCATCGGAGACATTTTTCATAGCATTACTGAACGTGATAACTGAGAGTTCATACATAGTATGCTAAGAGTGAACGTTAAGAGGGAAGTTTCGACCATCTTTACATCTTATTTATTGCTCAAAGTATATAAACACATTTAAAAAAGTGGTTTATCGGTTCCGTTAAATAAATCATTGACAACGTTATCTTTTCTTGCAGGTAACATTTTGGTTTGAAATTTATTTCAAAAATTTCCTTTTTGACACTATCACTCCTAGATTTTCATTCACTGCCGGAGCTCATATTTTGTTGTTCATAAGTGCATGTAACATTGCATCTGAGTCGAATTGGGGGCAGTTAGTGCAACCCTCTCCCCAAACGCAATTCATTTTATTCTAAACACAAGTAATGTTATCTCCTGCAATAGAACACATAATTCATTGCGGAGTTATTTGAAGAATTGGAGACTGGGGGACAATTGAAACGATTCCAAGACCCCCAGAGTATTTTCTTCTCTAGTTTTGTATCCATTATCATTGTTCATGTTGTGTTTCTCTCGATTCTTTTTAGCAAAATAAGACTCGGGGTTATTTCACTGTGCAGTTTGCAATTCTGTTTGTTTATCCCTGTGGACTCCCTCTGAAGTATAGGGCCTCAACCAGTAGTAAGTAGGTTTATTACGGGATGGATCTGTTAGCCCAACACTGACCTCTGTACTTTTAAACTGGCTTAGGGCCAGCTATGGCAACTGCCAACCAATGTTTCCTTCAATAAAAAAAATTCTCTCCGTAGGACTGCCTTGCAGGACAAAAGTTTTCCAACTACCATGGTATTTTTCAAAAGCTGGGATTTTGGATTCGTGCAATTCCCGAGAGCATTAGTCCAAATTGAATGCAACCAACTCGGCTTAATTTCAAACTCAGTTTACCGATTCGATTTCCGGTGCTGAAGTGTTCTACGCCTCGATTTAATAGTTTACTAATTGTTCTGTCTTCCCTGACGTAAAAGAAAAGTCCTCATCGAACAACTGTATCAAAGATGTTTTGTTATATCTTTCTTTATAAGTGCAAGTGTTTGTTCATGTGTCAATTTCTTGGCTTGCTTGTATGTTCCAGCGTTTCTGACCACACCGTTTTGTCTACAGACATGAATATTGGCATTAATACTGCCGTAAACCCCACGTAAAAGTGATTTTTTTTTTGGATCCTTCGAAAAAAAATGTTTTTTTTTTTCCTTTTTGAGGACTTTATTATAACGGTTTTATTTATAACATCCAGATTCTTTAGAGCCCAGATGTTTCTCTACTGCATTTCACGTCTCGTGCTATATATTTTACATGCTACGGATGAAAATGCCGAAGATGTCACAAATAGAATTTATTCTGACCATATTTATCCTTCAGTGGAGAGGTTCTACATGACTTCAAAATTCAACGCATTTGTTCGATTATTGACGTGTTTGGCGAATATATTTAACTTTAAATAGAAATCCATTACATTTTACATTTGAAAACAGAACATACCCAATATTATCTTTTATTGTCAATTTTTCGTAAAAATAACATTTGTTATGAAAATAATTTACTTTCACTTGGCCATTGTTCATGAATAAATCCGTTTATAAAATGGAGTATGTTTTAAAATAGCATTCATTACGGCTATTCTGCTTGAGACTGGTAGATTCCATCGTTAATGAAAGTTCAGTGTTGGTCCTTATTCATCGCATTCTGATCATTTTTCATCCAAAGGGAAATATTACTGAGTCCATAAGTTGCACAATGATTTTTGACGTCAAAGTTTGTGTATATTCGTGAGAGTGGGAATACTTTACAGATTTACATACCGTATTCAACAAAATACTAAAAATATGTAGTCTAGCACAGTATCTGTCATAAATGACAGGATTATCCACGTATTTATCCTTATCTTTCATCGAAAAAGGAAAACAGGGAAAACAACTAGCATTAGAAATAGGTGAGACTTAAAAGTGAGTGATTAACTTGGCACCTACAAATATATGGAAGACTTTTGGTCACAAGTAGAAAAATAGCCCTTTCAACTATTCCTTTGGCCTGTCTGTGACGATAAGCGTTTTTCTTAATATGTCATATGCAGTTTAAAATAACAAAATGCAATGTATTTGTGATTTATAGTTATTTATTCATGAAATTATCTTTGCTCGACTCAAAAAATTGGTCATATAGCATTACCCAGCAGCCTAAAGAGGAAGGCAATGGATAGTTAGCCATATGTACAGGCTCAAGACGGCTTTTTATGACATTATCAGAAAACCACCAGGGAGAACCCCGAAATTTCCTGATCTTGTCTCGTTGTGCAAGTTGTGAAAGTCGCGACAGTAAAGAGATCCAAATAAGTAGCAGATGTTTGAACGGAGCAACTTCCATCGATTTTCCATTGAATGCTCAATAAAAACTTCATAATTATACAACTTATATCATAAGGAATACGAATTTGCGAGGTTTTGGGGAAGAGAAATTCCAATTAACTCCGGCTAGTTTAATTATCTGGAAACGTCTGTACACTCAATTCTGCTTGCTGACTAGGTGAAGGAAACTTCAACAGAAAACCTGCTGATATCATCGCAGAAATACACATGAAGCTAGTGAGACAAATCTTACGCATGCCAGGAAATCGCAATAGTGACTGGTGAGAGGAGAGAAAAACGAAAGAACAAGAAAAACCTGGTGCTCTGCCCAAGCCCACTACAGTCGAGGATCCAATCAGGAACATTATCTCAAGCCAGCGATCGTCCTATACGTCCCTGTATGTATATATTCACTACAAGCTTATTACAATACACTTGTTGGGATCCAAGAAAACTTGTTTCGTGTTATAACCGAGTATCAATCTATTTTACCATCAGCCCATGAAAAGTACTATAATGAACTATGTTATAACTGTTAAGGTTCGTGTTTTGCCAAGTCTGACACATGGACACAATGAGTAAGACAACGTTATTCTACATGAAGTGTATCCTGTTAATTTCTATTGTGACGATTGAAAATGTTTGGTCTCTTTTTGAATCATCTCATACAGGTTGGCAGTAAGAAAATCTTCCAAGAAAGGAAAAAAACCCATCATAAAGGGAGCTCGTGGTGCTATTTTGGGGGGAAGGATATCCTAATTCAGCCTAACAGATTTAGCTTGACTAATCATGCCATCCAAAAGGTTTTCAGTTTTGATTAATTAGCTGCCGCTTGCAAATGGTCACTGAATGTTGAAAATAACACAAAGTATTGTTTGAGAGTCCATGAAATGGGCAGAGAGAGACAGACAGAGAGAGAGAGAGAGAGAGAGAGAGAGATAGAATAGGAGAGAAATATGAATATGACCCAGAAGAGAGAAAGAGGAGAACCAGGAAGACGACTGGGAATGAGTGTAGATGATGATGGTGGTGGTGGTGGTGGTGGTGGTGGTAATGGTGGTCATGGTGATGATACTGTAGGTAGTGATGATGACGGTGATAGTAGTCGCAGTGATGAGAATGATGATGGTGGTGGTGGTGGTGGTGGTGATGGTATTGATGACGACGACAATGATCTTATTGGTGGTGGGCGTCGTCATGATGATAGTGATTTAAAAATAAATTCAACAGCATTTGAATTAAATTCAACCTTGAAGGCTTTCAGCAAAATCTTCTCTGCTGGGAACCGAACAAAAATGTTCCGGACTTCATTATTCTGCACATAGTTATCGAAGCGGTCAATACTTGATGGGGTGTAGCCAGATGTTCAGGACAGTAAACAAGTTGTCTTCATTTCTCTTTAAATTTCGGGCAAATAAACACAAAAAATGCAATAGAATATTTCTGTGCTATAAGAATATTTTTTAGATCAGTGAGTTTTCGAATCGTCTACAGATGATGTCTGCTTTGCTGAATTAACCACCTGAGACTCTGAAAAACAAGCCTGAAAGCTAAATCATGGATGAGCTGCTTCCTTTCTTGCGTGAAGATCTTGCAAAGGCAGTGTTGCATACTTTTTTTCATACTTTAAGTTGAATACACAGAACACCCCTAAATATCTAGATTCCCCAGATACGTATCCAAAATCTACGACGTATATTATATACTCTTAAAATGACTTTTTTTACTTAACTTATTTTGATGGTGTAATGCTTAGTACGTGTGCGTCCCACGCAGAAAGTCACGGATTCGATTGACTGAACAACCGAGGAGTATGGGGAAACTCTTTATAGCACAAAATTCCTTGTGCACTCAGAACGCTATTTAATTATGGTTTGGAGCGGACGGCATGTATTAGCCGTTTGACAGTCGCATCTTCCCAAGGACAGTACGCATACCTTTACACAAAAATCCTAGCTCTGCAGGTTGAGGTCATGTTTGCAGAAAGCTCCTCCATCATTAAAAAATCATCAATATAGAAAATCAAGCATATATATATATATATATATATATATATATATATATATATATATATATATATATGAGATAAAATATGACATATTTGTTTAATATAAATTGAATTAAAATGTTAACTATTTTATTGATATGAATTGAATCGAAATATTACTTACTTCATCAATATGAATCAAATTGGAATATTACTTATTGTGTTAGTTTAAATTGAAGTAAAATATATTTTTTATTAATATGAGTTGAATAGAAATATCACTTATTTCATCATTATTGATTGAATTATGATAATACTCATTCCATATTATTACTGAATTCAAATGTATTTATCTTTTTATATGGATTGAATTAAAAGATTACATATATTATCAATATGAATTGAATTGAAATATTACTCATTTGATTGATAATATAGTTTAATTAAAATATCATTTATTTCGTTAAAATGATTCGAATTCAAATATGACTTATTTTAATAATGGGAATTGTAATCACATATCACTTATTAATATGAATTGAATTAGGATACTACTTATTTAATTGAAAATCAACTACATAGCAATTTCTTACATCTTGACGTGACTAAATACCTCACGATTAGGATTGAAGACAGCAAGACATAGTGTTACTGGGAGAACAGCGTCATTCACATTTTTGTAAGCCACTCAGTGACAGCAATATATACTACCAATGATAACTCATCCAAAAGATGGAAACATTGCTGTCAAGAAATTCGATAAATTCTCAAAATATAAATACTTTGAAATTGTCGAGAGTAGCAACTCAGGGCCGAAATAACACTGATTGATGTTGGAGCCCTTGGATTACCAAAAAAAGGAACCGTGAACTTTCCAACAGCATACTTTGAAAGCCTAGCATATATGGAATTCAGAAAATACCTCTCACCTCCACTGCACACATAATTAGAAATTTTTTGTCAATATGAATATATATATTACAGCTACCATGCATCATATATGTTTATATAAAAGTATGTTTAGAAACCACCTCCCCCCCCTCTCTCTCTCTCTCTCTCTCTCTCTCTCTCTCTCTCTCTCAAAGCCCAGACTCTCATAACTTACAGGGTTGCAAACCTTTGGTCTCCGGTTGAGATACGGCTGGTAACTTACATAAACTGAAAACGACGACGACGACAACAACAGCGGAGGTAGTAGTAGTTAAAATGATCATAACAACAACAACATTAATAATAACAAAATAATAATAATGATAATAATAATAATAATAACAATAATAATAATAATAATAATAATAATAATAATAATAATAATAATAATAATAATGATAATGATAATAATAATAATAATAATAATAATAATAATGATAATACACTGGGAACTAAGTAAACAAATGGGATTCAACCATGGGGAAAAGTGGTATCAGCACAAGCCAGAGGCAGTTTTGGAGAATGACAACCACAAACTACTGTGGGACTTTGACATCGAAACTGACCACCTCATCCAGGCAAGAAGGCCGGACTTAGTAATAGTAGACAAAAAAAGGAAGGCCTGCCAAATAATAGACGTTGCTGTGCCTGCAGACCATAGAGTAAAAAAGAAGGAGGGTGAAAAAGGGAAAAATACCAGGACCTAGCAAGGGAGTTGAAGAAAATGTGGAACATGGAAACCAGGGTAGTACCGGTCATAGTGGGAGCACTAGGAACTGTCCCCAAAACGCTGAGGGAGAGACTGGAGGAGATCGGGATTAGGGGGAGGATAGAGACCGTACAGACCACAGCACTACTTGGAACTGCACGGGTACTGAGGAAGGTGCTAGAGATATAAGTACTGCAACGAATCGTAGCTCTGTCATGATATGCGAAAGAGAGAGGAGACGTTAGCTGAAGACCTGAGGAGACTTATTGTCACTCAGCCTTCAGCGATAACCACTGGGCAACCGGTGTGAAACTGTAAATCGCAGAATTACTGCGACCTATGAGTACTAGGAGAGGAGGGCTGGAGACTTGAGGAGACTTGCTGTCACTCAAACTCCAGCGGTTACCACCAGGCAACTGGTGTGAGATTCCAAATAATGATAATGATAATAATAATAATAATAATGATAATGATAATAATAATAATAATAATAATAATAATAATGATAATAATAATAATAATAATAATGATAATAATAATAATAATAATAATGATAATAATAATAATGATAATAATAATAATAACAATAATAATAATAACAATAATAATAATAATAATAATAATAATAAAAATAATAATAATAATGATAATAATAATAATAATAATAATAATGATAATAATAATAATGATAATAATAATAACAATAATAATAATAACAATAACAATAATAATAATAATAATAAAAATAATAATAATGATGATAATGATAATAATAATAACAATAATAATAATAATAATAATAATAATGATAATAATAATGATAATGATAATAAAAATGATAATAATAATAATAATAACAATAATAATAATAATAATAATAATAATAATGATAATGATAATAATAATAATAATAATAATGATAATAATAATGATAATGATAATAATAATGATAATAATAGTAATAATAATAATAATAATAATAATGATAATAATAATAATAATAATATAATAATAATAATAATAATAATAATAATAATAATAATTCTCTGAATTCTAAAACTTGACCATGTAAGAGTAGGAAAGTCGTAAAAAGTGAGGGAGTGTCATATTCTCACTTTCAGAGAAGATTTGTTACCAGGAGACTAGATACCAGCACTTATTACAAGGGAATTAGATACCAACTTTTGTTACTATGACGTAAGAGATCACCTGTGTACACAAATCATTTGATAAATTTGCCCTTATAATCTCGGCTTTAACTCTGGGAACCGATATTTTACATGAATGGCTTTTCGAATACTTCATGCTCCTTTTTGTTTCTTTTACAAGAAGAGACAAAAGGTAAAACCAGCGTTCAGCAGGCTGTTATAGATGCAATACTCCCTGGTCCCAACACCACATTCTCCAATAACTGCAATGTCCCGTAACTTTCAAAAACTCAGCCTAAAATACTATTATCATCATTTTAGTCCAGGGAAAAAAAAGTTCCGTGAAAATTCATAATGATATCTTTACGTTTTATGCCATTTTCACCCACAAAAAGTTTCATAAGTATATTCTACACTTGGATAACAGAGGAAACCATTGAAACGTGATATAAGGTTAGTTTTAGTATTTACTGGACGCAGTATACTGAACGGAACATTGTGTAGCAGCCTCAGGCGAAATCAGGATATCAACACATGGAATTATTAATGATTATTGGACAAGAGCACCTGCATCAACAGCATAAATTTGATAGGCTTTCGTTCGAACCAATAATCAAGCCACATGATATTAAAAACTTCTTCATTGCAACTTGCAAATGGAATGCTGTGATGCAAGGTTCTTTGAAGTACAGGACCCGACCCATCACAGGGCCTCAAGGTCTTGCTGACTTGGACGCAGTTTCCCAATAATTAAATGAAAAAAGG
Source organism: Thysanoteuthis rhombus (assembly GCA_963457665.1). Classification (NCBI taxonomy): domain Eukaryota; kingdom Metazoa; phylum Mollusca; class Cephalopoda; order Oegopsida; family Thysanoteuthidae; genus Thysanoteuthis; species Thysanoteuthis major. The sequence continues at coordinate 42,419,149 of OY735224.1, read as the reverse complement.
TAAATTCGTTATATTCGAGGTCATATTGTACTCGAGTAAAAACGGGAACGAATATTGTATATTAAATTGATGTAAATTAAGCGTTAAATTGACAAATATTTCGTAATCGGAGACCACTTTTCAGTCAATCCATAACGTGTTTGCCTATATGATCTACGGATTTCCAGTGACATAATTCAGCTTTTTTTTTTCTTAATTAAGCTGTATGTCCAGTTTCTTTAGCTGTTTTGATATCCACCTACCCCAAGCCAAACTGAGTGACTTGAAATACTTGACAGATTCAAATCCTGCATGATTCCATCAACATAGCAGTATATAATGCGTATGACATCAGCCTACTAGGGTCTCCATCAGGGAATTGAGACGTTTTTTCTTCTGTCCCCATTTTTCTTTCCTTGTTTGCTATGCTTCTGCATTGTTTCCTAATTTAAAATTGGTTAGGAATCGCTCAACAGGCAAACATACATCTGTACCCAAAAAGTGGCCATGCTATTTATAAAGCAAGATCTATGTCAGTGTAATATGCTTCGTGGACCGAATAATAACAAGCCTTCCCTAGAAGTATCAATCTTCACGTGCTGGCTAACCAACCTAAAGTTCATGCATTTATATATATATATATATATATATATATATATATATATATATATATATATATATACGTACATTTTCTTCGACACTTGCCTAAAAAAAACATAGAAATGTTCCGTCTGGATGATGAAAAAAATAATGATTTTCTCAAGGTAGACGAAACCAGCGTCACTCTGACTAAATTACTAATTAGTCACCAGTCAACAATTGTTATCATCTTTTCTGACACCTTTCTTCCCTAAGGCAACCAATCTGCTATTTTTTTAAAGTCAGTTCCAGAGACAGGCAGTTTATGTGTTGTTCTGCAGCAAGTAGTCGTAGATTATGAGAGATAAACAGAGTGTCGACCAAGTTCGCAATTTTGGATTTTCCAAGACAATAGAGCAAATGTATAATAGAAGAAAGTTAGCTTCAAGTGCTCCAAAAACAAAGATTAGGTACTGGAAGCAAATTTACAAAAGATAACGATCCTTTACAAATGAACGATATAAAACGACATAAATATACAAGAACATTGAACAAAAAAAATGTAACTTAATTCATTTCCCTGAAAAGTTTAGTTGATGATGGATTTCAAGTTATTTGATTTTTTTATAAAGAAGCGATATACTTTGTCCCCCAAGTAAAAAGATCTTGTATGGGGAAAGATATCCGTCGTCTCCACCATTATCTGCCGATAAAAATAAACAGACGTTCATACATACATGTAAAACTACTGCAGAACGCTGCTTAACACTCTAGTCTGGCAGAGACATCGCTACTGAGACTGATTCTCACAGAGTGACTCATTATTTACAAGAAAAAAGTTTAGTAAATATCAATAAATGAAAATATTGCATCAAACAAGGTAGATCCTTGCAACAGGCTTAGATTTAGACCCTCAGGCCTTTAGCTTTGATTGGCCCCTTAGAAAATTAAAATAATGGCTAATCACAGATTTACCCACCAAAGCCTGTGTATTGTAATTCGAACTGACAAGTTATACAAATACGGCTGTAACATATAAAAATAACATGGAATTGAGGACATTGACATAGGGCGGACTATGGGGCAAGTCATTCGTATGATCTCCAAGAAGTGCATTCACTTTTCAAGAGCTAGCAGTATTTCTTTATTCTCGTAACTGATACTCCAATCGTAGTACGTAGATCCAAATTGCGAGCACTATTGATTTATTTAAAACAATTCAATGTGTTATAATGAAATAAATCCCAAATGATTTTCTAGCAGTAATTCTCCATTAATTTTTTTATACCAGGGCCCCAAGACAATTGCCCCTTTTACCCCTCCCCCTAATAAATCTAGTAGTGGTTATAAATTGGGTATCTTTTCTACATTTTGGCATTTATGAACGTCTGGCGTAGAAAGATGATTATCATCGCAAAGCATTGCTATTGAGACTGATACTCACTGAGTGATAGCTTATTTCGTGTAATTAAAAACTATTCTTGGCAAATATCTGTGGATGAAACTCCTGACGGTGCCTCCCATAGAGCAGTGCCAACCAATATGTTTATCAATCAATATTTAGCAAAAAAGTTCCTATTTCAAACCTTTAGTTGATTGAAAAATATCAAGTGGGTCTGCAAATAATACCTCAATCAATTTCTAGAGAGTCTAATCCTTGGGAGTTGTCCTTTCAAGTCAAATTCAGCAAATATCTACATCTTTATTTATGGATATATATTTTCTCCAGCATTTGCTCAAAGGTAATATAGAAACATCCCTTAAGGACATAGGCATAGAAAATAATTGTTCACAAGGTAAACAAAACCGATGTCATTCCAGCGAAATTACTTATTAGACACCCGTCAACATATGTTATTGTCTTCTCTAACACGTTTTTTCCCCCAAGGGCAACCAGTCAGACATTTTGTGAACTTATTGATGCTTCAATGCAATAAGCATGTGTCTAGAACTAAAAAAAAAAAAAAGAAAAAACATCTGTCATTATATTTACTTGCAGGAACGTAAATGGCTAAAGATGAAGGAAAACAATTTCTTCGTTCATTAAGAGGTGAGCTGTAGTAGAGCCTTTGGACTTAATCAGTGTGGTGTAGGGAATGATCTCCTCTTAACAGTATTGGAACAGGAGGGTTTTGTGCATGATCAAAAGCTGCCTACGGCAGCCAGTATTCCAAAACAGTCATTTGTCTAGGTACACGACGTTGCCTAACATTGGTGATCGTATGAGAACTGGTGTGTCCTACGTGACTTAGCCAAAACTAACAATAAATTGATTATGCATTCAGAGATTTCTGTAATTATTCACAGTGCTGCATATGTTTAAGGCAGATTTGCTGGATGCTAAGAATGCCTACAAAGAACCGTATTAAAGAAAAATACGTGAGGTTAGTAAAGCATACAGGCGTATTTCGAGCATTCCGCATCACAAGCGTTATATGTATGTATGTATGTATGTATGTATGTATGTATGTATGTTTGCATTTATGTAATGAAACGAATGTAATATTATATTCGTGTGTATTTAATGGATACTTTCATGATTACTTCTGACAATTTCTTTGTCACAAATATATACTCTTGAACTATGACTAGAATTTGTTCTCCTTTCATTATCTGAAACTCTCACACATACAACACACTCATATATGTGCATAAAATTATATATATGTATGTATTACACGTACAAACATAGTTATAAAACTAGTTATTTGGCGAAATCTATTGGTATTATGAGGATTCACTGAATGTGTCAGTTATTTTAGGAAATATCCAAGTTGAATTTAAGAAATATCATTTATATTCTACGTTAGTACCTACAATGTATATACAATGTAGTTAATGTTAATGTGACACGATGCCATAATAGCAGGACATGCAGGAAGATCAAACTCACTAGTTACATATTCTTGAAATTGTTTCTTAATTGCATGAGAAGAAGGAAAATTCCCCGAATTTTACGGTTTGATTAAAATGTTTTTTTATACTATTTGTTTCAAATTATATCACTGACTTGATGAATATAAAACTCATGAACATTCCGAAATCGAGATATTAATATCAACGATGGCAATGAGCTATTAAAGGCCTTACATACCGAGCAAAACTCACAATAAACTTCTCCGCAATCATTTTTTTCTTTTTCCGTGAATGAGAAAATATCGTTCTCACCAGAGGAAGCTTCCTTTCCCCTGCACCATTGTTATGCACTGTATGGTGGGAGCTCACCTGAAATGTAGCTAACTGTGTATGGATCAGCTCCAAAGTCTAATCACTTCTGTGGCTCACCGTACACCATTTCATGAATTCTGCTGAAATTCATTGAAAACTTTGAGAGATACTATGTGGTGCGGACATATAAATACAACCAAGATGTCGTATTCACCGCAAAATGTAATCACTCCCATAGAAATTCATTGAAATTTATTGAATAGTTTGGGAGATGTTACTGCAACACACACACACACACACACACACACACACACACACACATATATATATATATATATATATATATATATATATATATATATATAAAAGCATTTTACATTTGTGTGTGTCAGAAAGGAAACAAAAGAAAGAAAGATGTTTGAAGGAGCGTACAGCTGTGGCATAAGCCAAGATGGAGCTTGTATCTTCGACCTGACTTCATTGGACAGCAGCTTAACCTGATGCCGACCTTTGACATGACTTGTGGGCCACCTTCGGACAATATAGTCTCTTCATGGCTGGATGAATTCATCGGGACGGAAATAATAATTCGTGTAGTGCAGCAGCTGTGGACGGAGAATGACCCTATGAAGAGAGGTTACAGTGCGAACAGGGATCCATGATCACTTTCCCAAGCATGAATTGATATACAGTGTTTCTGTTCGTTCAAGTTGAAATTCGAGGCTCTGATTGCATCCCCTTTTCTTTCCTGTCTGTGGGTCGAACCAAATAACAGGTGGCATGATTTCGGTACAGTTTATTGAGAACAATCAACTAAAAACGGTCAACATAGGTTTCTTCAGTTTTCAAAGGATTCTGCATAGATGTCTAGCTGTCTATGTACTTATGTATGTGTCACGTGTTCGGACAATATCAATGAGATTAGAGGACTTGTAAACTAAACATTTATTCGTTGATATAGTAACATCTTTTCAAATCCCCCTTAATATGTATTTGGAGTTAGGGGGCCAATTGAAATGAAGATAAAAATGTCTTTGTGTCCGGTTGTGTTTAAGTTCATTTTCGAAAATTCAGATCCAACAATAGAGATAAAAGTAACTTATTCACCGATCATCTGTTTTGTTGATCACATGATGATTGAACAGCAATGGTCACCAGAGTCCTATACCCTCTTATACGTGTGTGAGCTTATGTGTTTGTTTATCTGTTCAGATGTTCTTGGCCATACTGTTATGTCGACAGACTTGAAAACTGGCATCCGATTGACCCCTTCAAAAATAATGTTTTTTTGTTTTTTTGGAAAGGAATTTCTTTTTGGACATTTTCGATCTTATTTTGACAGATATATTGATAATATTTAGATTATCCAACATTTTTTTAGTTTTTCTCTTCGTCTTACAATCGTCATTTTCATTAACATTCTGTCAGATCACTTCATATCCACAACAAAAACATATACATAAACAATATCAAACTACATGTAACATATAAGCTATACATTAAAACCATAGCTGTTAGGGAGGTGGTGTTCGAGCAATACTACTCGGGTGTCATATCAATATAACTGCTTTATTTTTTAAGATCCCCCAAGCCATTATATTGTAAACAACAAATGATTCCAACAAGAAGAAATATACATATTGTACCATAATAGAAAAGTATACCTAAAAAAAGGAAATATATTTTGCATCGACAGATACTGACTGAAGTCACATAAAAAAACATTTGGATAAGTTTTTCAATGTAGCTAAATGAGCATGGATCCACGCCAAACATTTTTCCCTTGCAGCCTATTCCCCAAACATCGATAAAATCTCATTTAAATTCATTGGGAACTTTGAGCGATATTTTGTTGTTGTTGATAATCAGCAAACGCATAAGGAAAATATTATTTGATGGATCCACTCGAAACCCCGTTGCCTTTTTTGTAGCTCCTCGCCAACTCGTACAAAAATGTTCTTCAATATTTGTTGAGAACTTTTAGAGATATTGTGTGGTCAGACAAAGCAGTTTTACAGATGTTTTGTAGTTGTTAACGAAGACAAACGGGAGATAACCACGAGTGCAAACAGAGAGAACAAAATCGAAAAATTCAGACTTGAGCATTTTATCAATCTAAGCTGTTCTGTAGCTTAAGAAAGTTCAGAATGAATTTAATGAATTTTGTGAGCTCGAAAAATTCAAATTTAGTTAAATAAATTGGAAAAGCAGTTTTATTGAATATCTTTTTAAACACAATATTTTTGCTTCATCTCTGTAATTACTAGTATCATTTCGGTGGCAATTCCAAAGGTGGATGTTTAGGAGGAACTGGAATTATGCAACGTGAAGCAGTTTGCCAGATTGAATTGAATTTTTTACGATATGTTGATACCCATCGACGCAAAATGTATTCTAAAGAGCGAAATCAATGGACGTGAATTCAAGAAACAATGAAAAAATAACGATAAAATGTTATCTTCAATTCATTTCATCAGATTTCTCGAGAACTGCTGATTCAAAGAACTTCACTGCACAGCTTTGAGTGCTAATTAATATATCTGGCAAATGTGAGTTTCGTACAATGACCATTTGCCGTGTAATCACGATGTCTACCCATACAGACACACATTCCTTCATTTATGAAAAAATGGTGTGAAAAGGTCATTTTCAAAGTTGGCAACACCATGTGTATCATTCATTTCGATTGAGATAAGTGGAGAACATGAGAAAGTCCAATTATAATCGAGTGTGTGATGGGAGCACTTTGCTCTAAGCGAAGCACTGCAATATTTCAAATATTTCAGCGTAAAGTAGATGCTTCCGGAACCTGATGTCAAAGTTATCAACCCAGTAGTACACCAAAAAGTCATAACTCGGAGCGATTTTTCTTGGAAAGATGATTGAACATGGAAGTGTGGATTTTTAACAAAATTTGACAGCAACGCTCTGGCTATCGACCAAATCTTTTTATAAACAAGACCTAACATCTTGATCTGCCTTTCATGATGGCTTTTCTCATCTTGACTTTAGCGAGTTGATTATTGTAGGGACGAGAGTCAGTTTCTGCCTCACACATTCACTGATGGGATTTTCATACACCCTTCTTGGAAGCTCAACGAACACACCATCGACTATTGGCCGAAATTTGGAAGAAACTCTTCTTTCATTTGAAATGACATGAGACTTCATGGAAGTTCCTGGTAGGAAATCATTCATACTGATTTGCTGATTTTCTGATAGTTTTTTTTTCAATTATTTTATACGATTAAAAAAAGATGAGTCCAATCTCATTGAATTGAAAAATCACCAGAGATATACAGTAGTGATCAGAATAGATGCTCGACCTAAAGAAATTTATGCTTCGAATAAAAAGTAGAGCTTCAATTTTCTAAGCTGATTATATATATAAATGGATAAATGTAATTAAGTATTTAACTATCTGTGTATGGGTTGTTGTACAACTGTTTGCTTCATATCTGAAATTAGTATTCAATCTTGTCGGTAATATTCCAGTTGAAACCGAAATTTTCTTTGTTTCTCTGTGTACCTAGGCCCTTACTTCATACCTGTGTCGTTACCACATACCTATGATATAAGATCATATTTTTATCATTTATATTTTCTCGTTCACACACTTGAAGCTTTAAATACACACACGCACATCCACCCATACACACACAAGCAGTTATATATATATATATATATATATATATATATATATATATATATATATATATATATATATATATGCGTGTGAGTGTATTATTTTTTTTTGTTCCTACACAAAAGTATGAGTTATTGAATCCATGTAATGTGATAAGTGTAATCCCGCAATATTACTCGCTTTTTGCTTAACGAGTAGCCATTTACAAGGTGATCAGAAAAAATACACTTCTCTGTGCACTACGCTATATCTTGCTTAACCATTAATTTGTAAATGTGATATGGTGAATAGTGGACACAGTACATCCTCAGATTAAAGTGCTTTTCACTGAAAATATTTTTCAAAACTCTATGGCCCTGGTCGAAAATATTTTCATCAAGTGTTATGTCCTGCTTTTTGATAAGTGAAGCTTCTTGGATAATAAATCTTTCGTCACAGTAAAGGTTGGAACAATTATTTCATTATATCAATCCAAACATACTTCATCTTATGCAAAACAAAGAAGAAGTGATCTAAAACTAGCAAGCTATTCGATCGTATCCAATGAGACATAAGTCAATGAATAATTGCCATCCAGGTATATACGCATTTACGAAGAACATATATATATATATATATATATATATATATATATATATATATATATATATATATATATATATATATATATCATATATATATATATATATATATATAGAGAGAGAGAGAGAGAGGGGGGGATAGGATAGTGTACTCAAATTAGGACCATTTGAGCTTTAGCCCTTTATTTAAAACGTAAATTTTCCTAAATGTGGGCATAACTTATGACTAGCAATGTACCTGGTCGTTGCTCGGCTGAACCCAGCATCAACAATTATTGTAACAAGTTCAGTAAAAAAAAATCTGTTTAGCCTTGCTGTCCCATTGCCCACTCTGGTTCTAGATATTTGGCACACCGGTTACAATAACAGAAACGAAACCATTCCTGTTCAGCGTCAGATATCATAGAATGAGAGAGCCGGAAAAGTGGGCGCTGTTGCCTCAACAATTTCGGTTGCAGAAACCGAGCTGTATTCAAATAGATGCATATAATAGTAGATCTCTGAGTTTTCTGAAAGTCTCGGTATTCTGGCTTGCGTTATCAAGTCTTGGAGCCAAGCCATCCGCTGTGCTTTCTCCAAGAATCTAACGGTGCCAACAACGGCAACATCCCCCGTGCTGATATATCCAAGAGGAACTTCGGCTCATTTCCTTTCTTCCAGTCTTTACTTATCTTTTGGGCTATTTTACTTATTTTGCCTTTTGTCGGCCGTATTTATCCTCAGCTTCCTTTCTTCCTTCTTTCTATTTTACTATTTTATATATTCAATATTTTCCTTCTCCTTCCTTTGAATCCTTCTTTTTTTTCTTTTTTTTTTTTTTGCTTTTATCCATGTTTTCTTCTTTCTGCTCTTTCTTTCTCCTTAAATGATTCATCACATCTGTATTCACTCTCACTCTCTCTCTCTCTCTCTCTCTCTCTGTTCTGAATTTTTTTCCTTATACTGTCTTCCTTTAATTCATTCTCTTCTTTGGCTTCTTCCTCCCTTCCTTACATTTCTTGATTCATCCAATTCTTTTCCTTCTTCCATTTCACCTTCTTCCTTCTATTTTGTTTTCTTTTTCCTTTGTTTTCAAATTATCTTTCATTTTTTCTCCTTAACTTTTTCTTACCATACAATTGCTCTTTCTCCCTTTTCCCTTTTCCTTCCTTCTTTTTCCTTTCTCTTTTTCACCCTTCATTTCTTTTTTGAAGTTTCATGTCGAGATCCTAAAAAATGAAAAGTGATTACCCAATGACAATGTGCTGTCTGTATGTACATATACATATGCATATATATGAATTATACATTGCGCTATGTTATTTTGAAACTTTTTTTGAAATGATCTCAAGTTGTTACACGGTTAATATATCACTCAGTTTAGACAACGTGAAATAGAATGAACAATTAAAGAAAATGAATGAACTGAACATGGCAAATTGTCAATAATTATGAAAAAATCGATATCTGAATTTTTAGTCATGAGGATAATTGTCAATAAGTGTCAAGAAAATAATAACTGAATTTCTAAGACGTTTATCATAAAACGGGCATTTCCGTCAAGCCTTAATTCATCGTATTCTTGCACAGCTTGATACAGACATCGATCTTCGGACTTCAGCTGGACCTGACAATCCCTTTTATCCACTTGGCACCTGGCAATGCCCTCTTGGACAATGACACATTTGGATTTTGAAATCTTCTTTATTGTCTCCTCTTGATTAAAAGGCGATTGACTATGTTTATGACAGTCAAGGTCACGTTGATTTGATAATGGTGAAAATAAAGAGAGGTTTAAGGATACGTCACAGCAGATGACATTGCCTCCATACAATGAACACAAAGAAAGAAAGGGTGGAAGGAAGAAAGGAAAAGGGAAGAATTATTCATTAAACTGCCTACCTTTTCTGATCCTATCTTCAACAGTCCCCTTTTAACATATTACAACGATACAATTTTCCTCTGGTCGATTCGTTTTTGACTGGGAAACAAATTAATCTTTTTTCTTAGCTTTTACCGATGATTTTGTATTTTTTGTGTCAGTTTACTAATCATAATGCAGAATAAGTAAACTTCATCATCGGTTTGTAATCGTCTGTCGTTGGACACAAACCTTTCACAGGATTTGCAACATGTCTCCACCGTGGGTATCGCTCAGCCAGTACTTTTTAAATTTCGTCTCTCCATCTTATATTCTGCCGGCCTCGGTTTTGCATGTGATCTCTGGGGATCCATGTTGTGAGTCATGATGTCTATCAGTTGTTTGTCATTTTTGCAACATAACCAGCCCATCGCCATTTGAGTTTTCAATTAGATTCTCAGATGTCTCTCCCTGATTTACTGCACTGTCTTGTGATCTCTCCATGTAAGGTTGAGCATGATTTTTTCTTGTGCGCATTGCATGTTACTAAGTTTGTAGGTCTGTCTCTTGGTTTGGGTCCATGTTTCAGCTCCATAACTGACTATCAAGAGGATGCATTGGTTGTACACTGTTCTTTTTGGGATTAATGGGATCTTCTTGTTTTTGAAAGTTAAGCTTGTCATCGTGGAGTAATTTTTCAATTGATTTCTTCTTCTTTTGTGGGTTTCATACAGATTTGTTTTCCCGGGTAGATGTAGTGTAAACTTAACAAAAGATAAAAATGAAATGTGGTTTTCTGGTTGGCTGCTTCTGTGAAACAAATTGATTTACAAAGTGAGCATTTTGGAAATTTGACCGAGGATTTTTTTTCGGTGGGGGGGGGGATTATTCACACGCAGAGGGGAGTGAAATTATCAGTCAATTGTTTCACAAATACATGTATTCTGCTATATACATTTATTAGCTGAAAACCTCTTGATAGGGCGGGTTTAAGCTAGTTAATATTATTATTATTATTATTATTATTATTATTATTATTATTATTATTATTAGTAGTAGTAGTAGTAGTAGTAGTAGTAGTAGTAGTAGTAGTAGTAGTTATTCCTTATCACATCTTGAGGGAACGGTCTTTCTTAATTTCCCCATATCTAAGTATTTCTTAAACATTATCAAAAAGTATTCTGCTAAAAATGGGAACTGATTGGTATATATGATATATACTGACATTTCTCATTAAATCTCCGTTACTTACATTATTTGATATTCCAAGTGGTCACCCATCTAGACACTAACCAGGCCCGACGATTTTTAACTTCAGTGATCACACCAAAATAGATTTATCCATCATGATTCGATTGTAAGATTGTCCTATCTTTCTCTTACCTTCATTTTCGTTTATTGCTCTTTTCTAAGCCCTTTCCTACACTCCATATTTTGGCTGCTCTCCGATTAATTTCCTGGAATTTTTATTTCTAATTTCTCCGAGGAATCTATTGCCAGCCACATTTCTTTGCCAAGGAACACAAAAAGGATAGTCCTTCCATTTTCGCCTCAGAAATGCGTTTCCTGCCAGTAGGTAGATTTCCCAAATAGCTGCTTGGTTCAATTCTTACCAGAAGCATATTTACTCGAGGAAAATAATATCTGATATCGAACCTAGATGATTCAGACAAGGGAGAAAGCTATAAAATATCCGTATCTGACAAAATTGAGTCACCGAAGCCTGCAAGTGTAGCCAAACTAAAAATCTAAAATTAGGTGTAGAATCGATCGTTTATGTAAAGTTATACAAAAAAACACCAACACAAGATTCGGGCATTGTCGGTCTAAAATAACCCGAGAGACCAAAAAAAAAAAAAAGCCTTTGGAGAAATTAGCATAACAAACGTTTTTAGATAGTGCTCATACACATATTCAAGGTTGTAGCCCATGTGTGCCGAGAGACACACAAAAGCGCAAGCTCACACGCATACACACATACACATATAGACACATAAATTGATAAATAAGGACGTTCAAAGGGAGAAGAATCTTAAGGTTGGTCTGTTGAGCCATTTGTGGGGCTACGATGAATCAATGGGAGTTACTAGTCAAACATTGAATGTTGGTAGATAATTATTTTTCTACTTAAAAATTCTTTTCAACTTATTTCTTCCTTTTCAAACTACCTTTAGTGATATCCTTATGTTACCTCTTAGTATTCGAACGCAGGTAAAACATGTCAAAAACAACCTACCAGAACTGTCAGCACAGATTTCAACAGTTTTCAAGACAGTCTGACTGACTGACTGACTGGCTGGCTGACAAACATGAGCTAGACAGCTAGAAATTCGAACATTCACTAATAATTATGTCTACAAAAGATTGAATTTTAGCTTTTTCCAAAATAGAATTTTGGACGGGGTCAATTTACAACACAGATACAGGCTACATTAGATCGTGTCCAGCAGCTTTTAGGCTCGTTTTTTGTTTTTAATTGGATTTTTTTATGATCATCGCCCAAGACAATACATGTAACCTATCTATTGATCATCTTTTTCCGAACATTTCTTAATTGACTATTCTCAACAGGGTATGCCATCAAAAACCGTTTGTCAAGTGATAAGTTCTATAGAGTGACTAACCAGACATATCTTTCTTCCCGTTCGTTGACATACTATACCAAAAATTGTCAATGGATTTCAATGAACTTTTGTGGAAGTTTGCCAAGAAAAAAATGTTTCAATTCCGGGACGGGTTTATGATATTATTTTTGATTGAGAGATTTTTTCCCAAAATCTTTCGTATATTAATATGTTCACTCGTGTTTGTCTATGCAATATCGCCCAAAGGTCTCAAAAGATTTTACTGACATTTTGCATATGAATAAGCTAAGTGAAAAAAATGACGATCTTGTGGATCAAAAATTTTATTTTTAAAAAGAAATGTTGTTTTCATACATTAAGAACGGATGAACAATAATCCAAAATATGGGAAATCAAAACAAATTTACATCTCCTTGCATCGTAGCTGTATATGAACTGATTTTCATCCAGGTTTTAGATAGTGTATGCACTATTCAAAAGCTTTTTTTCGTGGCTTTGAACTTCCTTTTAGATGTTTCCCGGTGGAAACCGCTATGTCATAATTCGAATTTATTCTGACCATATTTACTCCCCATGGATTTTTACTTGCCTTCAAATTTCAACAGCTGTTCAATTATTGACTGTTATAGCAAGTTATATAAAATTCACTTTTCTAGAAAAATCAATCAATAAGTCAAAATATCGATCTATCCATATCAGTCTGTTCGTATTTAACAACATATCATATTTTTATAGGCTTTGTTAATCACCACTGCCACCAACGGATTAGTTTAAAAACTGTGTTTTGGTTATTCTCTGGTTTTCAAATATATATATATGTATATATATGTATGTATATATATATATATATATATATATATATATATATATATATATATACATGTATATATATATATATATACATACATATATACATATATATATATACATATATATATATATATACATATATATATATATACACATATATATATATGTATATATATATATATATATATATATATATATATATATATATATATATATATATATACTTGCAATTTTGCACTCTGTGCTCAAGACACAATGATAAAGGAAAGTGTTCGTTTATTTTTTTGGAGAGTGAGGATTTCAGCAATTTTTAGTGAAAGTTTCGATTTACAATGTAAGTTTATCCAAAATGTGTCCCTTACGTTGTGTCTTGCAATGCTCACTTTTGTTTTGTTTTTTTTTGGGTTGGGGGTCAGAAAATTCAGTCATTTTAATTGATCAATGCCCAACCATGGTAAAGCATACTGGGAGCATTTAAACTAACAGTGCAAACATTACTGTTAGCGATTTATAACTTTCTTTTGAATGTTAGTATTTGTTTTTAATGCAATATAGTATATTGCTTATCATACGGAAAATGGAATCATTGAATCCAGTCCTAATTTTGTCGAGGCTGCTTTCGTGTACTCTGCATTGATGCCACTGGGAAATATATGAATCAACATCCTTGTATCATGTGCCATAGCCAGATATTTCAGCTAAATATGTAACCACTGACAGAGCACATTAGTTAATGGAAGAGAAAGATGAGAGAACGCCGGGGGAAACAACTCTCCCATAACTAACTTATATTCTAAGTAAAGTAACAATAAAATGACTTTTTTCGAAAATTTTTAGATATGTTTCTTTTTAGTTCTGATATCTTTATTCCGATACATCAGTCCTTTTAACTTTACATTGTATATATATATATATATATATATATATATATATATATATATATATATATATATATATATATATATATATATACTAACAATTTTTTACATACCATCATCCATAACGAAAAGACTATTAAAGAATCCAAAAAAGAAAACGCCTTGAAAAAAGGTGAATTAAAACCAGAAAAAGCTTACCAATCACCAAAAATAAGCAAAAATTCAACAAAATGATATAACCCAACAAAAATACCTGAAAATAAGTTAAATTAAACCCAGAATAGAAATACCAACCACAAAAGTGAACAAAAATTTAACAAAATTATAGACGCCTTGAGACGGGATTGATTGAAACCAGAATGAAAATGCAAACCACAAAAATTTGAAAAAGAAAAACAACAAAAGAATTATGTGATTATACCAACCATTCAATTTGAACTTTAAAACATTGGTAAAACATTTCTGAACCTTATAGACAAACACCTCCAGAGAAAAACCTATTAGGCAAAATCTTCAACGGAAATACCCTTATAATAAGCAATTTATTCATAGACAACACATCAAAACTAAGTAAAATACATAGCAACAAAATAATTGTGAATGGACAAAACTGAAAAGAAATATCGCAACTGAGGGAGACTGATGGATCCCCTGCTAAACAAAACAACTGCATCCAGAATAATATTATTTTTAAAGCGATTGAAAACTCCATTTACGGCGTAGACAATGACAAATTCTACATTGGAGTCTCAAACACTAAATTCAAAAATGTTCAATGACTACAAAAAAATTATTCAACAATAAAGAATAACAGAACGACAGAACAAAATTCGTCTGGTAACAGGAAAAAAAGTAAAGAAATAATATCCACATAATAAGATGAGGATATTCAAAAATACAAAAACATCAAAAAGTTTCCATTACGACAATCAGAAAAATACTTGTAATAGAATTGACTAAAACTCTACTAAACAAAAAAAACTAATGAGGAATTGTAGACTTAAGGCAGAATTCCTATTTAAAAAAAACTCCAGCAAAAGGAAATATGCATATTTTAATGACTACTTCAAGATCAATAATGGAAATACTGAAGTATAAAAACGAAAAAATAACTTCAAGTTAAGTAATTCATTTTTGCCCCTATATTTTGAGATTTGTAGTTTTTCTTCAAAGAGTATACCTCGGAGTTTATACACACGTTGTTTTTCATTTAAGTATCTTCCATTCGATTGTTGCGTTTTTCCTTCTATCATTAAGTTTCCACAAATTAACTGACAATGAGGTGTCGTTTTTATACTATTTAAGATTGAAGTATTATTGTTAATCAGTCTGCTCTCGAAATTTAATTTAAAGGTTCCTCTGTAGAATTCAGAATCCTTTTTATCTGTCCTTTTTTAAATTTGTGCTCCATGTACAATTTTAGTTGCTAAGTAATTGTTTTGTTGCATACATTTTCTGGCTCTTCATAATTATATTCACTGTCCTGATTTCTAGTTGAATTTCTTATTGATCTGATTTAGAATGTCATCATTATGATTATAGACAGTTCTGTCCATATTAATAATGTAGCTGTATGGCTGTTTAATTAGTCTTGCCTGAAAATCTGGTGCAATTTGTTGTTCGGTGAGGAATACTTTTAACTATATCCAACACAATTTTCCCACTGTTTGTTATTAGCTGCTTATTGAAGGGTACGATAAGCCACTATATATTTCTATTTACACATCTTTTCTTAGTTTTGGAATTTTTCAGCTTTTTTTTATTCCAATATTAAATTTTAAAGGATTTCTTGATTTTCTATTCATAAAGATTGGAGAACTGTTAGGTTTATTGTGGGGTTTGACGGTTCTGAAATTACAATTGATATTGACGTCTAGAAGATTGACAATTTTGACGTTTGTATTTACTCTTATCTTGAAATTAATTTCCTAAAATCGTTTTGTTAATTTTTTTTAATTTTGTTACATTTTTGGCTATTGCAATTATAAAGTATGATAAGACAAAAAGTAAGTTGTTAAATTATATAAAAAGTAAAGTCCAATTAAATCCGATGTCTAGGCAGAATCGTATGTGCCCGTTGCAACGTCAAAGTAGTGTTGTTTTTCTTAATCCACTGCTCATTGTTATTGGATTGGATTGATTTTCTTTGTTGCTCATTCTCATAGATATCATAGTCACCAATATTGGTACACGTCTCTGTCATTTCCATGGCATTATCCAGAGCTTCTTTAGTTATAGATTGATAAAAATCAATAATCTCAAATTGTACGAAAGTTGCCCTATTCCCCTTTGAATTTCCTTCAAATCAGTCAATTGTTTGTTGGATACGGATCCATCGATTGAATCCGAAGTAGTTTTGTTTTATTTCAATGTTAATCCACTCCAGTATAATTCCGCTGATTTTCCTATCTCATGTTTAACTTGATTAATGAACCTACGTGTTGGTTTGTTGGTAAATGTTTTTTTGAAGGCCAAGTTTCATTGTCTATTTGAATAAAGTGAAACAAAGGTATACTATTTATGTATTCAATTGATATATTGTCACTTCTTTAAGTATGTTGGAATAAAGATATCTTTTAATACGACTCGTGATGAATAATTTACTTCCCCAATATTATACATTCCTATTCTTATATATCATTCAAAATCATGTAAGTACAGATTTTGTAGATAGGGTTGTTATAATGATAATAATACGAGATAACAAGTTACGTTAATTTGATTCATTTCACGACAAGTTTCTTGCTAAAGGCTAAAAGCAGCTAGAATTCATCGGCTGAAAATTTATACCGTAGGTATTGGACTGTTCAATGGTTGACAGATTATTCATTTTTCCTCACTTTTTTATTTCCTTTTCCTCAAATCTTAATCCAGACAATAAAGTCAGTCACGTGTCTAAATTGGAAGCTATTAGTGCTACTTTCCTATTTTTTATGTTCGTGATTATTTTTAGTTGCCATGGTTGATATCGGTTGGCGTCATGTTTTGTTATGATGCCTGTCTTTCGTTTTTGCATATATTCCGTATATCTTGAATCAAATCAAATTTGTTATTTTAAACTTAGAATATAGAATATGCTATATTTCCCTTGTTTCTTTATCGAATCTCTATCTTTTCTTTTTTTCCTTTTTTTTTTGATTTTTTTTTTTTATATTGCTTTTTTTCCCTAACGTTATGTGTTCCTTATAATGGTAAATTTTGAATAGATTGTGGCTTATCATACTCATATAGAGACATACATATTGTACAAATCTTTTTTTTAATATATGTGTGTGATAAAAATTTCACGAAGTGGTTGTTTATGTATTTTTGATTGATTTTTTTTGTTGTTTATTAATTCATCGGGGGAACTTTTTATATTTGACTTTTGTTTAATGTATATTGTTATTTCTATCTGTTTTGTCCAGTCATGTATCCCTGTGTTAGTCAAGATGTTGTTATTGCTCTGTTTACCCTTGTGTTTTCACAGCATGTACTTGTTTTGAGGTCTGCAATTCAATATTTGATCATTTTTTTGTTCAACACTAGTTTGCTGTCTCAGTACGATATTTTGGGATTTTCCCTTTGGTACAGCAAGCATTTTTGTTTACTTTGTTAGACAGCAGTTTGATTTATCATTTTCGACGGTCTTTGCCTCTTCTTCTTTTCAGACGTATACTGATAATGCTGTTTGGTTTTTATAATTGACATTGTTAAATATTTGTCTGTGGTTTCAAAATCATCCCTCCCATGTTGTCTGGGTCGCTTTTACGTATATTTTTTGATTTGTTACGGTCACAATTGTTTTTGATTATAGCCATCTCCCTCTGTCTTTCTCTCTGTGTCTCTGTCTCAGTCTCTCTTTCTCTCTGTCTCTCTGTCTTTCACTCTCTCTCAATATATATATATATATATATATATATATATATATATATATATATATATATATATAGTGTTTTTCTTTCTTACAATTTGATCGTAATGGACATCTGTTTTTTTATCCTGCAATTGTATTGTTGCAGTTGGGTTTTTTTTCCTGTTTATTAAGGCTTTGTGAAATATTTTTCTATGTTGCTTCAACAGTTGTAATACATTTCAAGCTTGTTTTATTGAAGACTTTGTCTGGCTTGTGTGTTTGGGGAAAGTGTTTGTCAACAAGAAACAGGAACTTTTTTCCAATTTGTAATCTCGCGTTCTTTGAAAGTGGGTCAAACTGATGTTTCTTTTTCTTCTGGAATAGAGAAAAAATGCAGAAAAAAAAGGTAAAGAAATAAAGGAAATACTTGTGAAATACAAATTGACTACCAATGTAAGGTAGGTAAAAAAATTCTGTAAATTAACATATTCAATCTAATCAATAGTACAAACATGCAAAAGGAAAAAAATACATTTAAAAATCTCAGAGACACGTACCGACGCCCACAAACACAAATCATGGCAACTGAAAATAAGCAAGAATATAAAAATAGATAAGATTCGAAAAATTGCGTCAATGGCTTCAAATCCAGACTATGTGACCGGGTTTATTGTTAACACTCAACGTTTGAGAGGAATGAAAAAGGGAAAAATGACTATTCTCCTAGAACATTTGGCATCCAATAACTACAGATTGAATTTTCAACCGATGAATTCAGACGGATTTTAGCTGTCAAGAAGAAACTTCTAGACATGAAATAAATTACATTAATGTAATTATAATTCCCTATTATCATAATTATCAATCTATATGTATGTATACATATATATATATATATATATATATATATATATATATATATATATATATATATATATAAATGATCCGACTGACGGATTATAAATTACGATTTGTTATATGGAAACACTTATTTGAAATGATATCCTATCATTACATGGTAAAAGTATCACTTGGCCTAGACAACGTAAATAGAATTAACAAGTAACGGTATGTTTGATATATATATATATATATATATATATATATATATATATATATATATATATGTATATATATATATATATATATATATATATATATATATATATATATAAATTGTTACGTATTCTTATTGTTATTGTATTGTTGGTTAATTCGGCCATTTGAGAGTATCATAACAAAATCAGATTCATATAAACTTGATTTTGACGCATCAAAAGTAAACCATTATAGTTCAACATGATGGTATGGTGATTTTACTCTAATGATACAACCGTCAAAATACGACTTTGATATCTTTTTAGTCGAACATTTTGACGTTATTCGAAATATCAGATGCAAAGAGCATGAGATTTCATACAAGGGTTCAAGTTTCATCTGCAAAAAATTAATTTGTCTGACCGTCGAAAAGGTGGGGCTGTTTAACCCCCTACAAACCTTAAGCTGCTTCTGCTTACACTCCCAATTCAAATATCTTTCAGGGTTATATAAATCCAACATTTGTAGAGTTATGGTAGAGGTTTATCTACGGAGAATGGGCAGAGGCTCCAGATCTCCCACATAAAAGGGTCTGTTTTTGCCTTTTGTACATATGATTTGTAATTCCAACAAATTATAAAGCTGAAAATCTAGTTATACATAATTGACTGGTTATACATTTTTCTCTCTTTGAATTTTCAACTTATGATCCATCATATCATTTTCCATACGTTTTTTGTAGATGTTAATCTCTAAGGAAATCAGACTTTTGTTTTGCTATAAGGACGAACTCAATCAAAATACTTTTGAAAGTCTCGAGAACATCAATTTTGCATTTTGAAGTTCAATCATATTGCTGACAACTTGATGGAATGCTTTCAAATTTTGCTAGGAAATGTTTACTATCAATAACAAACATGTGGCCCCTTTTGTTGCACGACAATACTACATCCCAGGAAGTTGCAACAGCATTGTTATGTAATTTTTAATCGTTCATCATATTCAACTGACTAATCTCCAACAGAATATCACTTATTCAGGCACTCAAGCCCTTCCTTTGCAATAAAATATATGTCTACAATTTTGCATAAATAACAGTATTTGAAGATTGTTTAGCCTCAAAAGACATCATTTTAAGTGAAAAAAAAAGTCTTTGTAAATGAAACCCATCGGAAAACTGTCATTGAAGCTAATTGAACTCATTTGGGGACAACTAATTATTGATATAAAAGAATTTAGAATCAAAAAGAAACAAATATCACCAAGTCATGAATTAAAGTTAAAAAGAAAAACTTGTTATTTTTGTTTCCCTAAAAATGTTCAGCATTGCTTTGTTTTATTTTTTTCACTTTACTATTTTGTCACTTCTAGTTCTAAAAAGCTATAAGTAATATTCAAATGAAAAATACCGGATCATGTATAATTTTATAGTTTTCGAGTTTATTAATCTTGATCATATATCTATATGTAAAAATTATTGGTTTCCCTTGCTCCCACTCTGCTCAAAACCCTGGATCCACCCTTGATTTGGATATGGTTTGACGTTAACTTCTATAAATTCAGGAAAGCGTTCAGGCTTCTATCAAATCAAGATGTTTACACAGTTCCACTAAAAAAAACAACTTCTGCAGCTAGATCAATTTATCAATGAACTGTCAGCCTATTTTCCCACTCAGTCATCCGTGGTTCGATATTGGCGAATAACAACGGTGAAAAAAAAAAATACTTGAGTGGTTGAATCACAGGGGCGCACGAAATTGAATTTCATAAAAAATAAGTTGACAGAAATTAGATAAAAAATGAAATTAGAGAAGGAATCTTTTTTTCACACAGAAAAAAAAGTTACATATCATGTCGATACAAAAGCAGCCTTGCAAGCTGTGCTTCGTCCCATTGGACGAACTTCAGGAAATTGTTACATTAGTGAGAGGAATCATCTCATTTCCTAAGAAGCATAGTTTCTTTACGCGCCTATTTCATTTTATTTTGGTAACTTAACATTATGACTTTTTTCCTATTCTATTCAATGTTGTTACATTATACTTCGCCTCGTTCAATCGGTCGCTTTTTCCATCTTACAAATTCACTTTCATTTTATTAGATCTTTTCTCGATATACACATTTCCCCTGATATCCGAAAGTAGAATATTCCAATAAACATTTTAGAGCCAAAATAGTGTAAAGTGAACAAGCAGTTACCATTAATTTATATAAGAAAAGAGTTTTAACGTTTGCAAACAAGAAAATTAGTGATTATGGTATTTTTGGCTGATTCATCGGAGTTTGAGAAGATGGGAGATTTAGAAGATTGGGATGTGTGTACATGATGAGAGTGTGTGTGCTGTCCCAGTGACATAGCTAGTGGGGTAGCAGAAGGGGTCCCCCGCCCCCCGATCACACTCTTCCAAGTGGCGCATTTGCAAGATTTTTTTTCAACAATAAAGTTCCATTGCGATTTAAGTCAAACTTCATTATTCTTTCTCATTTTATCTGGTGTCATTGAAAACCCCAAGACTCATCACTCAGTTCCACTAACCCCTTTTATAGTTGGAATAGGTCCATTTACCAGGTCATATTTGCTGTAGAAGATTCTATCAATGTCAGACATTAAATCGGGACTCATTAGGAAGAAATTTACAGAATCTGGTCTGCCCGTATCACCGTTGAAGTGACCGATGCATAGACAACATATCCCAGCTATAAAAACGCTGAACATTATTTCTCTTTAAACGCCAAAAAGTTGCGTAAAGCAAACTTTCGAAAAGCGAAAGACACTTATTCAGTTATTCCTCCTCGAGTGGTATGTATTTCGTTTAACTTTTTATAGCGCAAGATCAGATGAAATGACAGTCAACAAAGCTTCTCAACATACAGGCAATATTTGCTTTGTAAATCAACATTTGAAATGATTACAATTACTTCTATATGAACATCATCAACTTGCACAGGTTGGTAATGCGTAACTATCTCAAAAACAAGCCAAATAATGTATTACTAGGAACTATCATAGAACCCTTTACAAATGACGGGACATTTTTGCATTGTTATTGTAACAAACCAACAAATATATGGAATTTGAATCGTGTCAATATCTGAGCTTGTGCTTCTGTTTTGTTTTTGTTTCATGTATTTTTGTCTTGTACTGACTCGAAATCTTGATTTATTCTGTAGCGATAAAATATGTGTATGTCATTCGTCTACGTCAGGTGATTGAGTCGCGGTAGTATTTTCTGATTTGTCTCTGGGCGCTTCAGCTGAAACTTTGGCTATATAACCTTGAAATTTGCATGTGCACACCACTGAGTAACTGCTGAAAACTTTTTTTAGATTATTTTAAAGATGTGATTTTTTTTAGAAACTTTATGGTCATTTTGGGCCAACAATACTCAAATCTAGAAATAGTATTTTTTAGATGATTTTAGAAAGAAAATCTCTTTATTATAGGTGTTTTTATCGATAAAATTTATATATATATATATATATATATATATATATATATATATATATATATATATATATGTATTTAAATAACTAGTTCCGGTACACGTGCAAACTACGAGGATTCAGTTGTGAGGACACAGATATTTATCCGTCTATCTCTGTCTCTGTCTCTATCTCTCTCTCTCTCTCTCTCTCTCTCTCTATATATATATATATATATATATATATATATATATATATATATAGATAGATAGATAGATAGAAAGATGGATAGATATTCATTCATAAAGGTTTCCTTTGTCTAGTTATCTTTTTCAATCATTTCCCCTTTTAAACCGAATTTGTTTATTTCCCTTTTTATGCTTTATGAACTTACTTTTTTTATCTGTATAGTCTAAAATGATGGTATATGTGAAAAAATATATGGATATACACATTGCATTTTATACATTCGCCTTATAGAGAGCTTAGAGAACAGCCTTCTATGCAGATCATATTTTATACAATGAGGATAATAGAGATTTACATTGCAGTGAGCTTGAAAAATTGATTTCTTTACATATTACATTTATCATACATGGATAAGAGAGATTTGCATTGCATTTTAAGCTTGGGGGATAGCCTCCTATACATATTGCCTTTTATATACGATACACTCTGCATTTGTATATACGTGGATGGTGGATGTTTGAATTGCAGTGAGCTTAGAGAATAGCGTTCAGTTGACCATAAACAGATTTTTTCAATCATTTTCGTTTTAGTTTCTATTACTTTCCATATTAAAAACGCTCAGACAAAAACTATCAAAATACTTTCTTTCAGTTTTCAGGCTGGTAAGCTGGCTGGTTGGCTGGCTGGCTGGCTGGCTGGCAGGCAGGCTGGCTGGCTATGATGCATGCAGACCGAGAAAGCTGGAAAATTTCACTTTTACTCCTCATTATGTATAGAAATGTGATTTTTAATAAATCCTCCCAAATGGATTTCGGTGTCAATTTGAAATGCAATTTCCATGTGTTAAATTTTTAGTGATC
>OY735224.1:42370738-42390738 GCA_963457665.1 Thysanoteuthis rhombus | reverse complement strand
GTCTGAATTAGAGTAAAACAGCATGTAGTCTGAATAAGAACACAAAGAATGAAAAAACCTTTTTTTCCAAACGTAAAAAAAATCACAAGGTTGTAGTGGAGTA
The DNA here is from genome assembly GCA_963457665.1 of Thysanoteuthis rhombus. Taxonomy (NCBI): domain Eukaryota; kingdom Metazoa; phylum Mollusca; class Cephalopoda; order Oegopsida; family Thysanoteuthidae; genus Thysanoteuthis; species Thysanoteuthis major. The sequence continues at coordinate 42,390,635 of OY735224.1, read as the reverse complement.
CAGATGACTATTTTCAAGTCTGGAGACAAAACAGTATAGCCAGAAACGCTGGAACGAACAAACGCAAAATAAACAAACGATAAATTCCTTCGCTATCTTTGATGGCTATATTTTTTTTTAAACTTTTTACCGTCATTGATGGGTACATCGTTCAATATTCCTACTGTTAGAGATCTTCCATAGGCAGCTATTCGAGATAATTTTAATCTTTTTTTCGCTACGTTTTCAGTACTCAAAACAAAAGTCTCGTTGTTCCCCAAAGTAGATACATGTTTGTTCTCTATTGTGAAGCATTCTTTTCAAAGTAACATATTTTCCTATAGCGTTGATAACTGCTCGTGGGTTTAGTTTGAACCGTGTCAGATTCAACACACTCTTAACCATTTTCTTCTATAATTTCACACACAAAACAAATGACATATAATATCTTTGACACTCACGATTGAACAATAGATCCAAACCATTTATTTTCAGTTTTGGCTCGATGTAGAAAGAAACTTTCTTGCAATATATATCTTTTATTTACCGTCGCTATTTCTGTAGTGTGTATTTCGGTCCCCGAAAAGACTCCGAACTGACAAACTGAAATAATTTATACGTGGTCATCCATCTCTCGAAATCGGATGATGATACAATAAAAACCGTGGTATACAATCCAGAACCACCATGCCTTTTTCTCCGGTTTCATTGTTTAATTTGATTTCTATTTACAGGCTATGTTGTTATTTCATTCCCAAAGGCATTTTCTATTCATCCAGACAGAATTAGGTATTTGGATTATCTATCCATATAATCAAGTCCTGTTTGCTTAAAGAAAATTGCTTCCTTTGAATAGCTTAGCAAAAAGTAAAGGACGAATATAGAAACATTAGTTTACCTAATCTTCCGAGAATAGGAATTGTATATCAGTCTTTTCTATATTCGTTGTCACAGAAATGACGAATCATTTTCTAGGCAAACTGTCAATGCTGGTGTGCATTGAGGGCCTCAAAATGTAAAAGTATTTTCTTCATATCTTTTTAGGTTCGTGTTCTGTTCTATTGTGTTCATTTATATATTTCAAAGAACTTCACAAGTTGAAGTAAAAATGTAAATTGTAATTATGAATCTGCAAAAAATATGATGTGAATGATTACGCTATAACCACGGACAGCATTATATGAAACTTTTTCGCGACTTTCGGTAAATTCTCACAATATATATATATATATATATATATATATATATATATATATATATATATATATATATATATATATATATATATATATTCTGATCATGGCGATTGGGTTGTTTTCATGATAATAATAATTACGATACGGAGGATAAAAATGATAGGTAAAGTGGTTCATTATTAATAAACCTGTATGTTGGGGGTTAAATTATGTTTTTAATTGGAAATTTGAGCAATGCCGGCATTTAAATGCAATTTCATTTTTTTTTACTTAGTGATTCAGTTCTTTTTTCTTTTTTGTTCAATTTGCAAAAATGGGGATTCCAAATATCTTATGCTTCCACGGGTAACATAGGGTTTCAATATTCTTGCATATGTACGTTTGTTTTAATATTTTCCATTTTACTGTGGGTTTGAGCTTGCTATCAGTTAGTTTCCAAAATGTTTTAAGTTTGTTTTGGCATTTTTGAGGATCTAATTGTAGTTTGAAAGGAATTTTTGATAATTTTCTATAATGTTTCGCTCCAAAAGGTTTCCGTCGGATTAATATTTCAGCTTGGTATACACCGTTACAAGGAAAAAGAAAACATATATAAATAAAATAAGAGGGAGATCTTACATCCTAAAAAATTCCCCCCAGAAAAATGTTCAAATCAACCGAATCATCATATTAAAAATGCCCCAATAGGACAGAAACATAAATGTGTTTACGTGGTGAATCTTTTCTTTCATAGTTCAACCTCTACTCTAACTTTAATATTTAATCTTGAATATATTGACCACTTCATTAAATAAAGCAGTGAAACGTCGAATATTATATTGTATGTATGATTTGTACTATATATATATATATATACTAGTAAGAAATGTGGTGATAGAAAAAGCCGAGAGATTGGAAAATTACGTACGAAATGAATGTAGTATGGAACCAAGCTGCGTTTGGGAAACACATTAGACCTCTTCTTACTGCACTGTATTGAGCTACTACGTGCATTGTTTGTTTTCATTGGTATATATATATATATATATATATATATATATATATATATATATATATATATATATATATATATATATATATATATATATATATGTATCATTAATACATAATAATTATTATATTTCATAGGAACTAATCTGAAATGATTTCCAATCGTTATATCAGTCAATTTAGGTAACATAAAAACGATAAACAATTGATAAAAACGGAGCAGCTGCAGGAATCGAACCGGTTATTGAAAGTTTCAACGTAACGATGCACTATGTGAGTAATTATTTGGCCTTTGCACTCTAGGCATGCTGTTCAACATCATGATTTTCGAGTGGCTACCTATCGGTGGTAGGTTCGATCCATGCAGTAGCCCTGTTGTTTATTCTATTTATCAAAATCATAAAATTATCTATTTGTCTGAATTGAGTGATATATCTATCGTGTAACGACGGAAAATCATTTCAGATATGTTTATTTATGTAATATGAGGCAATTTATAATTTATTCAGTCAAACCAAACATGGCAATTTCTTGTTTAGGTATGTGTGTGTGTGTGTGTATATACATATATATATATATATATACATATACATATATACATATATATATATATATATATATATATATATATATATATATATATATATATATATATATATATATATGTGCATGTAAGTTACAATAACATATTATTTGGATATTGGTGACCGAAGAGACACAAATATATACATGTATTTTGGCATGTGTGAGGAAGTTATTGTTTAGCGTGGGCACATATTTACTCATGGAGGAAGATGAATTGATATGGATCCACCCCCAAATCTAAATATCCTTTCATCTTCAACCAATGATTCACTTCCCCCCCTATATTCCATTGGGCTCCATTGCAAGATATTTTATGGTATAACTTTGGAAGTAACTGCATTATATGCATTAAATAAGGATTCATTTTCATAATCTGATAGGCTTTCTGTTGAGAAATATCCTACAGGAAGAATGTGTTAGAACATTTACCCCTCTCTGTTTTATTTCTGCCAATGTAATGCATTTTTTCTGGATTTCCCTACGTATGAATGTTTTCATGAATATTACAGACTGGCTTTTCAAAGTTTATGGTTGTTTTACAGTTTCAACCCGTGGAATGATGCGAAAAGATTGTAACGGCGATGATGTAATAAAAGCAGCAATCTGTCAAGCACCAGGAGTTTGGGTTATGTCCGGTGTGGGCGAAAGACGGATAGGTTTTCCATTGCATCAAGCGTTTTTGATATTGAAACATTATCAAAATAAGTGAGCAGTCAAGGTAAGAAACACTCGTACAGTTTTGAATAAATACAAGTGTTTATTTCTACCTATGATTTACCTATCTTAGAAACTGCCTGCCGAAGATTTGTGAACATGTGTAACTTGACCCTACGATGAACAAAGGATAGGAATTCATTCTAATTAAATTAACTCTAATGGTGAATTTTGGGTCAGGTCAGTTTTTGGCATTTTTTATTCTAACGGTGGCAGCTGCACATGAATAGAATATGTCACTACGAAGTTGTATGACGTCAATTCAGGGTTACGTCATTTTTGCCATTTTCAGATTTGAATGAGACGTTTGCAAACTCGTGTACTTGGTTAAAGACTATATAAACATATAATAAGTTGCACTGGCTTCTGTCAACATCACAGGTAAATTTTGGGGCGGATCAATGTTAGAATTTTCGACCAACATGAAGAATTTGTGACCCCAACTTTTAAAATTTCTGTGTAAGGATTTACAATATAACGTATTAGTATAGTTACCGGGGCAATGCCGGATGATCGAGCTAGTCACCTTACGAATATTGCAAATTCACTTTTCAAATTGTACAGCTGTATTAGAGTTGTAACACGTTAAGTGGAATGAAATGATTGTTGCAACGATGCTGTAATAAAAGAAGCAATCTGTTCTCGTAGAATTAATGTTCCATGACTGCGAAAGTTTTGATGATCTTTCGGGAAGGGAAGGAAAACAGTGTTTCATTGCATCATACATTCGTAGTTTAGAAACATAATTATAACAATCGAGCGTTGAAGGTAAAAGACGCTTCTTCGTGCTTTATTAACGTAAGGAAATATTTGTGTGACTTTTACGATGATGTAAGGATTCACACTTGAACGTGCAAGCAGGCGGTCGAGAATTCAGAAGCCAAAATATATCAAATAAACAAGAATTACAGTCTGCTTATTCACTGTGTGGAAACCGTCATCGAACTACTTTTGAGCAGCATGCCATGGGAGAAAATTTCATGTAACTATTGGAAAAGCTACAATGAGTAAATAACTCCTCTTGCATTCTTCCGGTAGTGGTCACTAAACATTTTTCAAAAAAATGGCATAAACTTACATTGCTAATTGAGCCGCTAAGACCTCATTAGGAGATGCATTTCCAAAAAAAAACAAAAAACACCCGTGCTAAGATAATGAGAAAATGTACAGATTTTCAGCCCTCTACCTTCATTGTTGAGGCCTGTATGGGCAACATGTACGTACTTACATACATATATACATACATGATTATGAACCTTTACTCCGGGTCGTTGTCGAATGCGTAACTTCTCTGAGGTCTCAGTTTGCCATAATCTTCCATGTTGGACAGATATCTTGGAAAATCAATGGTTACTTTTCGTCCCGGGGAGGACTCGACCGTGAACTGGTCAATACATGTCTTACATCCCAATAACTCAGTTAAGTACCCTAGGAAAAGTGTTCTGTGGAAAGATTTTACCAGGAATCGAACCTGTGACATTCTTGCGTGTGAAGCAGATGTGTTGACGATTACAGCATATCTACCATTGTGCATACATACATGGCCAACCAGACCGACTAGGAATTGAGAAAAAAACTTTTATTCGATTTTGGTGAAAATGTCATTTTTGGTTGAGGATTTCTCATATTCGTGGGACTTTTACGATGGGGTAAAGATCAGTTTTTAAGTGTGCAAGAAGCTGGTCTAGAATTGAGAAGCCAAACTATATCAGAAATATTTGGTCATTCCCACCCTTGTTGATAGCGAAGGAGATTTCATTTTTTTTTTCTATGATTCGGTTGATCGGATTTTAAGGCATAAAAATCAATCGTCTGTGCTGAATTTGGATATTGTCGTGACTTTATATATTGCACTTTTCTCTTTTACGAATTTATTTCATTACTTTTTTCTTTCCGGTTCTTGCTTTTTTATGCATACAGTAGTAACAGAGAAAGAGAGACATCATCGATGTAACATATATGAATATATTGAGGAACCGTAACCATCAAAAATGGCAATGGGTTCTGCCCTTTTCTCTATACGTTTCTCGATGTTCTACTGTGTCTAAAACGTTTTCCAGGGGAAAACACCGGTGATATCGTGAAAAAAAATTCATTCTGACCACATCTATTTCGCGAAGGAATCTTTTTAAATCCACAGTATTTTAATTGTTCGATATATAAAGTGAAATATGTGTATGAATATAAGTATGTGTTTGTGTATGATTATATACATATATATGTATATATCAGTGTATAATTTTATATAAATTGGAACATGCATAGTTGCGAGAATTTCAGCAATAGAATGTTCGGGAATATATACACACATGCATACACATATACATATGTGTAAGTATAGTTTTGAATTAGGATAAGTAAACTATGATTATCAATTTTTAAATGATTACCAGTATTTTTTTTTTTTTTGGTTGCTTTTTCTGGAAACCAAGAAAAAAGATTTATATTCGATGGTTTGTGCTGCTGTCATGCATTAACGAACATCTAGGTGGAGAATGTTTGAGTTTCCCAAAAAGCTAACTGATCAGCAAATCAAACACTCTTGGACTGCATTAATTGATAAAAGAAATAAACGTTGTGAAGGTTTCAGACCTGCATCCCCAAAAGAAGCAACCTCTGCTCATACAATGTGTGCTATAAACAATTTTACACACACACATATATATATATATATATATATATATATATATATATATATATATATATATATATATATATATATCTTATGTGAATATATATATATATATATATATATATATATATATATATATATATGTTGTTCTAAGTTGTAAAGTTCTTCAGATTGTAAAAGTACATATACATATAAACCGTGATAAACTATATATATATATATATATATATATATATATATATATATATATATATATATATACATTTGCATATATATATATATGTGTGTGTGTGTGTGTGTGAGAGAGAGAGAGAGAGAGAGAGTAGATGAATGTTCAATATCTCAGCAGAATGTATATTACTAGACTGGCCAGTTTATAAGGGTTCTTTCACAGACATATGATTTTGCCTCAGAGTCATTGGCTCAGATGTTAAGAGCAGAGCCACGTTTACGCTGCTTCTTTGGTGAATGCAGGTTTTAGTCCCGCGCCATGCTCTCTATCTTTACCTAATTATGCGGTCTAAGGTTGTTCGCAGCGTTACTCGTTTAATACCGGCGCCAAATGAATTATAGTCCTTACTACCTATATATTAATTACATTCTGTCAGACATAAACTTCCCATTGTACACGCACATATACATAATTGGAAAGTGTTTCAGTTCTTCCAAGTATACATGTCTATAGACCTTCCTTTGTATACTGATGTATACTTTTGAATGATGTATGAGTGCGAAATAGTTATTTTTATGTTTCCCAATAAATACATACTTTTATGTTTGCCAATAAATAAGATATTTCAGGTTCCCCCTTTACAATGAATTTATCATGTTACACACATCCACGAAGGCATAATCCCAGCAATACAAACCAATGAATCAGAGTTTGTTCTTCACGAATGGCTACAGTAAAATTAAATTAGAAATTAATGCCCAAATTGAAAAAAAAAACAATGAAAGGGTGAGTTGGGTAGTCAACTGCAAGTGAATATTGAAATAATCGTCAAAATCAAAAAGAAAACATTATTTTTGTCTTTTTCTTGCAAGGATTCTTTTTCGATAATTTGATGGAAATCTCTAACAGTTCATCGTTTGATTTTCAACAATGAAAAATAACGACTTTGAAATCAAGATAAATGATGATAACAATCAGGATCAGAATTTTGAAAAACGAAAGAATACGAATTTTCCGAAACAAAGTGAAAAAATCAACTACCTCAGGTACATAGATGGCATAAAGCTATTTGAAAAGAACGAGGAAAGGCTAGAAACGTTGTTCAATAAAGTTCGAGGATTCAGCTATGACATTTGGATGAGGTTTGAAATAGAAACATGTGCAGTGACATGGACAGAATGTATACTGCCAGAAATTATCGACTCACTAGAGAAGAAAAAAAGGTAGAGCATTAACCACAAAGGACCTATTATTTCGTGAGGTTCTTGAATGTGACTTTATAAAACAGAGGAAAATGAAAGGTAAAAAAAAAAGAAATACTTTAGGAGAATAAAAAAGTTATTAGAGACGGAGATGAATTGTAGAAAATCTAATAAGAGGGATGAATACGTTGGGAGTATTTATAGTAAGATACACAGGCTGGACAAAGGATGAAGTCCAAGTCTGTTGAGCCGAAAAACTTATGGTGATGTACACCCAGGATATGACACTATGTGAAGAGGAAAAAAGGCAACAATATCATAGAAATCTATGCTCGAGTGGCAAAAACTGGATTTGAAAGTATATGTATGCAGTACAACGAACAAGAAAAAGTAGCAAAGGCAGCAAGGAAAGAAAAATGAGAACAGAAAAAAACTACATGGGAAATCCTAAAGACAGAAAATATTGTACAAGATACAGAACCTTTCATTATGGTAGCCCATAGCGAATACACCGAGAGAGATTATCTTAGGTGGAGATTTAGAGAACCCAGACAAACAGCAAATGCCACCTATTTGGAGAAAGGATAGAGACCGTCAACCACATGACCAATGGATGTTGAGGGAGTTAAGAAGGAGGCATGAACTGATATACACTGGGAAGTATGCAAACGACCAGGATTCAACCATGTAGATGAATACTGCTGACACAAACTACAGACTATCGTCCAAAATACAAGCTTCAAATTACTCTGGGAATTCAACTTAAAAACTGACCGCCTAATACGAGCAAGGATATCGGATGTATGCAAACCAAAGCACTGCTATGGTCTACAAAAATAGTGAGTAGGAAGATACTGGAATCTCCAGTGGTCAGAAATAGTCGAACATCTGGAAATAAGATGGCATGTGTTAGGAAAATGGGGTAATTTTGGGACAGCACAGCGCCGTTGTGATATGTAGGGATGCTGAATCGAGTGCTGGAGACCTAAGGAGATTTACTGTAAGTATTTCGGTAATAGCCATCAGACATCTGGTTAAGAAGTGCAAATCACATCACTGATGCAGGAATACAGAAAGGGCAGCTGGGAATGCAAGGTAAACATGCAGATGTATTATTACTAACATTATTGGAAATGCTGATGTATTATTCCTATCATTATTGGAATAATAATAATAATAATAATAATAATAATAATAATAATAATAATAATAATAATAATAATAATAATAATAGTAATAATAATAGTAATAATAATAATAATAATAATAATGATAATAATAATAATAATAAAAGTTTGTTATATGAATTCCTATTCCAATATTTGATGGCTTCCAGTGGAGATCAAGTTTATCACTGTAAAACTAATTTTAGAGCTTTCCCCTGAAATCAATTTGATTCCTATTTTCGTCTCCTGATGCTCTGATATCTTGCCATAACTCAGAGTTTTATGAGAGTTTTCAGTCAATAAGATCTTCAGTTAATATGTTAGCGAAGAACGTTGTCTTCTCTCTTTACCTATCAGACGAATATGGCAATCAAATGGTAGTAAAACCAATGAGGCATTGCACAGCTGGAAGTGATTTCTTCATTCGAAGCTCTGTTAATGTTTGTAGAGAATGGCTCCTGCTTTCATATTCAACCTACAGAATGTAACATGATAAGTTTCTGTTGGAACGGCCATGCAGAAAACTGCAGGACTTAAGGGTGAATATCTAACACAATTGATTAACAAATCGAAATGGATATCATGCATTATTCAAAAATATTAATATTTTCATCTTCATCATCAGTCCTTTAGCATCTATGGTTGGACTTACAATTACTGCAATATGAAAGAAAGCTTTAAAACTATTAAGATTTTTCAAGTTCACTTTACATGATTCATAATTTTTTCAATCATGCTAATCTATCTCTCTATCGTAATTGTGGCAGCAATGATATCTCCTGAAACTGTTTAACTTATGCTTGCTCATTTTGTTAATTTTATTATCGGCAACGGTCTTGTATACGATTTGTAAGGATCAGAATTGTGATGTCCAATGGCTGTATATATATATATATATATATATATATATATATATATATATATATATATGGGTCTTTTCGGTGAACTTATCATTTTATCAATTCCTTAATTAGCAATACTTCAGCCTTAGTGATTGACACCGTTTTCAAACTGAGTTGTTTGAAAACGGCGTTGACCAGCGATAGACTTATAATTACCGTAGTACCAAGGAAAGCATTAAACACTTAACGTACTTATGAATTTGAATTACATGATTCATTTTATTCATTTTTTTTTTGTCTTATCAATCAACCACATGAACGTAAATGCAATTGTTCCATGTTTCCTGACCAAGGGTGCCCTGAAAAAATATCAGTATCTTAAGGTCATCATAATTCGAAAAAAAGGTTGGATACCAATTGTTTATGATTAAAGGAAAATAAAAGTGTCTGCATTGCTGAGGCTTGGAGAAAACATTGATTTTTATGTATATCTGTCTAGTAAGGAATAAAGATTAACGTAAAACTGGTTATTCATTCAATAAAAATCTCCATATGACCAACGTCTCTTCTCAGCACGCGGGTTAAGGATGAAAATTGTAAAAAAAAAAAGTAGGTGATCAACGCATAGGATACATCTAGCACCTTTTGTTTCACAATGATTAATTGAAAAAAAAAGCGTTAATGGACTTATACTAAGAGGAGGATGTTCAGTCAAATCAAATTGCAAATCCCCCCATCCCCATAAAACCCTATTCAGGATCATTAAGAAGTATTTTTATAAATATAATAAGGAATGGAGATACATGTTTTAACTCCAGTGGGGCGATTTCTACACATACACACGCAGACTGATGGATAGCTAGACAGACAGACGACTTGAAAATGGAGGGAAACTATGTTGATGTTGACAGTTCCAGGAGGTAGTTTTACAATTGTGTGAACAATTCTCAAAAAGAATTACACATCTATTTCAAACTAACGTTATTTTTCTAGAAACAACAACCAAAAATTAATTATTGCCGGATCATATGATTCTGAATAGTGATTTCATGCAAGAAGCATCTTAATGAGGGATACATTTCTATTTCAAATAAATCTGACTGAAAAAAACCGAGAAATCGATTTTAAAACATGAAGCTTAAGCGCTCTATTACCAAATCACGTGATTGTAGGTGTAAGATTTTTCAAAAAAAGAATCATCTTAAAAAAGAACACCTTCCTACTAAGTTTCAAGTAAATCTGATTAAAAAACAAAGTGTGAAAAAATATGGGGGCAAACCAATCAACAAACCAACCGATTGATAAACAGAACTTTTTACAGAGAGATGAGAACCCCTTCGAAAATATCAGAAAACTTTCTTTGAGAATTGAAAATGCGTGAAAATTTAGAGTAAAGGTCATCCCAATAATCTTCATACTAGGTTTAATCTGAAAAACGCAGACAACATCGCAGTTTTTATAAGAAAGGTAACTGGAAACCAACAGTTGAGTTATTGAACTAGAAAATAACCAAGAGAAAAGTATTTGGTACAAGTAATTGATCTACGGTTGTTCTGCAGAAATCATTTGTCTCTAATTATTGAGTGTGTGAACATTTTGTCTTCAATTGCTGTGTACAGACAATCTTTTTTGTCATATGTAGAAATCTTCCGTTTTCAGTAATCGTGTGTGTTCAAAAACTTCATCTTTTATTATTGTGTGTATAGACATTCCGTCTTTGACAAACGGTTCTACTTCAAACATCAAGACCGAATATTTCATTATAGATTGGAATCTGGAAAATCATAGAGTGAACAACAGGAGCAACTGTTTCAATCACACTGGCGAATAGGAATAATTATAACGATAATGATATAACCAAAGGACAAGAACGGAACATGAATGGCTGAAGTTTACTTTGAGTTACTGGGTAGAAAGAAGTTGAAAATACGTGATGTATTGTACAACACGTTGACTTATTAATCAGAACAGAAAGAATGGAAATAATAAAATGATAAAAAGGACAAACGTGAAAACGATAAAATTCCAAATATTAGAAAATTAAAAAGCACTCAGAAGTTGTATTCAGCTGCCAAGGCCATTGCCAGGGGAAGTAATCGTGTACAGATCCGCCCAAAATAGTACTTCCTTCTTCCGTAGCCAGGGACAACTCAAACATGATCTGGTTAAACTACACAACTTCGATCCAGCCATAACAGGTCACGCGTATTGGAAAAGGGGGAATTTTAAAAACTGACACAGTCAATTTTCTAAGATTGACCCAGAGCCAGGGACGGATAGACATTGAGAAAAAAATGGTAACATGACCAACATATTTTGGCAGTGCACTGTGTTAGGGGTGATCAATTGAGGACTTGAAAAAGGAGTGATCAATGAAATAGTTCTATAATTATTTGTTGGTCGGAAAGTAGTGATCAATTTAGCATAAAGATGCATTTCAAAATGACTTCTTCCAAAAAAATCTTTCGAGGGGCGAGGAGAACTTTTGGAAAAGAAAAAAAAATCAGACATAGTAAGGAGTAAATGGTTCAAGTTTTAGTTCTATCGGCTGAGCTTGAGCACATGATACATTAATAGCCAGCTGAACCAACTTGATAACTGATGAAACCTATGTTGATAGTTTTTTGTGACAGTTCCATTAGTGGTTTCTAATATGTGATGCCAAAGCAGGTTAAGGCATGACTTACCCAACATGAAGGAGATGGTGACAAATATTTAGCCCATAGCTCAACTATCCACAACATTTCAAGGAAAATCATACGGAACTTTTGGCGATATTTTGTGGACGGACATGGACTTATGCATAAATGTACGGAAAAGAAAAACAAGGAATCTCTCTCTCTCTCTCTCTCTCTTTCTCTCTCTCTCTCTCTCTCTCTCTCTATATATATATATATATATATATATATATATATATATATATATGTTTATTGAAGACAAATGTTTTGAATACCGTATTTTAAACATTTTAGCTATGAAGTGAAGGTGAAATGAAATAATCAGCCTATTTCACCATTTCATACAACTGTATTTTGAACACCTGAAACTAATTGTGATAGAAATATATCATGTCTATATTATATAAACAAATAGCCATGGGTTGACATGAGCCGATGGTTTTTGTAGCAAGCTAAAAACTCCATCGTGTGCATATGCCATTGAATATTTATACACTTCTCAAAGTCAATGACAGGACAACTAATTCTTTTTGACAACTTGTCAATGAAAGGTGTGACAAGCTCATGACTCAGCAATACCGCTATGCTAGGAGTACAAATGTTGGGATCTGTCCCAAAATGGCATATTGGGTTCATTTGACCGAATATATGTGGTGCGCCCTTGTGGGGCACCATTATATAAAACATATGATATATTAATCACAACAAAAGAATATAAATGCGACGTAAGCAATAAAATATATCCAGTTATAAACCATTCTAGCAAAAATTTGTCGTATAAGTCACACAGACTTATTTATTGGTTATTTTGTAGGAATACTTATTTACAATAAATAAGTGAAACTGTGTTCTTCTAGAATAAACATATAAATGTACAGAGAACTAGTACTAAGGGTTGTCAACATGTTATTGTCCATTTTCACCGTTTTTTTTAATTTCAGGTTATTGAAAAATCTCGTGGAAATGGATAAAATAGCTTAGGCAAGATAGAAGAAACAATGCTAAAAATGAAACAACAGAATGATGCTGAACCATCAAAGCCATACATGTTATATATCCTTACATACTAAGTATCAGAATCTAGAAGAGAAATTTTCATAAGGAAAGGGGATGTTTTGGAGTATTTTTCTCTCCAATCTGAAGATAGCCGTATCTGTTCTCATATAAAGAGGATTATAAAAAAAATTGCTATTTAATGGAGGGATTTTTTTTTTTCACTAAAGTCCAAAAGAATATAAATGGTCTGCGTCTTGGATCTTTCAAATACATCGGAAAACTTTTGAATTGATCATAAAAGATGTTGAAAGATATAGCTTCTAAAATAATGTAACAAAATGAATTGATGTATAAGATGACAATATTACATCAATGGTATGAATACATATTTAATATAATTGACACAAAATCATATAAACCAATCAAGAAAGGAAAAAAAGTATGTCTCGTGATGCTGGCGTATATTTTATTTTTTGTAATGAAAATAAAGGACTTGATGGTATGAATTTACTTGAAACTTTTAATTGCAAGGAAAGAGAATTGACCATTAGTAGCATATACATCAGAACCAATGATAATAAATAAATAAATCCAATTAGAAACAAACTATATAAACTCTTACTACAGATAAACAAGACGAAAACAATTCAAAATGTGTGTCACAGGGTTTGTGATTGTGTGATAAAAGTCTTGATCACCTATTAATTGGTAAACAAGGGAAAACGCCTCACGAAAGGTCTAAATCATAGGAAAAAAACATTTGATTGAGTTTATCTTATCTCAAATAAATATCAAATGAGAGCCCAGCAAATTGAAATAAAAAGTACTCGGATTTTCAATGAAAATTAAGGGCTACAGGGTCCATCTTGCTGTAGGCAAACTGGTAATCGATGTTCCCCAGCAGTCACCTATCAACAGGTGGAATGCTTTAAATGCCCTCATTTTTGAGTCCGGTGCAAGAGAATTCTGAAGTACAAGTAGATTTCTCGGAACTTCAGAATAAATTTAGTATAATCCCGATTGATGAATCAGCAAATAATTCAGCATATATGTATGCGAAATATTATATTCAAAAGATACACTCTGAGGTGCGTTTAATAGGAACACCATCGTATGGAATAGTTACTTGTGAACCAGATACTATTATATTTAATAACATCGTATCATGTGGATAGTTAGGACTTAAAACAGAAAAATACCTATTAAGTATTGGATACCCAAAATGCATAAGATTTCAGTAGTCGCTCGCTTTATTGTAGCCTCAAGAGTTTGTTGTACTAAACCTCGAATCAAAGCTATTTCTAGAGTTTTTAATCTAGTACACAATCGAATACATAAAATCCATAAGAGTAAATTCTATAGTGATTCAAATCTCTTTTAGGTAGTAAATAATTTCATACCCATTGAAGAAACATCGGATATCATGCCTGTAAAAGGTGCTGAATCTATCTCAACCAACGGTTTATGTACCCTTTACACGGACACTCCTCATAAAGATTTTATAGAAGAATTGAACAAAATAATAGAATCGGCATTTGTAGGAGGAAATAGTAAATATATTGGCTTTACAAATCTCTAAAGCTTTCTTGTATTTCACACAAAAAAAGGCAATACTTAATTTCCATGCTCTTCCCTCGGAGCAATTGTAAGTCCTTTTATTGAAGAAGGTTACTTTAGAATATGTAATTAAATATTTTATCAGAAATACCCATGGGTATTGACCCTGTGGCCAACAGGCCAAATTTGTATTTGAATAGGCATGAATATATATCATCCCAATGAGGTCATCGAAAGGTGGAGAAAAAAGCTGAGATTCAAACAAGGTTGGCGAGCTATCGGTTAAACTAACTTGACCTTAAAAAAAAAAAAAAATCCGACGAGTCCTGAAAAAAGGGGCTATATAACCAATGTATTCTACTGATAGTCACATACAGAGCTGGAACATAAAACCTAACGAATAGATTTCCCTTCAATCTGAGAACCATGCAATTTTTACATGAAAGGATCATGCTCAACTTCACATGCAGAGACCATAAGACATCATTAAAATAGAGAAAAGACAGGAGTCTGACAGAAATTGAGATGGCGTGACGAGCAAGATAAATTCAGAAAATACCGGCTACGCGATCGCCATGAAAGAGAGGTCTGGCGAATCTTGGGGAAAGTTTTTGTCGAACGACTGATGATCATGATGATGATGATAGTTGGAACCAATGTAATGCAAGCATGTTCATGTTTAGGTTGTGCCTGCTAAATTGACTACTTATGTTCTGGTATTGATGGGGAGAATTTGGAAAATCGTATAGTAATATATACCCAGAGGATCATGAATCAATGTTTGAACCTTATGGAATGCAAACAAGATTTGGATATCAAAACTGAGAATGGAATAAATAAGAATCTTTTCCGTTACGTATCGTTCGAATTTATTTATAGAGCATGAAGTATCTCGTCTCATACATCTTACAGAACTATATTTTCAGAATATTCGAGAATATATAGAGCTACACTTAGATTTATTGGTATTATACCGAAAAAAATGTTGCTTTCAGAATGGTCAATCAAAACAGTGAATTAGTAAGATTTTCAGGCAACTTAATAGAGCCATGACTTGACATCTTGATCCCTTCAAAACTTATCAGCTCATCCATATTGAAATAGTTACGAAAATTGAAGAATAGGATAGATAAATAAATGATATATATTGAAATAGATGAATTTGAATTAATGTCAGGGTAATTAAGCTATCAAAGCTTTGTCAGTGTGAAAGATCATTGTATTTACTAGAGCCAGGGCAAAGGAGAACTTTTGGCTCTGGTCCATTTGCCGGACTGATAAGTAGTTGGCTGGGATAGGAGATCAAACATGGACTATCATGTAACAAATTGTTGAAGTATACTAGTTAAATATTCCATTGAAGTGCTACTACCTGCTAAAAAGTCGTTTTGTCTTGTCCTACCATGTATATGAGGAAACTTTGCTGAAAATTTAAGGGGAAAGGGAACAAATTGATAGATGGTGGATTGTTCACGACGTGGAAAAATTAATTTTAAGATTAGTTGGAAAATTGTCAAATTTTCGACCGAATATGTTAGTAGAGAATCAACTCAAAGAAGTTTGTATATGTAAGTAGTAATCTTAAAGACGATTTTATAAGTTAGTTTGCATGCTATCTGAAATTGAAACCGACACGATGAATTTGATAATCGCACAGGTGAACACTAAATAGAAATAACACGAACAGTGAGTTACGTCTATTGTTACACTTACTGATCCATCATTGTAAAAACGTTATCGGCAACCTAAATGAGTGAGTACTTTTACAAAAAAATATCGTAATATATGAAATAACATCTGTATGCAATACATTGTTATAATGCCATATATAAACTAACAACCTACATTTATGCAATAAGCTATTCAAGAGGAAAACTCTCAGAAAAATCGCAGATATAGGGAAATAAGTGACTGGAGTCCTTTAATGTTTAGCACCTTAAATTATACAGCTTTCTAGAATATATATATATATATATATATATATATATATATATATATATATATATATATATATATATATATATATATAATTGTGTCATCCACAGACAGCTTTTTCGATGTATTACATCTCTTCAGTGTGGCTATAGACTTTCCATTAACCCATCCAGTACCGCGAGACCAATATCCTACCTCTGAGCTACGGAACTGGACGGTCAGTAACGCTGAATATAAGTGATACATTTATTTACACATTAATCCCCCATCCAACAGAGTACTATATTCCTATGGAAGAGCATTGCATAAATCATCATTATTATCATTAGGAAATGAATATAATCCAACAAGATAGTAACGAATGCATTGTATAATTTGAAGCTCAATTTGAAATGACCCCGTGTAATAACAAGGTCATTTCAAATAGAGTTTCAAATAATCTAATGCATCCATGATATATATATATATATATATATATATATACATATATATATATATATATATATATATATATATATATATATATATATATAAAATTTTCACTCAAAATTTGTTTCAAATAAACAAATTGGTCATTTGATAAGGAGAGTGAAATAAATTTGCTGCTCTATTTTATTGAAAATAGTGTGTACTTTTATTATAAACGTTACTCGATTATATATATATATATATATATATATATATATATATATATATATATATATATATGTATCGATCAATTAAGATTTTATCAGATGGATTTATAGAGTAGGGTCAATGGGGAATGAAAAAAACTTTGAAGCGATTGATCTCGTCGAGCTGAGTGAAAGAATTGTATCAAAAGGTTTAAGAGATAGAGATCCAAATAGACAGATATTAAATCCCGTCGGCTTTTTTTTTGTTTTAAAGATTGACACTTTGGTTAAGTGAATCTGCATCGCATTGAGTGTTGTCTGGAGAATAAGCGCCACGCAACCAAAGAAGAGGGAAGTGGTTCCGTTTGTGTTCAAGACTGTTACATTTACTGGAAGCTTTATCGTCTGCAACGTGATTTATCTTCCAGGATTGTTATTTTTAATTGCATATGGATAAAAAGCGTTGAAACTGGCTGTTATTCCCTTCAAACACCGCTTATCCCATGAATCTACGCAATAGTTTTTCTTACTTGAAAATTAAAAGAACTCAGGTCGCCTGTTGTCAAAATCAAAATGAAGCTAATATACGTTCGTTACATAAAACAATCACCATAGCCCGTGCGAGTGTCAAAACTATTTATCCTAAAAAAGAATAATTTTAAATCTGCTCTCTCCTGGTGGCAAAAGTTTGAAGAAAATGATTTTGTTTTCTTTTCATACTTTTAGTCATAATCAATCAATTTAACAAATCTTCCTTGAATCTTTTTTTTAGTTATTTACATCTGTCTACGGCAATGGCAAAACATCATGGATCAGAAATAGAATATAACTCACACTCACATCGATTTCGCTTCAGGAAGCTTGGGTTTCCGTACCAGTTGCCTCACCACACAAGACCTCGGCAGCAGGCAGAAAATCAAATCTAATCGGTAAACTCACCCTATCTTACCTCGTTCGGTGTCATATTTTCTGATGGCATTATTCAACATTTTTCTGTTCACTAGTTGTAATAATTTAATACGGATAGTTCATTTTCTGTGTAAAACATCGTCGACCGCGGTCAATTTTTTCATCCTAATTTTAGGTGCTTCACAACACAACTGCTCAGACCTTAGAATACCAGTAAAAGAGTAATAATGGTTGTCAATGTTTCATCTAATGATAAAAGCCAACGTACGTTCCTCATGTACAAAGATAACCATATTCCTTGCACGTGTGAAAACTAATTATCCTAGAAAATATCTAAAACTATCTAAAAAAAATTTTTTTTTTCATTTAGAATTATTTTTAAAAAGTACAAGCACAAGATTTTGACATTGCTGGTCTGATAATGATCACAGAGCCCCACCCTCCCCTAAGCACTTTTGTGTATGAAACAAATCAGAAAAAAATATTTTAAACGTGGGGTACAATTTTTCCAATGATTTAGCCAAAGAAAATCTGAGTCAGGGCCCGTGGAGTTACACACGTACATACATGGACATGGACACTCAAAGAGAGAATAATCCGTAGCCCACTTGGTTGGTTGGTCATGTGGGCCATTTGTGGGGTCACGGTGATTCAATATTTGTGTGATATTAGTAATCAAGAAAAGAATCCCGAAAGAGATAAAAGACACATGGAACAAAAAGGAGAAATCCAAAAAATCTATCCAATTACTCGACAGAGACAAAGTTCTTGGATATTGAATACTTCTATTCTATCAAAATACACGTGTTTGAGGTTGCTGTGTTCCCAAAGTGTTACATCAATGACAAACATCATTGGCAGAATTCAGTGGTTTATGGTGCTTTGTATTTTGGTATGCTATATGCTACGGACGATAAAAAAAAGCAATATTTTAACGTCTGTAAAAAGCTTTGGCCAGTTAGAAGCCTTTTTGGTAGAATATGGAGGAGTTAGTCCTGATTGGAAATCGTCAAGTTCCCCACCCTTGTACTGGACACCAGTATTCACTGATATTTGTGTTTAATCCAAATTCTGTTTACCATTAAATCTTTAATATCTACAATCGGGCTCACTTCTCGACATTTTTGCTCAAAGGCTTCCATTATCCATTGCCTTTTACAGACACTGAAATATTTCTGCGTTTTCATGCAACCATTATTCACAGCACACTATAGATATGAAGCACTATACGCCTATGCCAGATGAAGTCCATTTTTTGTGTATTCTATTGAACTTCATGCTTCTGTGATCATGTTGATGTTGACCCAAAGTGTCTTTCTGAATTTGCGTAATATCTGGAATCGTTACGCCACTTCTACTGCAATATTTTTCAATTAGTAATTATCTTTCCTGTGTTTGTTAATCTACCCGTTAACGATTTCAAAGTGGATACCGATGATTAAAAGGGAGGAGAATATTATTACGTTTCAAGCTTGCAACATTTTTCATAAGAATGGTTTTGATGGAGACATGTTTTAACTTCATAGTTTTTATATTTTAAAACATCCAGTCAATTAAATTCACTATAAAAGATATATTTAATTACAAAAAATATACAGCACTTTGAAAAGCATCACACAGAGTTCAATCGGTAAAAAGTTGAAATTGATGTAAACCCACCAAACACTCAATCAATCAATCAATCGATCAATACACATATATATATATATATATATATATATATATATATA
>OY735224.1:42163238-42365738 GCA_963457665.1 Thysanoteuthis rhombus | reverse complement strand
TGTGGGCAAAATTCAATCTTCAGCAAAGGCAACGAAAATGAATGGCAAGTAAACAAACTTGACTTCACAAACAAATCGCGTTCGTGTACCATTTTCATCACAAAAACTACGAATTGAAATGATGTATGAATAAAATCAAACATGAAAAAGAAGAGAGAAAAATCGTCGATTATCGAACTTATCTTTCTTTTGAAGGTTTTGTTTTGATTATGCATGATCTTACATCGATATATAGCAATATATACATATATGCATTGTGTGATCTTGAAACCACATTTCTCAGCAAGGAATACTCATGTATATGTAAATGAATGTATGTAAAAGCATATAACGAAAGTTTTAATCTTCTTTGTCAATGCACTTATCTTTACGCCGCTCAATCAGTCACTGAGATCGTAACCACGCGTCTCCACGTAATGCTGTGGCAGTTTCAGTAATAAGTAGTTGTTTTTTACGGCATGGTATCGCTAACCTCATATCCAACTTTCCTCCTTTAATCAGGCTCGGGACCAACGATATGGTTTTTGCTCTCTACCCATTGTTGACAGAGAAAGGTGGGTCTATCCTTTTAGCGTGGATACTAGTGAAAATTGTATGCAATCAGCCTGGGCTGAAACCTCAAATCTGGTCACGAATTTTCTCTTCTGTGCCAGTATGTGTCATGCCATTTGCACCTACACAGATTTCGTTTTGTCCCTGTCCAGAAAAATATCTTTCATCTTTTATATGAGCGTATATGTTTATTTGTGTGTTCCAGCGATCCTGGCCACAGGTTGTCCTACACACTCGAAAATTGCTATCAGACCTCTAATAAACTCGTCTAAAAGTGCATGATTTGATTGGTGGGATGGAAGCTTTTGGGGTATTTTTGGCACCTTACTTTGATTGATATATTAATATTCTCAAGAATCCAGACGTGTTTAGATGGTTTCTTTCTCTATTTTAGATGTCTTCTCATGGGAAACACAAGTGATATCATAAAATAATTATATATATATATATATATATATATATATATATATATATATATATATATATATATATAAATTTATTTTGACTATATTTATTCATCGATGAAATCTTTTTTAGATGACTTCAGATTTTGACGCTACGTTGATTTAATTATTGACTGTGATGTTGTGCCAAGTTTATTATTGTCTCTGGCTACTTTGATATCGAAAACTTTTATCAGTTTTCCTTAACATAACGTTTATCAGTAAAGTTATGTCTTCATTAGAAAGTAATAAACACAAGTACAAAATTATTAGTAACCATCAATCGAAACTGTCACCAAAACATCGATTCCTTCCTTTTTTCCAAGTTGTATGTATGTATGTATGTATCTATGTATCATGCTTACAGACTGCGCCAATAGAACAAAAGAGATTGAAATATTTCAGTCAGACTTTTTTAGTGTTTACTGCCAAACAGAAAGCGAGACAAGTAACTTATTTACTGATCGTCCACTCCTCCAATTTTTTCAATGATCACCCCAGACACGACATACTACCTAATGACTTTACTTCCTGGACAGTTTCTATTGAGTTATCTGTTCATGTCATTTTTCATTCCAAATTCTCATGATTCACATCTTTTATTTTATGTATTAAAGTAAATAATTTATTCTTGGCATAATTATAAGTGACATTTATATGGCATTAAGAAAATCTTTGCTTCGTATCTAGTCGCAAATTCGATTCGATTTCCCATTCAACTATGAAGCACAAAGAGAATGCATACCACTTGAAAACTGAATGGAAATAAAGCAAAGAAACAGAAGAGAGAATGCAATTTTGCAAAAGGTACAAAAATTGAGTTATTTCACTTGAAAGAATATCTTTATTTCCTCTTCGTTTTTAACCTCTCTCTCGCTCTCTCTCGCTCTCTCTATCTCTCTCAGTTGGAAACAAATCCATCAATCTGCTTCTCAATTGAGCTGCTTCAGTTATGTGGGAAATTCTGGACAGAAATACAGAAAAAAAATCTCACCATCAGGAACAGATCCCTGGATCCACCCAAGAATTTCATCATGAATATTTCACCCTCCGTCCCACAATTGAAATTAGCGAAAAACTCTGCGAGATATCCTGTGGAGACTAGAACAAATAGACAATATCTCTCAATCGGAAGCACAATCCTGGATCTGCTCATCCCCAAATTCAACAAATCCTTTGCCATTGACTGATCATCCCAATAAATGTTTTTAAAATTCTTTGAGAACTTCTGAGAAATCCTGGGTACACCCGTGGGCAGAAACATCAATGAATTGAAAAATTGAAGAATATATTTCGTATAGACAGACACAATGATGGGCAGACGGAAAAACAGACAGGAGGTGAAATCATCCTGTGTTGTTTCAGTTGGTGTAGTTTTGTGTATTTGGTAATCTTTTGTCTGTATCTTTTTAGCCTAGCTTCTTTGTGGTATTTCTTCAGCTACATCCATTTATTTCTTATCTTGTACTTTCCCCAGAGTCACACACGTGGTCTTTTTAGTTACATACTGTTTTTCTGTAATTCATCTCTCTGTAGATGGGAGATCTAGGGGGGGGGTAATTTTATTTACTAGGCAGGGATAATCTCAGTTACCAATTTTGCACCAGCCTAGATGAGTTTGTTGAGCCCCATTATGTTGTTAATTCCAATATGTTGCAAAAGTCAATTGAAATGTTCAGTTGAATCCTTTACTTTTCACCAGTACATGCCCCAAAGGGATGACAGACTTTTCTTTCTCTTCTTATATTGCTTCTTCTATTTTATATCACGGAGTCCCCCCCCTTCCATTGCGGTGTATTTATCACCTTTTTGTCTTCAACTTGTATTTCGATCAAATTATTCTCTATATTGTTACCACTTCAGGGTTTATTATGTATTCTTTTTTTACGTTTTTCTATAATTTTGAGGATTTTTTCCACTTTGTGCTTCATATAGCTTTTTATTTTTCTGGATT
Organism: Thysanoteuthis rhombus; assembly: GCA_963457665.1. NCBI lineage: Eukaryota > Metazoa > Mollusca > Cephalopoda > Oegopsida > Thysanoteuthidae > Thysanoteuthis > Thysanoteuthis major. Next base: position 42,362,789 of record OY735224.1, on the reverse strand, counting down.
GGGCAAGCCTTATTGTGGATAATTCCCTCCATATTATTACTATTATAATCATCATTATTATCATTATTATTATTAGTAGTAGTAGTAGTGTTTTCACACCAGTTGCCAGGCAGCAAGTCTCCTACAGTTTCCAGCCCACCGCAAAACACCCTCACATTCTGCTGCAGTGCTGTGGTTTTCTGTCTCAAAGAAGTTTCCTGGTCGTGGTCACTCAAAGCAGTGTTTCCTCATTTGTCCAACCCCTTCTCCTATCGTCCTTATCACAGCAGCGTTGTGGTTCATGCCTTTTCATCCTGGCCATTGCTGATAGCTGGAGGTGGTAGAACACATCTTTCTAGTATTTGCTCCAATATTTGTGTATACCCAAGAAGTGCTGTGATCTACACGGTTTTCAGTCATTTCTCTAATTTTCAACTCTTCCAATTTCGTCCTTAGTGTCTTTTGCACGATTCCAAGTGCGCTAACTATTTTTGGTATTACGTTGGCCTTGATGTTCCACAACTTTGTCGCATCCCTTCGTGTAGTATTTCCTTAGCTTTTCACTCTCTTTCGTGTTCACGATGTAATCCTAAGGCACATTGACGTCTATTGTTTCGTAGGTTCGTTCTCCCTTGTCTACTATGTCTGGCCTTCGAGCTTGGATGGGGGTGGTCAGTTTTATGTCAAAGTCCTAGAGTGATTTGTGGCTTCGATTTTCCAGGACTCCGGTTTGTGCTGATACCATTTATCCGTATGATCGAATTCCAGTCGTTTGCCCAATTTCCAGTGTATAACTGTTGCCACTCTGTCGTGTCAGTTTTGTACTTCTGATTGGCTAACTCGCTAAGCAAGAGTACAGAACAGTACCGCATCCGCCAGCTTTGTGATTCACAGCTGGATCCCTTTCTCCACAACTGGCATTTGTTTGTTGCTCAGTTTCTCTCTACCTCTGTCATAACAGAGTTGTCCGAGTTCATTTTTTTTCTTTTTCTTTCTTTTTTTTCCTTCATGATGATCGATTCCGTTTCATTTTTCAGGTTTCCTTTGTCTAGCCCTGTGCTCGATCTCTAGTCTGCGATATTCTGTATCTGTCTTTTGATTTCCTGTGTAGTTTTTTTTCCTTGTTCCCATATCCCTTTCCTTGTTATCAGACTTTGAGGCTCCCTCATTTGCTTGTTTGTTGTTCATTGCACTGCTTCGGGTGCTTTCTAAAATATTGCCCCTGCTTGCTTGCACGTCTCTTTCTAATCCTATTCTGGCCTTTTAGTCACAATCTTATATGCTGCCACCTTTGTTCCCCTCAACATAGTGTACATCGCCCTGGTGTACAGCTCTGTGTATCATAATAATCTTCTTCGTTTGCTGGTCCATTGACTGGATGGACCTGTGTATCTAACAACCGATACCGCCCATGGGTTCTTTCCTTTTATCAGATTTATGCTATTCAGCTGAGTTTCTAATGGTGTTTACATCCATCTAAGGTATTTTTTCTTTCATTTCTCTTTTTCATTTATTCCTGTTTCAACCTTTTACATTCTAGAACCCCTGGGTATTCATATCGGACCTCTTTGGTTGATACTTTGAATTTTTGTTGTCCAATAATTCGATTTGTCCTGCCACTCCAAGCATTCCATTTCCATGAGAGCACATTTTTTCTATCCAGAACTGAATCCCAATACCATCGCTGTATTCTTTCACATTTTTGAACAACATTGCCAGCTCTTACCTGTTCTTAGTCAATAGCTTTGTGTCACCGATGGACAAGAGCTGATTGACTTTACCCTTTGTTTTTGAGAATTGATAGCCGGTTTTTCAATCTTCTTAGAGGTATCATGATGATAAGTACAAATAGTAAAGGGGGACAGAGAGTCCCCGCGAAAAAAATCCCCTTTTTTCCCTTCAGCTATATCTTCATAACTAAAGGAAAAAAAGGGGATGTATATTCCAGTTTTTCGATGAATCTCACTGCTGATTATTTAATCTTGAATATCATGGAGCATTCGAGACTATGTGAGATCATGCCTTTCACCTTTTTTATTTAAGTCGATCCATCCCATTGCAACAATTTTCTTTTTTTCAGACTTTTTGGATCATGGCCCCATTGGCCTCTTTCCCACATTCTCTCATAACTGTAGCAAATGGTGATATTCCAGGACTCTCTCGATAATTCTGACCGTCGTCAGTGATGTTGTTGTCTACACAGTACCCAACCCCAGAATCACGGTTTCTTCTGTCTTTTTGCTAGGTCTTCAGGTATCGACTATTATTTGTACTACAGTCAACCTCAAGTTTGAAAACGATTTCAGCTGTCTGGCAAGATCCAGGTATTTATCTAACCTTTCACTCACTGTCAGCTTAAACTTGTGGTCCATTGGCATGGTGAAATCTGTAAATTTGACCTTTTCTATTTTTCTAATTCGCTGCAACAAGATCTGGTCGTCTACCCTGGATTCAGTTCCAGAGATTTTGATTATTCTGAGACACATTGACATATTTCCATGAAGTGTTTGTGCCATTGGACTCTCTACGAGTTGTATATCAAGGTTTGGACGATGTATTCTTTTATCATAATTACTGACTGAATCGGTAGTAGTAGTAGTAGTGGTAGTAGTAGTGGAGCTGCTGTGACAATAGTGGTATTTATGGGATTTTCTGTGCCATAAATTTGAATATATTTCATTTTGGAACTTGGGAGAAATACGTGTAGAGTACTATCAATCTTCTTTGAAACTAAATGAAAGTGTAGCACCCTATATTTTAGTTAGGAATTAAGTTCGAAACTCTTTTAGCTAGATATCGAAAATGTCATTTTGTCTTCCGACCCTTATAAAATCCCTAGACGCTCATGGTCCAATGCACATTGGCACCAGCACCCCTAGCTGGTCATGCCCCGGTACTTGCTGCCGGCCACTCTTTCTCTTTCTTTACTTCTCCCTAGTCCATTGCTCATTAGCGTCGGCATTCTAAGCTGGTTACGCTTTTGGCCCTGGTCTTTGTGGCCGGCTATTCTTTCTCTCTCTTCCCTTCTCCCTAAAATTGTAATCATTCCGCCGACCTCCCGGCCGATCTGATGTTCGCCATTTTTCCACTGTGACTTATCTCTGTACTCACCATAAGAAACCTGAGAAAAAAATGTTGAGTTAATGACACGTGAAAAAAAATCTGATTGGGTCATTGTCCGCATAGATGTACCACTCGACTGCCCATCTAGCTGACATCCAACACAACGGTCAGAATGCAAGGCAGAGCAGTGTCAAGTTCTGTCAAAGCTTTTGGATCAGCAGTTCTCAAGAAATCTGATATTAAATAAATAAACATTATACATTATACTTAGTTTCGAAAGTTCAGCCCCTTTGATCCCTGCACTTCAGAATTGTTAAAATATCTCAATTTGCGATATTGGTAAATATATTTTTTATGATGCATGAATGTACTCTAAATGGATATGTGCATCTGGATTACTATATATATATATATATATATATATATATATATATATATATATATAAAGGCCGTGTATGTGTTTAAATTGGAAAACACATACTAAGGTGTACACAGATACAAAAGAAATACATCCAAATACATACAATGTGAGAGTGTAACAAGCCCGTAGCTTTCTGTTGCCTTACACAAGGTAAGTAAATTCTGATCTGGAATGTATAATGTTGTACTTATGTAATTTATCTTTTTACAGAATTAAGCAGATATATACATTTGTGTACATATATGTGCATTTTCCCCATTTCTTTCCTTTCTCTATCTCTCATATATACATACATCATATATATGTGAGTATATATATATATATATATATATATATATATATATATATATATATATATATATATATATATACATATATATATCTTTATTAAACAATCCTATGTATTCCATCAATATAAATACAAAAGAGGAGAAGTGGAACAATCATACTGACGCAAACCAAATAACTATAACAAGCAGGCGACCCCAGATGTTGCCTGAGTGGTTGTTGATCATGTCCATCGCGCAGTTTGCAGCAGTTAGTTTTTTTCTCTTCTTCTCTCATGGTTCCTACGTCTACACAGACGAGAGCCATAGGAAGGTTCAATATAGAAAAAATTCGGATACACTACAACTAATCTGAAAATGTTCGTCCCTGTATTGTCAATTGTTATCATCACATATATATATTATATATATATATATATATATATATAGATCGATAGATCGATAGATATACTTATATTCAGTACAATAGCAATTTTATAATTTACGTCCAGCTTGCTAGGCCAGTCAAAGCTTCGCCAAAACCTCGGTTACCATTCATTTCCAGGACATAATCCCTGTCGTGTCCTTTACCAACCACACATGACGCTGGTTAGACTTTCCCAGTTTGAATCAAAGTTGTTTTCCCCTCGGCTGGCGGTCAACCAATATTTGAGAACCAAGTCTTTCCGGCTATACCAAGATACGAAGTGAATGCAAGTCACAACCAAAGTTTGAACTCGATTTGCCCCTTCTGAACTTTAGACCACATGCACATTCATGGATTCTGTAGATAAACCACATTTAAAAAGATCAAAGTGAACTTCGGTTATCATTTGCTAGTCAGCACGATTACCGTCACAGTGCAAGTATAGAACAAATATCTAATCTTTCTTATAACAGTTTGTGATGAAGAGAGCAAGTCAGAAAGTTTAGAACAGCTCTTTCTAATAACCTACTGAAATAACAATTTAAATCGTCTGCAATGACTTCTTTTTTTGCCGTCCGACCCTAATAGAGAGCTTAGAGATCACAAACGAGGCTGTCAAGTTAGTGACATCTTCCATACGTCATCCATCATGAAAGGGGTTCGTGGCCTTAGACAATTCAATAAAGACAAAGTGAATTTCAAAGTCATTTTATTGATTAGTTTTGCATAAGAAAATACAGATATCTATATATACCGGCACCAGACTTATACATTTCTTTAGGTTGAAGGATATAGATATGCAAATTAATATTGCAGCATAGAGACAAATAGACACAAAGAAGTGTTTATGCCAGCAACAAATACGAACATTCATGTACGTGTAAGGATGAAAATATACAAATACATGTAGCAAAAGGAGGCAAGCAAAAAAGTATGTGTATCTTTGAGTAAATATGTACGCATAATGATACGGAAATCATAAATGATATGTACATACTTAGGAATTCTTAGGCAATATATATATATATATATATATATATATATATATATATATATATATATATATATATATATATATTATTATTATTATTATTATTATATATTTATAAAAAGATTATAAAATTGCATTATATTATATAAAAACTCTCATGTCATAACACTGTTGTTGTATCAATTGTCCTAGACAAAATGAATATAATAAACAATTAAAGAAGATTGGACGGCCACAGGAATCAAACCTGGCTCTGATGAGGTACCTGCTCCAACATTGCAATGCTCTTACCATTAAACTAAACCATCTATACAGTACGCTGAACAATATATTGAAAAACACAGACATACATACATAATTGCATAATTAAACGAACACATTCGCGTTCACCTACACACACACTCTAGAACACGCATGCACATAGAACATAAAAACACATTCGCACATATACACTCTCATGCAGAGAAAAACATATATATATATATATATATATATATATATATATATATATATACAAAAACGTATCCATGCCTCCCTACTTAAATGTACACAAACAGACATACACGAACACACATAAAAGCATGCATAAACACATAAACCCAGGAACAGAGACACGCAATCAGACCTACAAACATTCATGCACTCTCAATCATTGGCAGCTGCATACACACATGCATATGCATAGACGAACACACATGGATAAAAAAATACATATACAAGCACATATCACACACCGACATGAATTCATACATATCAAGAGAACAGAAGGAAAAAATCATGAAACCGAATGTCATGAATAAGATACACAACAAAACAAAAAAAGTGATTTCATTATGAATTAAATTAAATTGATTATGAAAATGCCAAATTCAATTTCATTATTTCAATCTTTTTGCTGGCTCAGCTCAAAATATACCTGGAGGATAATTGGCACTTTCCGTTCTTTCCATATCTGACTTATTCTTAGATCAATTATAAATCCCAAGCGGAAGTCTGCTGCTCATTGAATGAACAAATGGCTGGAGTTCGAATGTACATGAAAGAATTCTTTATGTTATCAACGCTGGAAATGTGTCGTTGCATTCAGTACATACACGCAAGATTTGAAAAGCTTCAATATGTACAGCTCCAGCCAGTACTTCTTGAACTGGGATAAATTCTACCCAAGGGGTGAGTCTTTTGTTTGTAAGAGGTGAGTATTGGCATGGACACACGAACAACTACATATTCTCATGATCAAAATCTTTTTCTGTTCGTACGATTTGGTTTAATAGATACCTTAGTTGAAAGATTCATCAAGCAATAACATCTGCTTGGAATCCTTCCATTTTTCCAATGTCGTTATTCTTGTTATTTTTTTATTTTTTTATTTTTTTTTATATTCTAACTAAAGACTTTGATTTTTTGATTGTTAACCAAAGACTTCCAGGCAAGATTACCTGTCCATGTGATACTCCAAAGATTGGTAAAAGGAATATTTCAATCGTAATATAATTAGTGTTGGTAATGAGAAAAACGATTGTATAGAACGTTCTTATAAAAACTATTCATCGGGGAAATCAAAGATAAATCTGAACATTTTGAGTAGACGACATATATGTAAGAGTCTTACAACGTATCCACTGACACTACAGACATTTATTAGGCTGAAGCAAGACTTTGAGATCTTCTAGCAGGCCAAAAGAGTATTATAAGGTGATACCAACTCAAACAAACTCTTTACAGCCTACCTCAAGATGATTTCTGGAAATCCAAACAGGAAAATAAAAGAATCAGAATAGACGATGAATACTTCAGTAACCTCAGATCCGTTAACATCGTTTTTTTTTCAGGGAACCTTCATGATTTCCAGAGAGTGATAGACGAACTGAATGTAGAAAGTTTTCACATGAACTACAGTAAAACAAAAGTCATGTACAACAAACATAATGAGGGCAAAGGCACACTGATCAGAACAGATAATACAGACTTGAAGAAAATGGACCACTGCATCTACGTAAGACAATAATACACTATGAAATTTTCATGAGATTATTGAGCAAGCAGATACCTTCTACGGTCTCTATTTTCGCTCGGACCTTCAGAAGGAAAAAAGTCCATGTCAAATTACAGTCCAACATTAACTTTGACCAATTTTTTCTACTGCAATAGATTTAGAGAAGTGATACCTCCACCGATTGTCTATATCGTTACAATAAACAAAACCGATATGTCATACTGGCATTCTCCAAGCCTGATTTAAATCACAACAAACAAATTGGGAGGTGACTCTCCGACAGGCTAAAAAGTCATATATAATATGAAATTCAGGCTAAAAATATGCAGGAAATTCCTTTATTCTAATAAATGAATCCATTTATGCTAAAATCAGGGTTTTGGTAATTTTCTGTTCATCATACAGAACAAAAATTGCAGAAATCTTTTCAGTCGGGATAGAAGTATACGTTTAGTTTGACTATGTAGCAACCAGACTTGTTATTTCCTTTTTCTTTTATTGCTAAGACATGCTTGGGTTGCTAACTTCAATGAATCATGATGTTGGTGAAATGCATTTAGTGATAGCTGGTGCTACGTCTTCAATCTTCATTGGGTATGCTGCTCTTATGTGTAGGGTCAGACAGCTATTCTCGGTGAATATTTAGAGTGTCTTACAATGAAGCGGGAGTTGATCATCAACGGGAAGTTGCAAGAATGTGACAAACATCAGTAACAGATAACATTGAAATTGATTCATGGCTATTTTCATCTTACCTCCACCCAGGCCGTCCATCTACCACAAAGAGTATACCGGGTAGATTAAGCTCTCGATCAGATTCAAACTCAGTCTTTTTCGTAAAGGTAAGACAGGTGAAATGCCGACGGCTCCATCATCTGAACCACAAAAGATTCAACAACTTAGCATAACATCAGATCAAACTTTTCACTTTAAATGCATTCTGCACCGCATATATCACAATACAAAGCAGGAAAGCAGTAGGATATGATATCATATCCGATGTATAATGGCGTGATTCCATACATAAACTTCTTATTTTCATATTTTTTAATTACATTCTATAACCACCCTAATGGAGTGACATCTGAATCAAATAAAACAAGAAATACAGCAAGCATTGGCCAACCACTGAATAATAACTTTTATGAATAGAATGAAAAGAAGATACTGACATCTAGAAAAATAGACACATCCCAAAAATTTCCTAAATAAACAGAGCTTGAAGAAGCCAAAGCAGTACAGAAACATGAACATGCTTGTGCTTTGAATCCCTACTCCATTATATATATATATATATATATATATATATATATATATATTGTTATATATATATATATATATATATATATTGTTTGAATATATAGTTTCAATTTTAGTAATTTGGGACGAATATTGATTGATTAGACAATTTTAGGCCAGAACTATTTACTTTGAAGACGAAATACAACCCTTTGCAAAAGAAGAAGTAAGCAGAAATTTACCACTTTATGTTTGAAAGTATTTTTTTCATTGTGAAAAAACTCTTCCCTTTTTACATTCATACCCCCTTGTACCACACCCCTTTCTCAAAGGAAGATATGTGTATTTCTCCCTGTAACATTTCTAACTTCTAAATCTGTCAGTGCTCCTCTCTCTCTTCACGAAAGTATATATATATGTACATATATATATATATATATATATATATATATATATATATATATATTTTAAAGTTATATTTATAATAGATACATATAAATATATATATATATATATATATATATATATATATATATAGGTTCATATATAGATTTATATACATTGTTACTGTCTTGGACGTTTCTTCATCTGCAATGAAATTGCTCAATATTTGAAAAAGAGCGTCAATAGATATATTCATACATTAAATATATATATGTGCGTGTGAGCGTGTGTGTCTGTGTGAGTGTGTGTGCGTGTGTGTGTGTCTATCTCAATCTATGTATGCACATGTGTATGTATATATTTGGAAATAAGTGACACCAAAAACTTAATTTTCCAAATTCATAACCGTGAAGTTTCTTGGAGATTTGTGCTTGACGTATTTGTATCCAAGAAAAAAGCCTGCTTACAGCGTACTGAGAAGGCATGCGATTTCTTCCGGTTCGTTAGATTCACACCCATCAATATATAGCTTATTTTGAATAATAGTATATTATGGGAAGCCTAAATGATATTTTCATGTCTACTTTTGCTGCATATTAGTTGCCATATTTTCCTACCATCAGATCATAATTATTAGAATTCGAGAGAATGGATGAAAGTGGCTAGTCTTGTTAATACTTAAAGCGGAAGCAGCAAGATCAGTCGAAGTATAAATTCGAATTAAAATTCAAATTTTGTATTCTTTAAATACCTCTACACACAACGCAATATAAAGTACAATTATGATATAAAATCCAACCCCAATGACAAAGATATATAGAAATTACACACACACACAAAAGAGTAATCTGGGTCGTAAAAGATGAAAATTTAGAGAATGTACTCTTCAAGTAGATGATCTGATGAGAAGAGAGCCTGTTGTTTTGTTGTTTTTTTTGTTGTTTTTTCATTGTAGTCTAATTAATATGTTGTATAATTATACCTTTTGGAGTCATCAATTTTTTTCAAACCTGTTATTAAATTTTTTATCTTATTGAAATTTAGAGAAACCTGTAACATGATGAATATGGGTTTCATCAGGTTTCATGTAATTCTGCCTAGCTGATTCACTGGCTATGTATGTATGTATGTATGTATCTATCTATCTATCTATCTATCTATGTGTTGCATGTGCAAGTTGCATCAATTGATCTAAAAGGCTGAAAGTTTAGGCATTTACTGTATAATGTCTCTCGAAGAAAACGCTTCTTTGTTTTTTGGAAAGAGTATGTTTTTTTAAGTATCAGTTTAGAATGTAAGTTCATGCTGTGCTAGACCCTGTGTTCATGCCTTTTCTTTTAAAATCGGATCAAACAAAAGGTAATAAAAGTAATAAATTAATGCTGCCAAAAATAGTTGGCCATGAAACTGTTTCTACTGAGCAATTAAGCAGCCCTAATTTCATTTATTTTTTATTTTCTTTCATCAGTTTTTACCAAAATTTCTTTTTTCATTACATCATTAAATATTTATTGACTCATCTAAAGTATTCTGTCTTAATTTCCTCACTCATCTCTTTTAATTTCCGATCAATTTTCCCTTCTTTCTTTCATCAGGTCTTTTGTATTTTTAGTTTTCCATCACACAATTTCCATTTACTCATCCCCCTTCCTTGTATATCTCAATTTTTTCTTAACTCTATCGTATTATTCTCTTTCAGTTTTTTTTACTTAATTTTTGGAAATAAAAATATTTTCGTCTCTCGGATTCAATTTCAGAAAACATTCTAGACTAAACAAATCAATATTTTTTCATTTGTAAGACAAATAGTCCAAAACTTTCCACTTCGCTTATTTTAACTCATTTTTATTTTCAAAATATTTAATTGGTGTCTGTGTTCTTTCCTTCTTCAATTTTTCCTTCCTTAATTTCAAACCAAGCAATCACTTTAAAAACAGAGGCAAAAGATAAAAACAAATTTGTTTTTTTCAGGCTATACGGACGACAATTTTGTTTTTTCGGGTTCAATAAACTTTACAGCGGTGTTCAGTATTTCACCCACAAAATGAATAAGTTCATCTGTCCTCAAGACAAAACTGCCGTGTAATGACAAAAGTAGGTTAGTACGTTTTCCAAGGAAATTAGGTGAGGATCCAAAATATGTAATCCATTAATTGCGTTATTTAGTCCTTGTCTTTGCTCTATAATTTTTACTAAGTCAGGTAAGTCCGGAAAATTTCCCAATTCCAGTAACAAGTGGGTCAGTCAGATTTTGGTCAGTCATATTTTAATCCCCCCCCATAGCTGTTTCCTGGTTGTTATCGTATTGCTAACCCCACTTGACATCATAAACTGATCAACTGTAGTCATCAAAGATGGTAAAGGGTTCGATCGTTTTTTAAATGTGCGCGTGTTTTTGTTCCAGCACTCCTTCCATACTGTATTGTCTACAGACATGAAAATTGGCATAAGTAATTTACTATATCCCTTGTAACAAATTTTTTGATTGATCACCCTCAACAAAGCATGCTGCCAAAAATCATAAGCATCATGACAGTTTTCTATCCTGTGATTAATCTGACCTGTTTTTGTTATTTTTTTCCAAAGTACTCATCTCATCTTATTTCAATTGTTATTTGTTAAACTCCAAGATCGTCATTTTACAATTGTTAAGCATTAAATGCGAACCCGTCTGAACAACCGTCATGTAACAGTAAAGTTGGGTTTTTTGATACACAGGTATCAGTTGTATCAAGTACCGTCACTGACCGACGTACTGGCATATTGAAATGTTTGTTATATCCCTTGGACACTCTTGCCAATTTACATAATTTTCATCTAAAGGTAGATGTTTTGGGTTGTGAGTAGATATCAGAGATTTGTATTAAGATGAGTGTCATTAGAAATTAGTGATATTTTTTTATAAATTGAGAAATATGTAAGACAATAAATGTTGAAGATTAAAGTCATATTTAATGTACAGGTTTCCTCGATTTTATAAATACATCTGACAGGAGATTTGAAAAAAAACTGTCAAGCAAAAACATATCAAACGACAAAAATATATGGCATGGAAATGAAAAAATACAAGGAGAAATTTAGAGCAAATAAAAATATAAGCCAAGTGAATTAATAAATAGAACATCAAAATTTGAAATATGGCATTTTAATTGAAATAGATGACAAGCTAATTGAAAAGACAAGTGAACTGAATCTAATCTATGGATATGATTTATCGAATATCTACACTGACTGCTATAGTCGCTGCAAATGTTATTTTTAAATGAGATGACTTGAAACTTGTCTCTTCATAAGATTTATAAGTCTTTTTCGTCAGACCCCATCAAAGTCTAGTGTCCACACTTTTAGTACAGACACCTGAAGAAAAAAAGAATGACTGCACGTACTTTTTCCAACCATTGGAAACAAATGAGTGGTTTCAACAGTTTCATTGAATTCATTATTTCAGTAGATTTTCAAAAGGCAAATTCATATATTTAGCATTGAAGCGTTTCTGGATGATTTTTTTATGTGTTCCTATGATATAAGGAATTAATTTCTTTACTGGATTCTTTCTCCCTTTTTTTTGCAAATCACACCTTCTCAAATGTCACTGAAACAATTATCAACGAATAATCAACCATATGAGTTTGATATTCGGCTGCACGATTCGAGGACACGGCATTTTTTGACAATATTATTGGAATCGGCTTTCTCTCAAAGTTAACATCAGTTAGCTCTGCTCATTAGAGTTGCCTTAGAAGCTTTCTGTAAGCTTTCCCGATACTGATGGCCGGATTTATTCCTTAGTGATACCTCTCTGTCGATGTGCCAGACGGCTTGAGGACATGGATCTTATTTTCAATATAATGAATTGATTAGTTCCTGAATGTAGCAGGTTTTACCATCTTCTAAAATTCAACTGTCGAAATTCTGGACTTTTTCCGAAACCTACACGAAAGCAAAAATTGACAGGGCAGGCTATGTTGCAAGAATGAATGATGACCGATGGACATCACGTCTCACAACATGGATCCCCAGAGATCTCAAAAGAAACTGAGGCCGACAAAACATAAGATGGAGAGATGAACTGGACAGATTTAGGGAATACTGTCTCCGTGGCGCCCATGAAGTCTATGTTCAACGACGGACGTTAAAAGACTGATGATGATGATGGTGATGATGATGATGATGATGACGACTTGTAGTAAAAAACGTTTTAGAAATAAAATCATTAATTCATAAATCTTCCTACCTATGCTTGAGCCAGTAATTGTCGTCTTAGTGATGGAGCCGTCGAAGTTTCCTCTCAGATATATTTTACTCTTGTTTTCGAGTTCTCACTATACTCAAAAAAATTTCAGGGCAAAAAGAAACGTGGGCTGAGCTTTCTTTTTCAGTCAGATCGTCTGAACACTGGACTAGCAAAAAGGCCAGTATTAAACTTAATATAGACCAATGCACTTGGCTTTTTTGACATTGTGAAATATGCATCACCAACGCACAGACATTATAAACGTAAATTATCTATTTGCGTTTGAAGTCTGCATGGTATTGTAGGATCGAAGGAGCTGGCATTTTTGAGATGACACTATCTGAATCCGCCTCCTGCCGAAGCCGACATTAATTACATCATCTCATTAAATGAGAACAAAGTTCGCTGTAAGCTTCTCCTTTCAGAATCCGATACTGAAGGCCATATTTATCCCTTTGTAGTGCCTTTCTGTTGACATGCGAAATGATCTCAGAACATGGACCTCGTCTTCATTGTGATGAAATTAATTAGAACCACGACATGGCATCAGAGCTGACGGGTACTGAGTAAAGAAAAAGGGAAATTGCTTAGCTGGCGAAGACGACGAGTTTTGAATTAAAGTATGGTGTACGGATAGGTTAGATACAAAGAAGGAAATTGTGGGAGTGTTACAGATAGAGAGGTAAAAGTTCTGAGGTTGAAGGATGAGACAGAGAGGGAGAAAATGGGTGAAGCAATTAGAGACGTCAGGAAACGCAAGTGGCTCGAAGCTGATTGATGTTTATCTGGCAGAATCCTGGACAATCATACAACAACATTGAACAGTGTCTCACTATGACACAACAGCCACGAAAAAGAGACAGTAACTATAAGAAGCTAGGTCAAATTATTGTATTTGAGGACACAGAGTAAACATAGACTTCGTTGTCCAGCTCCACAGTAACCAGAGATCGCAGAAAAGTTTTAGACGACGAGTTCGAGTCAAACATGAGAGAAAGTTCACTTTATTATTGCAATTACTCAGACGTTCAGGCTAGAAAACAGAAAGATGGACTGATGTCGTGACAGAACGCATTTCAACTGCTCAAAACAAACGGTGTGAGAGTGGGCGTCGTTGCTCATTCAATAAAAATGTTCAATTTAGGGGTTTTTATTCAAACGTTCCGCTATTTTCTTCCAAAGATTTAGAAAACATTCCCAGCCTCATGAGAAAATATCTCCACTTATGATACATCAATAATGCAAAATGAAACATAAAATGAGTTCCATTGCTAATTTGTTTTTACTTTGTTTCAATGTTCACTTTTGTTAATTACGTTTTTATGCAAACAAGAAGTAACCAATCCTGAAGAAACAACCTTGATTATTCACCTTCCTTAATTGTTTACTATGGAAGAAACTACAAAAGGATGAAAGTAAATGATAATAAAAAATAATAATAATGGAACATATGAATATTTTGTTTTTATTTCATTTTCTACAAAATGTGCCAGCGAATTAGTTCGTAATCAGAACAACTGCAGGCATAAATGATTCCCAATTTTCATCGAAAATCTGTGGGTCAGTGATTATAAGAGCTAAGTTTGTAACCAACAGTTTTGGGGATCGATTCCACCCGGAATGAAGAATTTTTCTTTCTTTTTGTCCGCTTTCAAAATTTATGGATGTTGTTTCAATTTGTAAAAATGGAGTGCTCGACATCCTCGTAGATAGAGCTATCATAATGATGAGATTATAAGCTAAAGCAAATTCATTTAACGACTATTCCACCCTCACGCATACACACACACTCATATATATATATATATATATATGTGTGTGCCTGATTCGTAAGGTTGAATTGAATTCTGTTTGTAACTATCATGATATAACAATAAACACGCAGAAAGAAAAAAAATTACAGAAAAACATCTCTACAGCACTCACAGACATGAATCACAACAGCATGGAAATAAATAAGATTGGAAATAACGATGCAATCTTATTGAACACACACACACACACATACACACTTATACATACACACACACACACATATATATATATATATATATATATATATATATATATAACAATTATGGATTGAAAAGGCACACTGAAGAGATGTATTGTCAATTCAAAATTATTATGCGAAATTTTGTAGAGTTAGATCGATAAATAGGATCTGCAATCCCTAAATGATAACACTTCGTATTATTACAAGTTCATATGGTTGATATAAAAGGGTCGTCATGATACAATGTAAGTGATTTATTTACTAGCTCGATCCTCTTGAAGACATGTAATGCTCCTCCAGTTTTAAAGAGATATTAATGTTTCAGAAATGATTCATTGTCATTATCAGATAGTGGCTGTATCCATGCATGCAGGAGTTCTTGGTATTGTGTCCTCCCTCATCACTGTACTGAAAAGTGACCTCTCGTTGGAATTTGCACACGTTTCCAATGAAATGTTTGTGGAATCGTGATCCATCACTTGATATTTGCTGATCAATCATCCACACAAACTATTGTTATCTCAGTTTAATTTATTCAACTGGTAATTTGAGCTCAGTGTGTGCACGAATGGTTTTAACCCTCTGATCAGCCAATGCTTTTCTCAGTTTTTTATTTTCCCTCATTCTATTAAGGACTGTGTGTCTCTTCGTATGCGTTATTCTAAAGTGATCACGTTGATTACAGCTTTTCGGTATTCCTTAAGTATTTTTATAGGGTGCTGCTGGTCTTATATACACATATATATATATATATATATATATATATATATATATATATATATATATATATATATATATATATATTGCATGAAATGTTATACATGCAGTTCTTTGTCACATTTACTACCAGAACTATCTTAATGCATGTCATAATATGCCATCTAATACCTGTAAAGATATTTCCCTAACTTAGTTTTTTTTTAAATAAATACTCAGGGCCCAAATCGTCAGACAGAACAATTATATTAGAATCAGTCAAATACCATGAAAGCAATTATGGTAGTTTATGGATGAGAGTTTTAAACATTTTTTTCCACCATGTATTCAATATATTACCACGCTATATTAAAAGAAATGTTTCCCCGACTGAATTGAACCAATTTGAAGAAATTAATAACTCTAATAAGATACGTTCTAGGAAATTCTGAGAAAAAGCATATCATTCCTAATCTTTGTCTAACGTTATTTAATGCCGCATTGTCACTCACTATTGTAACTTGTTGGTCACTATTCCATCACCATTCAATATGCTGCAAAAATGAGCTGGAAAAGTACTTGTCAAATATTATTCAGGAGAAGATTGTTTAGCATCGACCTCTGAGCATTTTGGAAAATCAGCATGAAAAATACAAACTAGATAGGTTTGATTTCAATCAGCCAAGTATGTACAAATTTAATTAGACTTAAACATTTCTAGCATAACATAATTTAGCGAGTTTTACACCTAAAAAGGAATAACACGCTTATCCACTAACTGTAATGCAATGGTTACAAAGCTCCCCTAGAAAGCCAAAATGCTAGGGTATTAAATTTAATTAACACTTGGCACCCCAATACTAAGCTGTGACAGAAATATAGACCTGCTTTATGACTGAGAAAGTTGTTTTTTCCAACCACTGCCAGAATTCTATGATCCTTAATTTCTATATTTTCAGCCATCTAAGAAATTCCGTTCGACCTGTTTTTTGTAAAGGCTAGAAATCAGGAAAATATCTTTGCATGGAATCGATCTTTACATTCACCTCATATCACAAAAATATTTTGTATATTCCCAGAATCTTTAAAAACTTCTCTTATTTTTTTGTTCAAATAAAATCTGTAGAAAGATCTTAAAATATTATTCAGTTTGTTAATAGAAGCCCTTGTTCCGTTGAGATTTCCCAGATTAATCGTCTCAATCTTGAGAATATGTGCATTTTATTTGTTCACAACCTCCAGGTCACTATTTTACAACCGTACAGTATGATGATGTTAAGTTGAAATGAATTCAATTCAAATTTAGCTATAAGAGGAAATCTTTGTAATATCGATCTCAGTGTCGTTGCATAAAAATATTTTTAAAAGGTTAACAAAAAGTATGAACACCAGATAAGTTCGATTCAAATCACTTTGCAAATCCCAGCATAAGGATGCTTCGCTTTGATACATAGAATTGAAACACTCACATTTACTGTCAATATTGCAGTGGTTAAAAAGTTCGTCTAGCGGACAAATATGCTTGCTATTAATCTCGAACGGACTTATAGAGAGCAAAAAAAAGCATGCCACGCGTAATTAATTTTTATATTAATGGAGCGGCATAAAAATGTCTGGGTATTTTCCCTGACCCTAAAACCTCGTTTTCTTTTACATCAGATTTTAGGATAGATCAATAAATATTCATTTGTCTGTAAACACGGATTATTAATCATCCGGTGAACTTTCCAAAATTAATCGTCTGAATCAGTGGAATACGTGTACATTATTTTTTATAAGTTTACATCGTTTATGGTATTGAACTTCCCCCATAAAGATGGAATTTGCTGACAAAGTGACACGTATTGTATTTGGTATGTTCTTTCGCCGGAATAAAGTAAATATCAGGAGCCTGTTTTACACAACTTATGAATAAATCAATACATTTTGTGGTTTTGCGTTCATCGTTCAGGTATAGGTCTTATAAAGATCAAAAACCAGAAGAATAGACAGTTATGGGTAATTAATCTTTATATCAATGGGAAATCATTAGAATATTCTTGGCTCTTAAACTAAGTGTATGTGTGTGTATGTCTGTATGTATGCTTGCGCATCAGATTTCAAGATAAATTATTAAATATTAATCAGTTCATAAACAATGATTATAAGGCATCCAATAAACTTCTGAAAGTTAACTGCCAGAGGCAGCCAGATACGTGAAAAATATCTTTTATAAGCTTATATCATTTATCACTTAACTCTTCCCCCATAAAAGCAACCTTGCTGACAACTGAACCAGACAGAATTCGATGTCCTTTGGTCGAATTAGATTTCTGATTTATATTTAATGATGCATAAATTTATCATAGAATGATATTTTAATACAAAGATTTTGTTGGATGGATCAGTGGTCGGAATCCTACGGCCTGCGGTCAAAGTCCAGCTTGCGATCTCATTTCATAGGGCTTGCAGACTTATTTTTGGAATATGTGATGTTTTATTCGAAAATTTTTCATACACCTTGAATATGTTTGACTAACGAGACGGTATGAAAGAATAAAGCAAGAATTCCTTTTATGCAGATTCTTTCAACGAATCGTTTTATAAGTAAGACTTTTCAAACGTCATGGGCATTTCATTGAGTGCAACGATGTGGGACACAATCCCGGTTCCCAGCTTTGATATCTGCATTCATTCTCGGCAGTTCTCCCGAGACACATTTTCTAAAGTCGATGCCGACCCCAGTTATATTGAGCATTAGTCTGCAATTTACGTTTTTATGTGGGCAATAGGCCCATTACTAGCAAAGATACCGATTCGGCCATCCTCCTGCTAGATCGGCTTAGCAGATAGGAAGCAAGACTTTGGAGGAGTTTTGGTGTTCAGACCTCAAGACCTGGTGGGAAAGAACTGTATCCTCATACGTGTGTGAATCTGAATTCAATCCTTTTATCAATCGAGACAAAATCTAGGTGATGCCTAAATTTATATGCAATCATGCAGATCGAAATCTGCAATGTTCACTCTTCGGATTGATTTCACTGTTTTCAATCATTCTGAAAAAAAATCACTCAATTTGAATTCTATGTACTGAGTCAAATCCTAATTCTTTGGTTCAATTCGTATACTTGCAGTCCTGTGTATAGTTGAAAGAAATTTAGAATTCTGACTTTCTTATCTTCAAGTGTCATATTAATTCATTGGGCGTCCAAAAATTATCCAGACATTTCCAAGAGGTGAGGGGCATAGAGAAAGTTTGGAACTCGTGCACTATTTATCTATTTATGAGTTGTTTTATTGAATATGCATAATTCAAACCACAATTTGAATATGTTCTGACCCCATCCCCCAAAAATGATATCCATGGTTCTTATGAATGATGAAACGTGGAAGCTGATGTAGGTATATAAACTTCTGCTGAAATAATTTAAAGTAATAACAAACAGATTGTTTTCTATGTGCTCCTGGCCCTCAAGGCATCAACATATATTTTCAATGTGATCCGCTTCCAAAACGTTCACTGATCCCTTTTATCAACTCTTTAGTGGCCTTCATTATACATGAGAAAATGTCAACCAAAATAGTCAACATGGGTTTCTTCAGTTTTTGATTAATCTGGCTTGCTGGCTATGCACGTATTCACATAGGAGGAAAGAGGTATTTGAACACTTGCAAAATATCAATTCAAGATCAATGTACTATATGTTTCAAATATATATATGCCTGAATATTTTCATATCAAATGCATCACTTATGTAAATTTCAAAAAATGTATAGTAAATCAATATTTAAAATTTTGCGTCAAAATACTCGCCCCCCAAACTTCTGTGTGTATCACACAAGCTGCATCAATCGATATAATGAATAGATCTCTAGAAGAAAAACATGTCTAGAGAAAAAAACAAAACAACATTTTCTTAGATTACCTACTAAAAATGTTTAATGGAGGGTTAAATTTTCTATGTTATCTATACTGAATTGGTCTCATTGTTTGTGTCCAACAGCATTTACACTTTTGTTTGACAATTAAGATTTGTGTTATGGTCACTATCCAGCCATTCTATATGAGACAAGTAATTTAATCGTCGATCATCACATTTCCAATTCTTAATTGATCCCCCCACAACAGGCATACCACCAAATGACGTTGATCACGTGATGGTTTTTACCAGATCCGTATTCACAGTTTTTATTTATGATAAGGCCCTTAGGGCAGGGCAGAAAAAGGGATCACAGGTCTGATAATAAGTAGACATTGGGCAATGCGGTGACATCTAATTTATTGGGAAATTTCACATGCATTATGAATTATAAATTGGAATTGAATGTAAAATCCCAGTATGATAAGAGGAAAATAGATTAGGGAGGAAAGGGAGGGGAGGAGGGAGGAAGAAAATAGGGAGGAGGGTGGTAAGGAAGAGAAAAGAATTGATTTAACTAGGAAAACAAATTAGATGATACGAGGTGGAGACGGGTGGAGAGGAAAAGGGAGAAGAAGCGAAGAAAGGATGATATATCGGAAAATAGAGACCTGTGAAAAAAGGAAGAGACAAAGCTGAAATCCGAAAGATTGAAAAGAAGAAGAAGAAGAAGAAGAAGAAGAAGAAGAAGAAGAAGAAGAAGAAGAAGAAGAAGAAGAAGAAGAAGAAGAAACAACAACAACAACAACAACAACAACAACAAGAAAATGAAGAAGAAGAAGAAGAAGCCAGGAAAAAAAGGGGGAAAATAACGAAGGAGAAAAACAAAGAAGAAGAAAAAGAAGAGCAAGGAAGAATCTTAGAGAAAACATTAGGCATGAAATGTACAACTCCGAAAAGAAGGAATTTATCGACCAACTGAGTCCTAATTATATTCATAGCCAGAGGGTCAACGTGAAACTAGTGCAGTCTAAATTGAAACATAAACCTTAGTCCAGCTGCAGTATTCCAGATATCCTAAATTTACCCGAAATCCAGTAATAGGAAATTACTTTGGGTGAAGTTGGATTTTTTTTTAAAAACGGGATTAAAGATCAACCAGACACATCGACATTGCATGGGTCATAAACCCCAGAAATCAAGGATCATGCATTTCTTAGGAATGATCGTTGCAAATAATTTCGAGCCCGAAGAATTGTCTGAATTCCCCTAGATGCAGAATTATCAGGAATAATGATTGCACATAGTTTTACTCGGACATTTCCTTGCATAATTTCTTTCCGTCAGCTGTATGTGAGGACAGTCCAATTCCATCTACAGTGATACAATTTGCTGATAGACGTTAGAATTAGGACGGTGGACCCGTACAGTTCGAATTAGATTGTGTTCATGAAATTCCAACTATGTTCTCGATCAGGGCCTACGCCCAACGAACAGAAAACACTGTTGTCGTCATCAACCTTTCCAAACTTGTATTGAAACTTTTCGATCTAAAAATATTTGAAACAGGAATTAGATGAAAAATTAGAAAAAATAACTAATTATAAAAATGCTAATTACACTTACATCTTAACTTGGCAATATATGTTGAACATTATTTCTTTTAACCTGGTTTGTATCCTTTCATTACACGAACGTTTCATTACATGAGAAAATAACACAAAGAAATGGATACTCGAATGATGTTAGCAGCTGATACAATCATTTGTACTGCTCAATCTACCTATACTATGATTACTTTATGCTAATAATCTCATGCAATTTCCCTTTTTCAGCAAAATCAATATATGTTATCGAGCTAACGTTCTGTTTTACATCTCTTGCATAACCTTACCACCTGTCTTATCAAGATTTTTCGATTCTTGGCCTGGCTGAATAAAGATATATTCAGTGACCATCTAAAAATGACGTGAATATGACGTGAACAGCATCTCTAATGATTTCGAAATAGAATAAAATAGAGAGAAAGAAAGAGAGAGAAAGAGAGAAATGTTTTACGATTGAATGAAAAAAGAGAATTGTTACTATCAGAACAATGTTTTGTGAATGGAAGATATCGTTTTCATTCATGATAAATGTGTCTGCTCGAGAAATTACACATGTTCTTTTTGAAAATAACCTGATTTTATGGTAAAGATCTTTCAATTGAAGAGACGACGATAGATTTATAAAAATTTGCAATACATTTTTGCCTAAATTTGGGTCTCTAAATCCTTTTTATAATGATTTTTTCTTCATGTATATATATGTAATCGTGACTTAGGAAAAGCAGCAGATTGTACGTCGGACCCTAACTCTCAGTCCACAAGATACCTCTGAATGAATTCCAATGGAATTTCGTTGAGAGAAGCCGATGGACTATGGAAGATTTATGTCAATCTTGGGATTGATGATGAAATTTCTCAACCATACGGTCATGAGTCAATATTTCCAAAGGCAAATTTCAGTAAAATTTTCAGGAAAGGTGAGCAATTGGCTAACGATAAAGTATTTACATGTTGGGGCAGATCTAGAAGATTTTCGCAGTAACCTTCCCTGCATCGTAACTTTATGTACAGAGCATAATATCAACAAACGATTTAAATTGATTTCAATGATATTTTGATATATCAATACATTTTGCAGCGGATCCAAGATGTTTTTACAGTCACATGCCGTGCATTGCTTCTTCCTCTCTCTCCTTTTCTATCTTTCTCTCTCTCTCCCTCCCCCTCTCTCTCTCTCTCTCCAAACACACACACACTCATATATATATATATGGCACAATATCTCCAAAAGTTCCCAATGAATTTCTGTGACGTTTTGTAGGAAGGATAGCAAAACATTTTGGGGAGGACCCAAGAAGTTCTCACGGTCACCTCCCCTGCATCATTGCCATTTATACACAGCATTTCCGAAATGAATTTCTATAAAATTTTGTGGAAGGCTGGGCAATGGGCCGAGGAATAAGTGTTGACATCTTGGAGCAGATCCTGGAAATTTTCACAATTACCTTTTAAGTATTTTGGTTAAAATAATCTACGTTGAAAAATCATTTTGCAAGGACAAATTTAAATTTTGTTTTTCTGGGAGGTTCATTCATGATATATATATATATATATATATATATATATATATATATATATATATATATATATATATATATATATATATATATATATATATATATATATATATATATATATATATATACGATTCAATAGATAATTAATGATATGTAATTAATAATATTAATTAATGCTCCTCTATTCAGGGTTGAGCACTCTCTAAGTGAGAACACACCCATCGTGAGCTTATGCAATGCTCTTCCATAAGGAATAGAGCACTCTGGTGGATGATGAATTTCTGTGTAAATGGATATATCGCTTAAATTCAGCCTTACTGACTGTCCAGTTCCGTAGTACAGAGGTAGGATATCGGCCTTGCGGTACTGGATGGGATAATGGAAAGTCTATAGCCACACTGAAGAGATGTAATATATCGAAACAGCTGTCTTTGGATGACACAATAATTATATATATATATATATATATATATATATATATATATATATATATGTGTGTGTATGTGTGTGTATGTATATATATATATATATATATATATATATATATATATATATATATATATATATATATATATATATATATATATATATATATATCCCAATTAACTGCTTTCAACTAGAACTCTTATCTCGTTTATTCGTAGTCTATCGTCTTCTTTCAACGCTACGGTTATGTATTAAGAAATGGATATGTGTGATCCGACAGAATGTATATAAATTGCATTACGCTAAACAGAAACTTATTTGAAATGATTTTCTGATGTTGAGGACTATCTTTTTTCGAATTTTCCAAGACTTCATTTTTGACCTCTCCCAATGAGGCTAGAAAAGGTATATGTATCAACTTGTGGTTCATCAGTCGGTGGGTCCATACAATGTCCCTAAATGTTCTCATTGAATTTCAATGATATTTTGTGAGAGGTCGGACCAAGGGCTAAAGAAGAATTGAACATGTTTTGGGGTGGATCCAGAGATTTCTTTTTGCAATTACATCACAACAATAACTATATGTATGCACACTATCTCTAAAAATTCAAAAAATTTCAATTACATTTTTTTTTTGGTAGGGTGAGCCGTGGGTGAAGGAAGAACTGATCATATTTTGGGGGCAGAGTCAGGAATTTTCACATTCAGCTACGCTGCACCGTGAATATATATGAACTGATTTCCATTCAATATTTAGTGACAATTGTGTTGGTAGAGGTATTTACCCTCTGAGTGATTTATGTTTCTAGAAGCATTCGTGTTTTCAGTGTCAGAAAGGGTCAGGCCACTTATAAATCACTAGAATGACTTTTTTGCAAGAAGCGAAAAATTGAATTTGCTTCTGATATGAATACAGATGTTGTGCTTTGTTTGTTTTTTTCTTTTTTGTCAATGCAATGAATGTTTCTTCACTCACGTCTGAGAGTTACGCACGAAAAGAGATTTATCAAATTAACTTAAACAGGAGAAGTGTTACTATCATATTGGTAGCAAATGTAATTGAATTTTTGTTTATTCATTGTTTTGGGGGTTTGTTTTTTTGCTTTTCAGTTGTCTGGCTTAGATTTTTTTTAGCTATATTAAGTAGTAAATTTTGTTGCTACTATTTTGGTCGATTCTTTAAACAAGTAACAAAGAAAACAATAAAACTTTCACCCCAAAATGGCCACTAATATTTACTAAAACATGGCTATAAAAAGCTGACTCTTACACGTACATGCACGAATAAGAGTGAGAAAAAAATTCGCAAAAAAGCACTAGTAACGATTGCTTTAACTAAGAAGAGAATAATGTAATCTTATTAAAAGCTTTCAAAATAATTACAAAAAAGTTAGGATACATTCTGACTTTTCCAAGTTTCTAAACGTTAATAATGTCTGGCAAAACCATTGTACATACATTTACAACATAAATGGCGGAAGATTACAAATCACGCAAGCTACGCTTATCAAAACAAAATTACCAACTATCGAAGAATGGGAGGATGAGATTCCTTGAACAGACGTAACATGCTTGAAATCAAATACTGAGCCTTTTTCTGTTAATTATAATCGAAAAATAAATTGAGGGAGACAGTGGGGTAATTGGAAGAGCTATCAAGTGACCCTGAGAAGAAAACTTTATAAAATGCAGGAATTTTATCAAATTTTATCTTCAATTTTTTTTTTAAGCAAGATCTATGGCTCACTTCACCAAAAGTACTTTCAAAGTAGTAGACGATTGATTCGTGGTATAGAAAACCCTGTTTTCGAGTCTAGCAAGGTTGGATTATAGCTTGGAAAGGTAAATGTAGGAAAAATCATTGGTCCAGATAATTGAAATTTAAAACTATTGACGTACCATTGGAAACGTGCCAGTACAAAAGAAAGGATCAGACCATCTATCGGAAAATGATATGCGCGTCTAATTAACAACCATTTTATGTTAGATGTATAAAACATTTGTTTGCGAACATATCCTTGCTTGGGTAACGACTGAAGTTTTAGGTAGATCTTGCTTTTCGAATATAATAGAAACTCTCTACGAAGAAAAAAAATATTTGACAGATTTGTCGTATTTTGATTTCAACAGGGTTTTTCTTTTCTGTCTTTCTTTCGTTTAATAATCATTGGTTTTCCTAAAAATATTGAAAATATTAGAAACATTCTGAGTGATAGATACATGAAAGTTAAAATTAGATATATGATGTTGGAAGCCTAGGATGTATCGTTATAAGTTCTGCAGGGCTCTGTGTTGGGTCCAATATAATCTCGGTTATTCAAAAATTATCTTCTCGAAAGTATTAAAATGTCATCAGAATACTTGCAGACGAAAAAACGGTTGCAGGCCCAACGGAGATTGATTCATTTTAACTGATATTGATGACTTATCAACGTGGGAAAATGTGGACATAGACAAAATTACTGCAAGTAATCTGATGGTTCTAGGTTCAATCCCAGTGTGAGACAATAATAATACTACCAATGCTAAGAGGGGAATGCGGTTAATATATCCCCGTCAGTTAAATAAAGGGTTCGGTTCGATACTTCCCCACACCTACCAGATGATACCTGATGAAGGCCGTAGAGTACAACGGCCGAAACGTTGTATGAAAACAACCAAGATGAGGACTGTCAGAATAGTAATAGAAATAGACAGCTAATATCTGAACAATCTCAGATTCGCAGACAACTTTGTTCTTTTCACATAGAACCTACACGACCTCCAACTAATGCTTGATAAACTAATTGGAGAGAACAATAGAGTTAGTTTATACATGGACTTCAGCAAGATGAAAATCATTTGCAACGACCACGTTGGAAATAAGAACACTAAGATGAAAATCAAGGGCACAGAATTTGAGAAAACAGATCACTACATCTACGTAGGACAACCAATCTCTTTGAGATCCTCAAAAGAAGGAGCAAACGAGCGAAAAATCACTCTACGATTAAAGAATAATGCTCATCCTGACATGTAGAGACCACAAGATAGTACTATACATCCGGGGGAAGATAGTAGTCAGGGACATCGTAGAATCCATCAAAAGACTCAAATAGCAATGGGCTGGCCATGTCGCAAGAATGAAAAATAATTGATGGACATCATGACTCACAACACGGATCCCCAGAGATCACCTGAGCAACCATGTCCGGCAGAGTACTAGGTGGAGAGAAGAGCTAAACAAGTTCAGAAAATACTAGCTCTGCGACACCCATGATAAAAAAAAAGTGTGGCTAATTCTGGTGAAGGTCTTTGTCAAACAACTGACGTTAAAGAATGACAATGATGATGATGATGATGATGATGATGATGATGATGATGATGATGATGATTAAAAAATATTATGTATTTGAAACTGATTAAAAAAACAATTAGATATTTTTATTGCCATTTTAGTATTTCTTCTAATGAACTCATGCAAATATGAAGTGAACTGTGTCTTCTTCGTTCTAAATTATTTACGTAATCCATGCTTTAAGCACATTCCTTCCATCATGAACAGCGTTTTGTACGGGTTATACCCTTTAGAAATCAAACGAGTGTAATGGAGTGTACGAATAAAAAGCAGATATTTACGACAAAATATATAGATCTCTGTCCCTAAAGACGAATATGGCATCCCCTTGGAAATGACACCAAAATATTTTTTGCTAATTAGCGGCACAGTATAAGCTGAATAATATTGGATCTGCTTACAGCACATGTTAGTCCCAGACTGTCACCTATACAAGTGATGACGAAGCTCAACGTTGCTCAACTTCGATGAGAAGTGGTATTTCCAACGTGATGTGGTTATGAAGAATGTTGAAAGTGAAGAGTTGAGTACTGTGTAACTTTATTTTGAGTTCATTAGATTACCAAAGGTCCATTTCGTATCAAATGTCGTAAATTATCCTAGCTAGATGTCAAAAATAACGATTGTCTGATCAGTTTCTGGTAATTCAACATGAATGACATTCACGAAACTGATTACATTTAGTTCAGTTATCTGAATTGTTTCTTTTGTTTATTTCTGTCTTATCCTTGCTGTCTGGATCGACTAATAATCACGATGTTTCCCCGACCGTAACTTTCCGCTAACACGACAGACTATTCTAGTTCAATTTATCAGTTATTTGTCCAAAGGGCAGATTTGACACAAGCTTGGTTCAACACGACGACCAATACACGCATGCGCAGACAAAGGACAGAAATTGCCCAGTCCTCAGTGTCATGTAGGCATCAGAAATGCCTTTCCAAATTTCTGTTCTGGGTACAATGAGGATGGGTGCCACAGTTTCGGAATCTTTTGGCCAGGACATTAGATCCTTATTTCGTTGGCCACAAGATATTTTGCCACCGGGTGGCTGATTGAATTCGTCTATTTGGTTGCTGTAAATGGGTACAATGGTAGTTTGGGTAATTACGTGTGTCCTTAAGCAAACGGGTAGATGAATTATGACGTTTCAGGGCATCCTTATCAGTGGATGTGGTAGGTTTTAAAATATTTATGGGATATCTATTGCATTTTTTCATCGAAATATATAATGATTTTCATTTGAATCGATAAACGCACACACATGCACACACACACACACATGTATATATATATATATGTATATGTGTTTGCGTGTGTGTGTGTGCATGTGTGTGTGTGCATGTGTATGTGTGTGTGTGTGTGTATGTATAGTGCCATTCAAAAAAGCATATGGACGTTGCACGCAGAAGCCAACTTTAGTATGGACTTTTGCTGCTCCCCATTTGACCCTGACTCTTCATGAGCCAATCTACACATGCTTCGGAAGACATGGTGAAAACAAAACGTTAGACTAAACAATATTTATTCATGCTCAAAATCTCTGAACTCATTAGTAACACCTTCCATATGTACAAGTTTAGTGAAGACTGCAGACAAATTACCTGTAAAATTCCTTTTTCACCTTCTTTTGTTTTGTCCAGAATGTAAGAGCCGGATATTGATAATGACTTAGTGAGTAACAGAAAGCACTAGATCGGAAATGTTTACTTAGTTTATCTGCTCTTTCATCATCATCATCATCCTCATCATCATCATCATTCTTTCATCGTCCATTGTTGGACATAGAATATACCCACGATTCACCACAATTCTCTATCATGGGCGTCGTGGAGCCAGTATTTTCTGAAAAGTTTAGCTCATCTCTCCATTTTGAATTCTGCTGGCCTCGGTTTCGTATGTGATCTCTGATTTGTCTGCCATTCTTGCAACATGACTAGCCTTTTGCCATTTAAGTTTTCTAATAGATTTTATGATATATCGGACTCACGTCTCCTTCCTGATATAATGTGCTGTCTTGTGATCTTTCCATGTCAGGTTGACCATTATTTTCTCATGCACGCATTTAGGATTATGGGGATCTTATTGTTTTTGAAGGCTGAGCTTGCTCTGGCAAAGGCTTGTCATCCTAGGGCGATTATTTGCTCGAGTTCTTGTTTTTTTTAGCGTTTCATGGAGATTTGTTGTCTTGGGTAGATGTGGTGGTCAAATTTCCCCAGTTTTGCATCTTTGTTTTTGACTGTTATGTTTTTATTCTCGATTTGATTGTTGCACATCTTTCGTTTCACTGAATTTCATGTATAGGCCGACTTTTTTGCGTTCTTCGTTTAGTTCACCTAGCCTTAGTTTTAGGTCGTGTAGGTTCTCGGTGAAAAGGAAGATGTTGTCGGCAAATTTTTGGTTGCTCAGATATTCGCTGTCCATTTTGATTTCTTCGATCCCGGCTTCGGAAGATCATCTCCAAGCCGGCTGTGAAGTGTTTGGGTGAGCTTGTAACATCTTGCCTTACTCCTCTTTGGAGCTGAAAGGATCAGAGTCTTTATGTAACCTGATAAAGGGGTTGCTGTGATTGAATATATGTTGCATTACTTTGACAGAAACAGGGTCTGCATCTTGTAGAGTGATGGCCTTCATAACCATGAGAATTTCTAAAGGA
Organism: Thysanoteuthis rhombus; assembly: GCA_963457665.1. Classification (NCBI taxonomy): domain Eukaryota; kingdom Metazoa; phylum Mollusca; class Cephalopoda; order Oegopsida; family Thysanoteuthidae; genus Thysanoteuthis; species Thysanoteuthis major. The sequence goes on along the minus strand of OY735224.1, from coordinate 42,333,715 downwards.
TGGAATACTTTTTTGAAATCTATAAATACCAAAGCGTGTGGCATTTTGTTTTCTACTGCTTTCTCTTCGAGCCGATTTGTTGAATGGAGATGGTCCATGGTCGAGTAGCTTCTTCTAATTCCAGCCTGTTCCTGCGGTCGGTTTTCATCTAGTGTTTTAGTAATCCGATTGGTAATGATTTGAGTGAATATTTTTATAGATGCAGTTGAGTAGGCTCATAGGCCTGTAGTTGTTTATGAAGGAGTGCTTTGATTATCGTGTTTCAGTCTTTCAGTATTTTACTCTGTTTTAGATACAAGTTGAAAATAGCTGTTCTTTTTTTCTTGTCGATGATCTTAACAACTTTTTTGAGTATATCGATGCTGATGTTATCCGTTCTAAGGACTTTTCTTTTTTCGTTGTTTGATAGCTTGTTTTACCCCCCCCCCCCGATGTACTTTCAAGGAGTCTTCGAACTGATTATCAGCGTCTTGAGTATCCTGGTCGTTGTTTTGTTGCCTGTATTTTGAAGAGTAGAGTTTTCGGCAGAATTCCTGGGCAAGTTTGATGATTCTGTCTCTGTTGTTATGTCTCCGTTTTTTGCTTTTTTTCAACTATGTTAGTTATTTGTTTTGGTGTTGTATCGAGAGCTTTGTTTACTGCTTCAAAGCCCTGACGTTTTCAAAGAGTAGTTTCAATACCGTCGTATACCGTCTTTTGTCTCATCTCAGTTTCTTTTTCATTGTTTTGTTTAGTTCAGTCTCTTCTATTTTTTCCCTTGCTGACTCTTTGAATTCTGTCTGTAGCAAAGGCGACAGTCTCTTGGAATTCTATTCTAAAGTGACCAACAGTTGATGATTTGTGTCAGATGTAATTAGATATAGAGCTTGGATGAATTTTTAGGCGCAATATAATTCTGCATGAGTGAAATTCTTTCGAGTATACACATGTAATAATCACAGCTTGGTTCAGGAGACATACACATACAAATGTATTTTCTATTCTAAACAGGAATAATCTAGTAGCTGTTTATATTACAAACAATATCCTAAGCTTTCAACTTCCAATTCGAATTCAGTGAGTCGTTGCCGGATAAGAGAAACTGTTAACCCGAGAGTCACCAAAACTGCCAGCATTGGTTTCTTCTGTTTTTGAACTGATTTGGCAGGCTATATATATGTATACATGTATTTTACGCATAGACCCATCAATGGAGCTAGAAAGCCGAAAATTTCAACATTGACTCCTTATCATGTCTACAAAAAGGCTGTTTTTTTCCCTTGAATAGGTATCCGGAAACGAGGTTGATTTGAGATGTAATTCCATGCTAAATTTGTCTTTTAGTTTACATCCGTCAGCATTCACGCTTGTTTTTTGTATTATTTTTTGAATTTAGACTTCTGTTAGTAATCACTGCCCGACAAAATGCGAAAAGTAACTTATCTATTGATCACCCCTTTTGCCAAATTTTTGATTATCACCCCCGACACAGCACGCCGTCAAAAGATGTTGGCAATGTCACAGTTTTCTTTCGGTAAGAAACCAGATAGTTCATTTTATCGAAGCTGTTAACCGATCTATTCTTATTATCAATATCACAAAATCATTTTTTCCGTTCGTTGTAAATTAGATAATTAAAAAGTGTTCAAGTACCTTGGTCTTGAGTATGTAGAAAAAAACTTTTCCTTTATTCATGTTCTCCCATCAAGGCATCTTATGTGTGGAGCAATTTCTATAGCTACCTGCCACCAGTCAACGGCTCAAATTAATGCTGAATTGAGTTTAGCCACCTTTTTGTTGATTTGACGGTTAAATTTCAGTTAGTCTACTAAAGTTTATAAATATGCGGTTGAAATCTTTCCATCATGAATTCAAGATCTGAAAAAATATGGTGGAGGAATTTTTCATCAAAACAAGAAACAATAGAATTGATGCAAAGTTTGAGACAAAAGTGCAGGAACTCATGTACTTGTGATAATATTCAGGACATATATATCATGTTAAGGTCCAAACGGTCGACACAGTTGTCTGATTGTATACAAAACTGTTCTGTGCATTGTTCTGAAAACTTCAGTAGAGTTGCTTTCAAATCGCACAGCTTGGACTGCAGCCAGTTGTAAGTCCTGTTTCCAATTCTTTCATCAGAAACATTGAGCGATGTGTGTAAAGTACTTTAAGGAGTCTTATTGCAACAGTATTGAGGAAATGGACTCGGAGGTAATCTATAGGTATTCATATTGCACTATTATACACACCATCATTATCATCATTCATCATCATCAGTCTTTTAGCATTTGTCGTTGGACATAGACCTTCCCCAAGATTTGCCACACTTCTCTATCATGGGCGTCACGGAGCCAGTACTTCCTGAACTTGTCTAGCTCGTCTCTCCATCTAACATTTTGCCGGCCTCGGTTGCGCATATGGTCTCAGGGAATCCATGTTGTGAGTCGTGATGTCCATCGGTTGTCTGCCATTCTTGCAACATGGCCAGCCCACCGCCATTTGAGATTTTTTATGGATTCTATGATGTCTCTAACTCTTGTCTTTTCCCAGATGTACTGTGCTGTATTGTGGTCTCTCCATGTGAGGCCCATCATTATTCTTTCATGTGCACGTTGCATGGTTCTCAGTTTACGGGTCTGTCTCTTGGTTAAGTTCCATGTTTCAGCTCCATAAGTGACTATTGGGAGGATGCACTGGTTATACACCCTTCTCTTTAGGATTAATGGGATCTTATTATTTTTGAAGGTTGAGCTAGCTCTGCCAAAGGCTTGCCATCCTAGTGTGATTCTTCGCTTGATTTCTTCTTCTTTTGAGGGTCTCATGGAGATTCGTTGTCCTGGGTAGATGTAGTGGTCTACTTTCTCGAGTTTTGTGTCCTCGATTTCTATCTTAGTGTTTTTATCTCCAATGTGGTTGCTGCACATGATCTTCGTCTTGCTGAAGTTCATGTGTAGGCCGACTTTCTTGCTCTCTTCATTTAGTTCATCTATCATTAGTTGGAGGTCGTGTAGGTTCTCTTCGAAAAGGGCTATGTCGTCTGCGAATCTGAGGTTGCTCAGAAACTCGCCGTCTATTTTAATTCCTTTACTCTCCCAGTCTAGCCTTCTGAAGATCATCTCGAAGCAGGCTGTGAAGAGTTTAGGTGAGCTCGTATCACCTTGTCTTACTCCTTTCTGGAGCTGGAAGGGGTCCGAGTTTTTATGTAGCCTGATAAATAAGCTGCTGTGATCGTATATATTTTTCAACACTTCAACATATACTGGATCTACACCTTGCTGACTGATGGCCTCCATGACTTTAGGGATTTTTACTGAGTTGAACACCTTTTTGAAGTCGATAAATGCTACGGCAAGTGGTAGTTTATACTCTGCTGCTTTTTCTTTCAGCTGATTTATCGAGTGCAGGTGGTCCATGGTCGAGTAGCTTCTTCTAAAGCCAGCCTGTTCACGTGGCTGGTTTTCATCGAGTGTTTTTTATGATTCGGTTGGCGATGATCATGGTGAAAAGAAGGCAAATAACTAGCATACTCGAGGAAAATAGAGACCTAACAACAGACAGAGACAGGATCGTTGAACCTGCCAAAGAATTCTACCAAAAACTTTATACGTCCAAACAAGGACAACAAAACAATGAGCAAGATATGCAAGACATGAGCAATCAACTCGAGGACTTCCCAAAAGTAACCCTTTGGGAGGTGAAAGAAGCCATTAAACAGACGAAGAAAGGAACTGCCCCTGGACCAGACAACATCACCATCGACCTACTCAACAAAGCGGGTAAAATCATCACTAGGAAACTGGCCGTCCTCTTCAACTTGTGTCTAAAACACAGTGAAGTCCCAGACGAGTGGAACACTGCTATCATAATGCTTTTATATAAAAAAGGAAACCTGAAAGACCTCAACAACTATAGACCTATAAGCGTACCCAACTGTGTATACAAATTTTTCACTAAGATCATTATACATACGGACAACTTCAAAAATAAACAATCACCATTATCATAAGTTTTTCAACGTCTGTCGATGGATAGAGATCTTCACTAAAAATCATGATATCTCTCTATCACAGTTGCTGCAGCACCAATATCCCTTGAACCTATGTAAGTCATCACAACGTCTCATTTTCTACCGGCTTCGATTTTGTATATGATCTCTGCAGATTCACGTCGTGAGTTGTGATTTCTGATGGTCGCCGAATATTCTTCCAGCAAAGCTTTGCTATTGACATTCGAGTTTGATTCTATGATATATCTGACTCCAACCTTTTCCTTATAAGAGTGTGTAGTCTTATTGTCCTTCCATGTTGAAATATCCTGTGCGCATTTGTAAGTTTGAGAGACTATGTTAATCATTACTCTCTCTAATCATCATGATTTGACATCGAAAAGGAAGATTTAAAAGAGTTTTCCACGGCATGTGTCGGTCCTCTGAGACTGTATAATACTGCTGCAAATCATCTTATCTTTGATATTTTGCACTTTGTGTCTTACTAAAAAGAGGTTAAGTTATTCCAGTCAGTGTGTGAAAACTTCATCTCAATAATTTATAAATTCATCACCGAAAGATTCATATTTCAATAATATTTTCAAATGTCTCAGAAATACAAAAATCCAGTATTAAAATAATGAATATTCTGATGATTGGTTCATAAATTATTAATAAAGTGTCGTCTGCTGTTTCGCTTTGATGTTGAAAATTCATGACTTATTTAGTTACTGCGTACGGAAATATGTGAAAAAAGCAACAGAACTTTCAGATTCTGGATTTTTGTAAAAATATATTTAGCTCAGAAAAATATCTTTTTCTTTTAACTTTCTCATGAAAAAATCACGTCTTTGAACTGGAATTACAGTGGACTCCTGTTATAACTGCATTTTTTTAAAAATTCGTGACGTGTGAAAATCATGGTGTATTAATGACTTTATTAATAATGAGAAGTGTTATAATACGGATAGAAATGACTTTTTATTACAACTCTACTGTGTAATACTTCATGTACGAGTTAATAAGATGCAAATAATACAAAGTAAACAATAAAGTTTTTGGAATAAGGCAAAGGATACCTTTGTGCTGTTGCTGCAAACTAATCTCCGAGAATATTCTTGCAAGGATATAAAAACAAACGTGCTGTTAAAACGCATAACACATATGTCAGCTAGTGTTGATACAACGAAAGTTTACTGCTTCAGCGATATAGATTTCTATTGTATGAAAAAATGCTCAAGGGTCAGTAACATTATTTATTTCACCTTTTGTGGGGCAGTGATCATAAAAAAAGTAAGATTAGTTTTTCAGAAGCGTAAATGCTGCCAGACTCGAAGTTAAGTGTTATTTTTGCATCATCTAACATTACAAATTGAAACCCAACTAAAAAAACAATTCTGAAGATACATTTAAAAGTAAAATGTCTTTTTTAGAAACGATAATGAGTAAATATATATTTTTTTGCCAAATTTTGACATATATATATATATATATATATATATATATATATATATATATATATATATATATATATATATATATATAGATAGATAGATAGATAGATAGATAGATATGGATAACTCCATGACATACCTTCATGACACGTGACATATCTTCATGCGAGTAGCACATAATATAATCATTACAACAACAAATTATTCATCAGCCAAAGACTGTTGTGATGGTATTTTCGTTGGCTTAATCGTGTAAGATTTGATCACAAGTTGCGAAGCAATTGTTATATCTCCAGAAAACTCGCCATATACTGTTGATCGATTGATTTTGACCAATTATAAGCACATACTCGGACAAGTGGACAGTAACCTTTGAAATTGGTTGTAAAATAGGCCAGATTCTTGCAAACATTATCGATAATACATTATAAAAGAATAATACGGGCGACTCCAGAGCCAGAAATTTCACTATCCGAATCCTACAAGTCTTTTTGTGGAAACTTTCTACAAGGGTGACGACGAAGTTTCGATTTGCCTGAAATTTAATACAGTTTTGCCTGAATCGACATATAACACCTGACTCGTACACTGATGGGTAGTTCACTCATAGATATGAGCATAATAAGGAAACAAGTTGAATAGATAGATAGATAGATAGATACATAGATACATAGAAAGGTTGAAATAGATCCATAGATACATACATACTGTGGTACATAGAAAAATCGGCAGATATAAAAAGATTGATAGATTGAAAACAATAGATAGATGGATAGATAGATAGATAGATAGATAGATAGAGGGAAATAAATAGATAGCTTGATGGATAAATCAATAGATAGAATGATATTGATGTTTGATTCGTTTGGGCCACTTGCGGAACTATCAAACCTGAGATAATCTAATTAAATCAAAGAAGAGTAATGCAACTAAGATTATCTATTATCTATTACCTCATACCATCAAACTTCACCAAAAACTTGTATCTTTTCGTCGTCATTTCTTCTTTCCATCATCGTTGCCCGACTACTATTTTATATAAATGTTATATAAACATTGTTTCTAGTTTCATATGCAAACATCTTTCAACTCTCAGTGAATCACTTTTTCTTGTTTCTCTCTCCCTTTCTTATATTCTTTTTCAACTCTCCCACTTAATTTTCTGTCCTCTCCTTTCCTACATTTTTATTAAAGTACCAATCTATTCTCTCTCCTCCAACCTTCTCATTAAAGTCTATGTATCTTCTCTAACCTCTTTCTCCGTATCATCTTAGGTCACACCTTTAAGTCATTACTGAAACCTCAAAACAAAGCATGGAACAAGCAGTATAATTGCCTACGCTTAAGATTCACATCCCTTAACCAAGTCTAAACAAAAATACAGAAAAAAAACATGCCTTTGCCAGTTGGTTTTGGGCTTTCGATCTATTATACCTTAACAAACTTCTTGAAATTTATTAATCACCATTACAATTGCATTGTAAAGAGACCCTCTTCCCTATTAAATACAAAAACTATTATTTTTCCCAAATGTAACATATTCAACGATGATTGTTACAGTCTAAGTGTTCGAAAACACACACAGATCACAGGAGAATTTGAAAAAATAATATTTTTAACTTGCTCCAACTATGTGAATCTCGACCTATTATGGGTATGAATAAGTGTTGACTTATTCTGGCCACACCTTGTACCTGACTGTCCGTTGCAACGAGTAATCTTCTGATCTGTTCCTGTGGTTTCAAACTTACATTAAGGTTTCTGGGTTGTTAATCCAATTAACTTCTCTCCTTATCACAATCGCAGAGATAGTTTCCTCCAGTTACGTCCCTTAGGCAGAGTCATGAACTCGATACAAGATCTGCTCACTTATTGCCCATATGTATTTATGGCCAGGAACAGAAAGTAGATTTCTGGCGATAACGTTCAAATATTATACACATAAATCTCGCGAGAGTTTATGGTCCCTTGGGTCCTATTCTATCTAGATTATTCGGATTTCGTCCATGATTTATGTATTGGAAATCATCAGAGATCTCTGGCCTATGTAGGCACAAGATCGTTTCCTCTTACACAAAAAAGTAGCCTACGCATTCTAGGTGTCAATATATATATATATATATATATATATATATATATATATATATATGTATATATATATATATACATTGTATATGTTCCTGGTCATAAAACAATAAAATCTTACGCAGCTTCGGAAATATTTTTTTTATACAAATAAGTCAATTCATTCGTACGGTTCAGATGCTAGCCAAATCTGAATATCATCTATATGTAAAAAGTACAGTTCAGCCACTTATCTGGACAATGCATCGAAATATTGTTTGTGTTCTACCAATTATAGACCAACTGAATCCTAGGAGAATTAACGAATAAAAAAGTAGTTTATTTCATACAAATTATTCAATCTATTCCTGCCACTATGATGCACTCCTGAGCGTTAGTATTATCTTTTATCCAATACCGGACACATTTCGATGAAAATTGTTTTTATTTCTATATTGAATCCCAATTCCAAGTTATTACACTATATTTTGACTTTTTGTTTTGATTTAAAAATCTACCCCCATTAAACCCATAACTGGTTATTCATTATATTCCTACACTACAAGAACAGCACTGAAAAGAACAATTCGGTCAATGTAATTGTTACTTGCATTAGCGGTTCACTTCATACTCGAGACTCATTTTTTTCCATTCTTCTCTATAGCTTTCTTTACGTAAATTCTGTCTTTAAGTTTTTATTTTGTTTGTACGCCGGTTTGATTTACACCTGCGAACAATATCATTTTTTCCTTTCTGCTATATAGTTATCTGTACCTTATCTTATCTTCTAGCGATGTAACTTTTATTATCCTGTCATTCAGTTTTCGCTTTTACGCGCCGAACAGATCATTCTTTTCATCTATCTATCCATCTATCTATCTATCTATCAATATATATATATATATATATATATATACATAAACGAGTGTGAGAGGCACGAACTATCATATATATATATATATATATATATATATATATATATATATATATATATGTATATATACAAATATATATATATATATATATATATATATATACATAAACGAGTGTGAGAGGCACGAACTATCATATATATATATATATATATATATATATATATATATATAAATATAAACGAGTGTGAGAGGCACGAACTATCATATATATATATATATATATATATATATATATATATATATATGACATGTACCCAGTGGATGTAAATAGTTCGTGCCTCTCACACTCGTTTATATTTGCGAATTCGATGATTTTCCCTATAATTATATTTTCTACATTTCGTGCAGTTTTGTTTATTTCTCTTTTCGTATTGATAGACTCGTTCACCTAAAGGTAAAATTTTAGCTGAGGGAACATCTCCTATTCACAACTCTAAACAATGGACTGATCCACTTAAACCTGTTAAGTAGTTTATTGTCTATGAAAAATAATTTCATTGAAAATCAGATACATTAACTAGTATCTTTAACAGGTCTGGTTAGTTACTCGATAGAAACCATTACATGAAAAACGGCTTTGGCAGCATTTTGTCTTAGGAGCTATCAATAAAATCATTGAAATAAAAGGTGGTCAATGAAAAAGTTGAAAGTTTATCTCGCCTTTATTTGGGTTGTAACCACCGTTGGACCAAAACTAAAAGACTAATTTACCAAAAACTTACACTGTAAACTGTAAGATCCTTCAAAAACTATTCGTTGTTTTTTTAAAGGAAACAAAATAATGTTGTTTCAAAACACAATAATGAGTAAACGTTCAAATCATCAGCGCTTTAACTCCATTGGTGTGGCCAGTGCATATGTTACATAGATACATACATACAAAGCCAACCAAACCCACTTTAAAAGTGAAGAAACCTACGTTGATGCCGACTGTTTTGGCTGACAGCCTCTGATAAGATGAAATCTGTGAGTCAAAAATATCAACTAAATGACCGAGGAATTTTTCAGCCGAAGAACAACAGGGAAATAGTAAATATCAGGAAAACTTAAAAAATCAATAAATATCAACTGATTTAGAAGTTTGCAGACAGAGACTAAAATGCCGCAAGAAGAACGCTAAATATTAAGATACGTGATTTCATTTTTTCTAAAATATAACCTGTCTAAGCACACAAATACCATAATTTGGTTGTAAAGGCTCCAGAAGTGACTTTCAGAAATCAAGAAATATTTTGAAGAACCGATCAAAATAGAATAAGTACCGAAAGACAACCCAGACTTTTGAATGATTTTTCACAAAATTACTATATTTTTATATTGCGATCAATAAAGATTTCACTCACGATAAGTTTTTACGATATGGAAATTTCCCAGACAAGATGATTGCAGTATTTGCTATAAAGGTAACAATAGCAAAATCTGTTTTACCGAAGTTCGAACTCAGATCGATTTTATTACAATTCGTCATACATAGTTTTAATACAATTCTGTTATAATCTAATTATCTCATCATACATTTTTAATATATATATATATATATGTGTGTGTGTGTGTGTGTGCGTATTTGTAGGAAATGCACAGTGCTCCTATCCCCCCTGATACATAGTCGCTAGAGGAATGATCCAGTTAGAACGGTCATACAGAACCACAACTATTGGTCTAAGCGCTAATCTTATACGTTTACCAGGAGGCAAGTGATGAATGGATGTTAATACTGGTGAAGAAGCTTGAGACGGTAGGAAGGCTTTACTCAGTTGATGGAGAATACAACTTGGTTTTCTGTAGGTAATATGGCACACCACACATACTGTATTGGTATGAACACCACTCAGAACCTCTGGCTGATACACAAGATATGGCAATATTATGGGATTTCTCACAACACACGAATCGAACCATCAAAGCCAATCACCCAGACATAATTATTACGGACATAAAGGAAATGTGATGCCCATTAATAGATATGATCATTCAATCACACAAAAATATCTGTAAGAGAGTTTGAAAAACTGACAAAAAACAAAGACCTCAAAATTGAGATCACAAAAAATGCAGCAACTGTAACAATACCGGTTCTTATAGGAGCTGTTGGGGTCATAAAAAATAGAGATAGAATACAAGGATACCTAAGCATCTATGAGATACAGAAAATTGTCCTCGCAGGCGCCTCTCATATCTTTTGCAAAGTACTCTCTATTTCCTGTAATATTAGTTTATTTGCAAGTGTCTACTAAGTTATAATATCGTTGACTGTCCAGAAGTTTGAGCTGAAAGTCGGTGTTGAACGAATACTACTAGACATCAAAGGGAAAAATAAAGATAATAATGATTAATTTTATCATAAGGATCGCTACAGTCTGGCCAATACGTTTCTATGGTATAAACATTTGACATATATATACAAAAATATGTATATATATATAAATGATATGATATCTATGTAAAGGCCAAGAAGATAAAAAGAATATATCATTGATAAAAAGAGGGTAGTCTTATTCCTTCATGTAACATGTCGTTTTCATCACTTCTGCGATTCCTAATCAGAGAGGCATGTGAGACAAAGAGGTAGGTGGGAAATGAAGACTTGCTTGTTCGTCTCTCTCTCTCTCTCTCTCTCTCTCTATATATATATATATATATATATATATATATATAAGATCCCTTTGTCGCATCAACAACTGGAGAGACCTAACCGTAGCTACGCACCAGTCATTATTTTGGTATTATTGATATACAAAAGTCTTGCAACTGAACCTTAGTTCCCTAAATCATACGTTTGTTTTGTTTTTCAGTCCGTGCCATCATCCGCCACAATTTCAGAAAAATAACCAGAGATCAAGAGGGATGGTCCTGAGAAAGGGAAGTCTGTAAGCGGAAGATTCGGTTTAGTGCAGTGATGATTGCCTCAAGCCACTTTGAATATTTGTATCAAATACTACAGTGATTTTTATTTCCACTCCTGAGCAAAGCCGTTAGCAAAGCAACTGTGTATGATAGTTATGTGTTTTTGTCATTTGTATGATCAAACTGGGCTTTGCTATCCAATTTAATCACACACCTAGCTGGTTACGTGTAACCTGTACAATGCATGATTAAATTAGCATTGTGGCATCCAACTATAATAACACTCCATCAAAACAACATCGTATTTCGTATGCACCTAATGGTATATATAGGTCCAGTTGCATTGGTATTGTAAATATATGTCATCTTCATTGTTTGAAAATACGAACAGAGATTCACAAGACGATTCAATATCCCTTCGGTACATCTTCTCACCTTCCCTGAAGTTGGGGAATCATAAGGACCTTCGAGCAAATACTTGCTGAATTGGAATTATATTCCTATCATAAACATATGATTAATTCTACTTAGTCATATCCAATTATATATATATATATATATATATATATATAGAGAGAGAGAGAGAGAGAGAGAGAGATGATTGTAAAAAAATCAGTCATCTATGTATATGTATGTAAAAATTAATGTGTTTGCAGATAAAATGTTCGTAACACTACAAAGTATACGATTTTTCACACCTAATGAGATTATTAAGATGTTTACTTTGTAATGAGTAAATGACATTCTATATTTGTTATATAACTGCTCTACAACTATGTTTTGAACACTCTGAGAATTAATCAATAGAAGATATACATGACCTAATTTATTTATCCATCATATATATGTATAGAACAATTATGGATGTATATGTTTTCCCATTGTGTACAAATGCACACACATTAATGCATATGCATGTGTGCTTGTGTGTATGCATATGTGCATGCGCCCATATAAAGAGTATTTGAAAGTTTTGTATGTATGATATGGACATTATTGTTGGCAATCATATATATATATATAAATACTGATATACAGTCAGACACACACATATATATGTATGTGGGTGGGTTGTATTCATACAGACGCATAAATGGAAAACAGTACGGGGGATTCAAAAGACAAATCATGTAATTGTTCAGATGAATTATTACCCTCGTTGGTAAAAGATGAGAGCAGATTTGTGCTTTATAATCTACAACATTTCATTCGTCTGAAATAACCCTAAATAAAAAGCCAGTCTCTTACAAATTGACAAGATAAAGAGTCTTCAATCTTTAAAGTCTGTCGATTATGAATATAAAGAGTAATTTGGCGTATTCCAACTTGTTTACTCATTCTTATATATATATATATATATATATATATATATGAAATAGAAGAAACCAAACGCTAAACTGGTGTTTTTTGGTCAATGATGATTGTAGGAAAGACGATGAATAAGTAGTAGTCAGAAAATATTATGCCCAAATCAGTTATAAGTTGTTTGGGATAAAAATTGAGATATGTGAAAAATGTATTTTTGGCGTCATTGAGTGGCTGACACCAAGCAAATATTAGACATTTTTTCAACTGATACCCCTGATACTAATTTTCCCTCGTATTTTAAAAGTGATGCCATTACCTTTTCTTTTCCAGCTATCTGATGTTTTTATTTCAAATGTACGATTTACTTGGCTACTGTACACACATACTGATTCTCGCACGCACATACATGCATATGTATACCATATAAACTTTCTATCTCCTCCTCTTCTTGTTGATATAAGCATGTGTGTGTGTGTTTCATGAAACATTATCGATATTTCATATTGACATTTCATGTCGATACTCTCCAATGAAACGTATAAAAGAACTGCTGCCAACAAACACAATATATATATATATATATATATATATATAGAGAGAGAGAGAGAGAGAGAGAGAGAGAGATAGATAGATAGATATATGAAATAAACACACATATATATATACGAAATAACAAATAGAAAACAAAAAATATTCCATCACATAAATGAGCACGCTCATAATTTCTCGTATGTTTCATGTGTTTCCATAGATAGATTGTGTGTATTTCCGTGTATGAGCAAATCTTTAAGTCTCCATAAATATGCTATCGTCAGTTGAGTATTGAAAAGCAATTTACAAAGATATTCTCATAGATACCAGGATGAAAAAGAATGTAATAACAACCCGACTGAACAGTGGAAATCCAAATGGCGGCTTTATACCCTCTAGTCTTATCTTGTTCATTCACTGTCCATGTCTGCAATGTTGTTCCCAAGGCAGAAACTTATATTATTAAGAAATTGATGCATGATCCGACAAAAAATATATTTATGAATGCGTTATATCATTTCAAATTCCATTTGGAATAACCACCCGAGGTTTCATGAAGATGAGCCGTTCAATCTAGACAGGTAAAATCGAATGAATAATTAAGGAAAAGGGGTCTGCGTCAAGAATCGAACCTGCGACTGATAAACTTACCGTTCACCGGAGCGTCACTCTCATCCATTGAGCTAAACAACCATAAGGAAAAGTGAATGTCTAAATATTCGTTTGAAGATGACGTTAATTAATATATATATATATATATATATATATATATATATATATATATATATATATATATATATATATATATCGAGAGAGAGAGAGAGAAGGGGTGTACTATTCAAGTGAAGACAAGAAGAATATGTTGCGTGTATAGAATCTTTATCATTATAGTGTGATATTCAAACCCGTTTGGGAGCTCAATTCCATTATCAGTGGTTATAGGTCAACATTGTTAGAGGATGAAGGCACGTAGAGTATTCCCGACATCCAAGCCACCATGTAAGATGTTGTACATGATTGGTGTATGTATTTTTCATTCTTGCCTGTTTGTTACTCTGAAGATCAACTGATCAATGTTTTCTGGGACTCAGGGGCTCCAAGATTGAAGTAACCATAAAACCAATAGGTGTCCAACGTAAACCTTATGGTATAGGGTTTAGGTAATTCTCAAGAATATATCTAAGAGCAGTTGGGCCGGGTATGGTGCTGCATGAGAAATGAAGAAATCAGGGATAATGCAAAATCAACAGTCTCAAGAGTGTTAACAAGTATGGAGTATGAAAACTGTAAAATGCCTCAGAAAAACTCCAAAGGTTTTTGCAGGACTTCAAGGGTCAGGGTAATATCTATTAGAGCTTTGATCACTCGGACGTGTACTCTTTGATGGTTTGTTGGTAAAGATTAAAATAAATTGATTTTTCATATTCTGACGATATAATCTGGTATGTGTATGTGTGTGTGTGTGCATGTGTTGATTAGAAGTGTTGTTTAGATGTATGCTGAGGCAGTGTTCTATATCTCAGTAAGAAACTCGTGTTATTAGGATTGTTTATTCTGATATTTATTGAATTGCGATGTTTGATTTGAAGTTAATTCAATAAGGTGGGAGTGTTTCAAGGAATATCATCCACATATCTTCATGAGTTTCAAAAATATTATATATATATATATATATATATATATGTATATATAAGATTTTATTTCGACTGGAAAAGTCGATTCAAAATTGACTTGTCTACTTGTCTGCTTCTTTCCAAGAAATGTGTTTTCATTCGTAATGATATTTGAAGCCCATTTTCGGCGTCAAAACAGTGGAATCATTGTTGCCATTTGCTTTTTTTTTCATGTAAACATCATTTTTGTTTTTTACTTTTACACCCGTGGGTTTTTGAAGGCTTTCTTCCTGGATTTAAATTTTTTCTTCTTTGAACTGTTTCAAGATATTCTTTTATGTCTTGCTTTTTCGTTTTGTCTTAATCAAATATAATTTCTCATTTGTTTTTCAATTTTTTTTCAAATTGATGGAGTCTTAATGAGTTTCGGAATTATTACTTGCTATTTTTATCTTCATAACATCTTATAATTCAAACCTTAAGATGTATTTTATCTATCACCTAAAACAAAAAACATTAAAATGACTTTTTTTATTTAAGTTCATCTTTTCATTGATTCTCTTTTATTCCCCTTGCTTATATTCAAATTATGATGTCTTGGTTAACCCGATGTAATTATCAGATTGGATATCGAATTAGAGGTTTACATCGTAGCCGATTTGATTCTAGTTTTTGAAATGTAGGATTTGAAAAGAAGCACCCGAACGGTAAGATTTTGGTCATAAGGAACGCATTAAATGTTTTATTTTAAAAATTATAACACGTTGAGAGACCTTCATTCGAAATTCTGAGAAAAACATGATCGAAGATTCGAAATTTTTGAAAGTCAACCAGAGTGAAATTCCACAACTGACTTTCCTTATCATCATCATCATCATCATCATCATCAGTCTTTTATAGTCTGTTGTTGGACATTAACCTTCCCTAGGAAGCGCCATCTCTATCATGGACGCAACCTGGGAGTCGATATCTCCCAAGCCTTTCCAGTTTGTATTACCATCTCATGTTCCACTGGCCACGTTTCCTCATTTGATCTCTGGGGATCCATTTTGTGAGTCGTGATGTCAACCAGTTGCCTGCCATTCTTGCAGTATGACCAGCCCATTGCCATATTAGTTTCCTAATTAATTTTATGGTGCTTTAGATTCAATTTTTCTCCTGATATACTGTGTTATCTTGTGATATCTCCATGTGATTCTTAGCATGATTTTCTCATGTGCATATTGCATGGTTCTCAGTTTGAAGGTCAAGAGGATTCAATGGGGATGGAAAAGACTTCATTGTGGTGTGATTCAAAAACAATAGACTCAGCAGTTTTCCAAAGCATTTTGACCTACATAGGTTTGCTCATTGAGACATTTTCCTCAACTTTTATTCATTTTGTCATTTTCCCATTTCATAACTGTTCCCTTTTTTTCTCTAATTCAAAATAATTGTTTCGTCTGAATCCAAAACAGTTTCAGGAGAGGATAAAAATCTTTTGAAGCAGCTTCTTATAAGTTTCGAAAACCTTTATACACTACGGGAATATACTAAAGTTTTTTCTGATAATCATACATTAGGGACCCAGGATTAGCAACTAGCATTAAAGGCCACTTCCTAAAGGAAAATCATGATACATTTGTAAATATCCAAAACAGGATTTCCATTGATGTAACAGATTCATAGATAATATATCAAATTATTAATTTCCAAATAAAATAATTGCCTACTTTGAGAAACAATAGTGCTGACATGGACAGTGAATGAATAAGATGGAAAAATTGGGATAAAGCAGTTTGAAAAGCCTTTATCTTTTGCTGGGATGTCTAGCTCGATGGGAAAAGTGACGCTCGGTTTTGGCAGCTATTCTATCGATATCTGGTTCGATTCTTGCAGCAACCCCTCTTTTCTTTAATTGTTTATTCTATCCAGGTCAAGTAACCTATTTTCTGTGTAGTAACAGGGGGTCATTTCAAATAAAGATACAAATAATAAAATGCGATCATATATATATATGTATATATATATATATATATATATATATATGTGCATATATATATACATATATTAATCAACAATTTGATTTAGAACTGATTTGACTTGCATCGATCGATACGATTAAATATTATGCTATTAAAGCTGTGTCTATCACACTTATAGTATCAAGAGTAGCTGTCAGCTCATTTCATCCCTATCTTATTAAACTACTTTTTTCTGCATTATCCATTGAATTACCAAAATTTTCTTTTCTTTTCTCCTCTCCCTTCCTACCCTCATAAATATAACTTGGGTAGAGTTTCGTTAATACATTGATAGCTCATATCAAAATAATCCCAAAGCGACAGAACAGAATTTACTATGTATAATGTAGTAACTCGCAAAGTGTGAGTTACAGCACAATAGTGTCCCACAACAATCATCCAACTAGGCAAACTTATATATGAACGTGTCTAGTACAAGTATTATGTCTGTCCCACTTCTGCAACAGGTTTGTCAATTTAATGGTCTTATCCCAAGATTTCATGATATTACATTTTTTAGTGACGGAAGAAAAAAGGGGAAAGGTCAATGATGGGCACATCAGTTGATTTATGAAATATTTCAGTCTTATTAAAAACCAGCAACTAGAATTTTTACTAAAACTGGTAAGGTTTCCTTAGTTTTTCAGCTGGTCTATCATATATATAAGCACAGGCCATAACGATGTAGCTTACACGCTAAAAATTTAAACATTTACACCTTATCATATCGAGATAGACGTAATGTAATTTTTGAGAGGGTGTCAATTTACACTGTAATTTATTTTAAATGTGTCCCTTTTTTGTGTCCGGCAGTCCTGTTGTCTTTTTTTTTTTTTTTTTTTTTTGTACTTTTTTAATTTGGAATTTTAGTGATTACCAAGGGCGATAAATGTAACCAATCAATTAATTACCCTTTTTTCCAATCCTTTAATTGATTGCCACTGACATAGAATGCTACCAAAAAGCGATTTTCAAATGTTTCTTATTGAATGACTAACCAGCCGTATGTATTTCATTTCCATAGTTGGTGTTTCACAAATGTCAAATATGTCTTTCATGGTGTTGTTATACAATGAAGTTTGAGATTCACCGATATAGTGTAGAGCAATATCCATTGCGTGATAGAGGAATTGATGTAAAGTTCGGGACAAAATAGGTCGACTCTACTAAAAGTTGGATTCATAGGTTGTTAATGAAATCATGGAATGATGAATGGCACTGACTGAATTTGCTTTACATTGGTAAGTGTACTTCATAGATGAAAATTGATATTTCGTGCACACGCTATTGGTGAAAAGAGTGATGTTCACGAATGTTTTGTATCAGAGTATACACAGATTAGACTCTTTCATTATAGAAACTGAATCCTTACACTAGGTACAGCTTCCACCATCTCTACTTATTCTCCTTATAGTATGTTAATACTTACTCGATCCTTTGTAATATAATATATTCGAATGGTGCGATATATGGATTCATGCAATTCACAAGGTCATCAGTGCGAAGAAAACTCTCCCCGATCCCATTGGCCATAATATCTATCCATAAATATATTTTTCTAAGATGTCTTCATATTCACTGGGCTAAATTATGAAGTAATGAGAGAAGGAAGAATGTGTTTTACCCAGCTATCAAATGGAAATTGTTGACTTGAAGATCAGCACTTGAAATCCTTGCTCAAACACCGGCCCTGGTGATAAGTACAGAACTGCAGGGATAGGAAAAGTCATTCAAAAACAAATATGCCAACAGTGAAGGAAATTTATCTTCCTCATACTGTGATCACAATATTGAGGAGATAAACTGTAGTTTATGTTATAAAATACAAGTATTTATTTTATCATACATATATGTTAACAACTTGTTATTTTAATAAAACTACTGAATAGTGTTGAAGAGGAAAGTCATCGTTCTTCTATATTCAAATAGCCAACGTATATTCACTCACCACTGAATGGGATTCATCTCGTACTTATTACTAATATAATTTGTATAATTTCTTTAGTTAGAAGAAACCCATTAAATTCTATCAACATTGAGCCTCAAAATATTGAAGACGCAGGATTAAATAAATTGACTACGTTCCCTAAATGCAAAGATGGAAAGTGATGATCGTTTCAGAATTACGTTTTGTAGAATTTTCATTTCTGTCAAACTTTCAGATTTGAGTTCATGACTGAAATTAGTCAGGTATGCGATTTAAGATGTTGGAATGCTTCTATAGAGATATACCGACTGAGCATCTCTTATCTGAAACATCAGAAACCGAAATTTCCAAAAAACCTGAAATCTCCTTGAATCCAGCATGAGTGCACAAGAGGAAAACATCATACCCGATCAAACCTCAAAATGATTCAAAGACGAGAGAGGAGACCAATTTCCAAAGCAATTAACCCATTCTGACTTACTATAAAAGGTCTGCTTATCCTGTGTACTTTTTTAGACTTGTAAAATTACATCAAGACAAACCATCAAAGACCTGATAAGTCCCAACCAAAACAACTGATTACCACCGCCAGATCTACTTTCATTATACAGTGTAGGTTCTGCTTATTCTCTCATCTTTACTTTTTGAAAATGTCAGGAAAGGCTGCAGACAACCTTTTGAGTTACTGTAAGAGTTAAAACAGTTTCTCTTGTGTAGATGAAAATATCCAAAATCTGATAAAATCTAAAATCAAAACACGACTTGTCTGAGGCATTCCAGAGAAGGGGTATTCAACTTATATAGATACGTGTTTTTATATAAATATATACATTGTTTAATTCATGTATATATAGTTTTGATAGGGTTACTTTGGTCAGCTGGGACGCAATCTATCTTGTTTGCGATGATGAGGGCTTTTCCAAGTCAATTCTAAATCCGTTTGCTTTCCTACGGAGCTGAAACATGGACTTTGACTGAGAGATCGGCACACAATCTTGGAACCATGCAATGTGCATAAGAAAAGATCAAGCTTGATACATGAAAAGATCACGAGACAGTTCATTATATTAGAAAGCAGAGGTTAGAGATATCAATATCAATTAGCAATTAGTAGACCCTGTTGTGAGGATGTCAGACAACCGCAGGCCATCATGACTCTCAATGTGCCCCCCCTTGAGAGCATCTGCAAACTTGTGATCATATGCTGAAATATGATCACCTGATGATTCAGACATATTAAATGGGTACTTACGACACCATGTCATTCCAGACCAAGATAACTTGCAGATTTTAAAAAAGATTCATCCAAGTCAACAGATTCAAAAAATCTGTTGATAATGAGGATATAATTATTCAGATACATGCCCAATGCCTATATATATATATATATATATATATATATATGTGTGTGTGTGTGTGTGTGTGTGTGTGTGTGTGGATGTGTGTGTGTGCTTTATATATATAAAGGATATATTCATACATTTATCTATATCTAGAAATATATATACATAAATACATATATACATATAGACAGACAGACAAATAGACTCAGACACACACACACACACTCACGTATGTATATATTTGTGTATGTGTGTGTGTGTGTGTGTGTGTGTGTGTGTGTGTGTGCGTGTGTGTGTGTAACCTCTGCTTCCTTATGTAATGAACTGTCTGGTGATCTCTTCATGTATTTAGCTTGATCTTTTCCTATGCATATTGCATCAGTAGAAATGACACGAAAATCAAGTCATACCTGCTGTTATACTTACTGATCCGTCATAGTTAAAATTGATTTTAAGGTAATTTGAAGTAAAGCAAGCTTTGTTTTAATAAACAAATACGTAGTACGAAATAATATTGATGTACAATACACGAAGAAAAAAACATGTATAAAATGACAACTAAATGTATGCAAAAACTATGTAATGGAAGGATGTACTGTTTCATCAATACTACTGGGGTGCCATGCTAATATTACCGTTTTATTTATATATATATATATATGTATATATGTGTGTGTGTGTGTGTGTGTGTGTATGTCTGTGTCTGTGTTTCTGTGTGTGTACATGTATATGTAGATGTATATGTATACAGGATGACTTGAAAATAATACATCTCATTCTTGAATCAAAGTTATAAATTGAAAAAAAAAAATTTTGCCCCGTAGAAACTAGCCCCAAAGCGTAAGATTACGGGGTCGTGGAGCAAATGAATTCCTCAAAATCGTTTTGAGCAGCTAGTCTGTTGTTGAAGAGCCCTCTTCTTCTCTAGAAAGAGGTCGAATTGCTTGAAAAAGTTGTAGTTCGTCAGAGAAGTCTGGTGAGTCAGCTGGGTGAGGTAAAGTTTCCAAGCTTAGTTTGTTCAATTGCTGGGGGGTCATTTACGTGACATGCTTCCGGGCGTTGTCATGGAGTAGAAGTGTTTTTTGTTCGTTTGTTTGTTTCTTCTATTGACCAATTCTGTCCGTAAACTTTGCAGTTTTTGGCACATTTGGTCGATCTTTTAGAAATACTTATTCGTTGTTGGAAGTTGTCTTTGATGTTTCCACTTACTGACAGACGGTAATCAGGATTTTATCTTGAAACAGGCTTGGTTTGGGGGGATTGATTTTATGCTGTATATATGCCCAACCATTGTGTCGATTGTTGTACAGAATCCATTTTTCTCACTCATCACAATGAGATCAAGAAATGGGTTGATTTTGATGCCCAAAGAAGCACAAAGCAGATCATATAACGATGAGTGTCTTTTTTGTTTCTTTTATTTTCGTCCAAATCGTGCAGCATCCATTTGTCGAGTTTTCTTGACTTCCTGATCCGGTCAAAATGTTGAACAACTATTGAATGGTGAACATTCAGTCCCTCAGCAATATCTTGAGATGTTTTGCTTGGATCCACTCGATAATGGACATCATCTTCAAGGATCTCTCCTTTAGCAAAATATTTGATTGATATTGTGAGGATTCCCTGCTGCTTTATATCCCATTCTGAACTCATAAAACATAATAACTCAAATTTCCTTTTTTCCCATCTTTGATTTGACAGCCTCAAATAAGCCGCAACAATCACTGAAAAGATAACATTCAGTGTAGGTAATTTGAGCAAAATTCATGCTTCAAGATGGTATATCCGATGGACATAGTTGAAAAATACTTCATTCCGAAATAAGCATCAAAGTTGAAAAAAAATCGCAATTATTTTTGCATCAACCCATCAGACATATTAAGAGAGATGGTAGAATGTACTTTCTCTTAATATAAGTTCACAGACAGTAGATTCATAGATTTCAATCCATTTATCTAACCACAAATACCCGACAGCCACCTTAATACTTATACACGCTTACAATAGCATGCGTATCTTTAAAGGTTCGTATACATCTGAGTGTATACTTATTTTTATCTTTATCAAATAAAACAATTATTTATATAAAATCACTTATTTCGCTGATGTCTGAAAGACAGAAAAAGTAGAAAGAGAAAAGTACAAAAAAGCAAAAGCTACAGACTCAATTGTTACCGACTTCTCTGAATACTCGCCTCGTCTTTCACATTTGCGACATAAATACTCTTCAATGAAATTAGCCCCGACCTTATATCACATTAAATGGAATGGTTATTGTTCATAATTTGATTCTGCCACACAGCAATGCAACCCTGCGACGAACGCAGCTTGACAATCAGAAGCGATTCGAGTAGATTTAATTCAATTGCAAACTCTGGCATTGCCCTCATGATAAACAGTTTTGTCATTGAAAAGGAAGACTTCAAGACAGATCACTTGTATTCGGGACCCACAGACAAGAGTGCATTGCATGAATGCAGAAAAGATCGTTGTTTTGAATACAAAAAAAGCCGCTCAAACAAAGTTGAATGATGCTAAGAAAACAAAAGTTAAATTTTAATTATTACAGATAAATAAGATTGGTTTCGAAAATAGTTTTTAAAGGGGAAGAAATCAAGAAAAATGATTTTCATATATATATATATATATATATATATATATATATATATATATATATATATATATATATATATATATATATATATATATATATATATATATATATATATATATATATATATATATATATCAGATGATATTCGGCCAGTCTCTCCGTTGGTCAGCTGATTGGTCTCGCTTACGTTAAACAACATAAAGAGGAAGGAAGAAATATGAAGTCATTAAAGGTGTGACGTCATTAGTGCTATAAAGTAGTAATAGAGTGTATGGGATTGTGATTTTTGTATTAAAAAACATCTATTTACGATTATCACAACAAAGAATTCTCTCGGAATATTTCATCATAGTCGATTGACTTACAGGAAGACAATTTGTTTTTCTTCCTCCTACCCCTATTACCACTATCACGGATAATGGATGACTGTATTTTTATCTATTCAGAGCAAAAAGTTATAGAAACTACAATATCATTATAACAAATCTGGTCAGTAATTCAAAAGAAACTGTCATGTAGCCAATCTCTTTTGGCAACATGCCATGTTGGGTGTGATCAATTGAAAATTGATGATCAATAGATAAGTTACCCTGTCAGCCTATTGTTGAGCATTGATCGATAAAATGTCTGAGTTTTCGAAATAAGAAGTGTTACTGCTGCCAAACACCAACTAAATGACCAATTTTGCATGAACTTATATTGTAAATTCAATTTTCTACTAAAAACTCTATTTATCTATTTTTTTTTTTCGTGAATTGATAAACAAGATCTGTTTTTTATCTTGACATAATGCGTTGTAAATGTTTAAATTTAGATTTTATATTTCCCAAATAGGGAAAAAAACATTTCGACTCTTGAGCCCCCACAGAAAAGTTCTTGCTTTTCTCGTCTCTGATGAAAAAGAATCGTTTTCCCCAAATTTTGACCTTCCAAAGAAGGAAAAACTAAATTCAGATCATTTAATTGAGTAGCCTGACCATAGTTTCTGAAACTTTAAGTGGATATTTCATTGTAAACTGTGTTATCTCAGTCTCTAAATTGAGAAATACTGCATGAAATTCATTGGCACGCATAGATGGCATCGCTGTGGCTAACTTAGAGTAAAATTTACCTATTGATATTTTACTTCTCTAAGAATGACTCTAAAATTTGCTATGAAGTGAAAACTATTTCGATTGAAATAGGAGATGCCATTTGACGATAACACAACATTCCAGCCGATTAATTTTACGGCTTCCTCCAGGTGTGATATGTAAATCTGCCGGGAAAGAGAGTCTCTTTTATCGGCTTCTTTCTCCAGTGGTTTAGAGCAAAGAAGAATGCGAAACCAAACATTTCAACATCAACGGCCAGAGACTAAGCTTGTGATGAAAACAAGTTGCAAAGAAAAAAATTTAAAAGCTTGTCAAGATAAATAATCGAGGAAAACTTCAAACAATATGAGAGTAAATTAAAATTCTAAAAATATCCAATATAGTTGTATTAAGAACGTTGCTAATTATCAAATGTAAACGTCAACAAGCATTGAATATTGGTAGAAAAGAATAACGTTTGAAGGTGAATAGCAACTTCTGTTAAACTACGATGCCCCTTTGGCTGAATAGTTGAAAACGAATACTAGAATGCGAGAGTTCGATTCTCATCATAAGATCATTCTTGAAAGAAAGTCGGCTATAACTGCCAACATAAGTTTCTCTCATTTTTCAAGTAAGTGTGACTGACTGGCTAGCTGATAAAAACTAGTCACAATTAATAATACGGACAATATTTGAAATTAAAAATAGATTAAATATTTATCGTCAATTTAATCTTAATCTATCATAATGCGCATATCAATCACATAAATCAATAATCTAATCTGAATCTGAAAATACATCCATTTTGTACATCAACGAAATCCCATTCTTTGCCATTGCACTCAACTCAACGTGTTTTACCATTAATCACAGAGATCGAATATTATACGATAAAAGTTTTACGTAAAAATCCAGGAAATAACTATGTCAGGTTATGGACTTTTTCATCTAGACTCGTAAACACATCAAACAAAGCTTTAACTGCATTTATATTTATGGCAGCCTAATATATTTATTGGTCCACGTTTAATCAACGATAAATTTGATCCTTTGTTCATTTAGCTAAATCTCAGCAACTGTCTCTCTCGCTGAATCTATTGTATTCTCCCAGGAATCGTTTCTATGATTCTTCTTTGGTTTAGAAATATTAGAAACAGTCAACCAAAACTGTCAAAATCGACATTTGTAAATTGTTACCTTTGTTCGTATCCGGCAGTGTTCTTTCTGTTTGTTTGCTGTTTTTTTTTTGGGGGGGGGTCGTTTTTTTGGTTTGTTTTGTTTTTTCGATTTTTGGGGGTTTTTTTTGCTTTTGGGGGTTTCTTTGCTTTTTAATCAGATTTTTTTAGTTATCATAGACTAACAACAAAGCCACGGAAGTAACTTACTAGTTTACTTTTTGACTGATCATCCCCAACATGGCCTTCAGTGGAGAGTCGTTGGTCATCTGACGGTTTGTATGGTGTGATTAACCAGACTTGTATTTGTTTACCCACATGAACAACCATGAGTTCCAGAATTTAAGGATCTGGGCTTTCTTCATCTTTCACGTCACTCAACTGCCGTACTTTCTACATAAATCGCCCATTTTTCATAGGTTGAAGAACCGTCACTTGAAAGTTTTGATGAGAACTTATTTAATTTGCGTAAAAACAGCAAATATGGCGTCGAGCAATCGTGAAGAATTAAACGGTAAGTTTTCTGTTCGTTTGTTTTTTTTGTAAATGGATCTGATCTTCAGTAAAAACTCAAGCAGTACAACAGCTTGTATGGTTTACCGGGCCTGAGAGTTAGTTTCCTTCATTCCTGACCCAAGTTAGCAACAATATCAAGATGGAAAACTAACTGGGAAAAAATAATACTTTGATTAGTGCAGATTTTGATGTGTTAAGGTTACGTGTTGCTTTACAAATTGATGTAATAGGTGTAAACTGTCCACATTAAACTATGATGACAGAAATGTTCGAACAAATCAATCGGACGAATAAAAGTATACTCGTATTACCCCCTACACGCACACACATATCTGCATATATATATATATATATATATATATATATATATATATATATATATATATATATTTATATATATATATATTTATAAAGTACACATTATATATATTTATATATATATATATATATATATATATATATATATATATATATATATATATATATATATATATATATATATATATATATATATATATATATATATAAGAGCAGGAGTCTTCCATACAAAAATTCATTGTTAAAAATAATAAATAGATAATAAAGATTGGTGGATCAAGATCTTGTGACTTACATCGGTTATCATCAGGGAAGCATGATAATGTTATTCGAACAGTAATTAGTAATCTCTTTTTATAATGATTTTATATGTCTTCTAAGTGTGAAAACTGAAAAAATCAGCAGAGAAAGCAAATCATATAGACAGAGTTAGTCCGTTAGTTATTACAATGTATGTTTGAACATATATAGGTATACATTTTTTTTTCCTTCTTGGCAAGAATGATGTTTACATCGTTACTTTCACATGATTTTTTTTTCTATAATGATCCCAAATTGAAGTATTTAAATCTGAACTTCAAACAATTTGCCGAATGTGGAATAAAATCTATCATTTGGTAACGACAAAAATCTAACGAAAATGAAGCATTAAACAAATTTCTCGTAAGATTAGACTGCACTTAAAATATATATTCGATTTTTATGCCTGTGTTGATTTTTCAGAATACAAAGTAGGTTCCATTATTTTTCAATTTTATGACTATTTTTCTTCTTATCTAAATTTATTCGTAGCTTTTTATGGATATTGTTGCTCAGACTTTCCAAAGCCTCAACAGTGCGTAAACAACGCCGATCAGAATTAAGGTAGAGAAAGAAATAAGGATGAAGGGGAGAAAGTAGTCATAAATGAAATTTTCATGATTTTATCTAAGGAAAATCAGAAGGAACTATAAAAAAATTGACACACCTAAAATGTAACAAAGACAACCACCGTTCGGCTTGATGGTATTTTTGAACATCTGTCTCATGATAAAGACTTGATAGCCCAATTGTTAGAGCAAGTAGCCGTTATTTCCTGAGGATGATTCTTTTTCAGATCAACCTTCCTTACTCATTGCCAAAGAGAAATCACTTTTAGCAAAAGCTACTATACGAATCAACTAATAAAGCATAATAAAATTGAAAAAATGCCATTTATAATGATTTATAATACTCCATCTAAAAAAATGAATAGGAAATATATATGCTGTTCTAATTTGAACATTTGGCATTTGATATTCCCCCCAGAACAAACTTCAAAGTCATACTAAAAACGAACCATTTTGCCAAAAAAGTGATTCAAGATGGAGATATCTTCTTCGTGTACTTTGTGTATCACACGATTGGCTCTGCAGATCAAACAATCCTAAGCAGCAGCAATTACGTCTTGTACATGAATGTTTTCTTAATTCTTTAACATCGTCCATATGTTAAAAATCGTCATCGAAATTTGTCACCAAAAATGTCAAAATAGGTTTCTTCAGTTTTCAAATACGCCTGGATGATTGTCTTTGTGTGTATCACGCATACAAGCCGCATTAAAGGAGCTATACGGTTGACATTTTAAACATTTACTCTTTATTATGTCCTGAAGAGAAAATGTATATAAGGAGTTCAATTTGCAATGTAAGTTTTTGCCAAATTGAATTTTCAGTTTGTGTCCTGCAGCATTCATATTTAATTTTAAATCTGACTTTTTAATAATCATTTTCCATCAGAGAAATAATTCACCTGTTTTCCAATTTATAATTGATCACCACAAACAACCGTTTCTTTTGAATGACTAACCAGACATATTTTCTCCTTGTCTTCCTCCCCCAAGGCTCATGATCTTGCAATGTAAGGCTTTCTATTTCTGATTACCGGGCACAGACATTAAAGACTTCTCTGTTCTTCACTCCTCTATAATGATCTTATTTGTGTGGGTGCGTTGAAGTGCTGCTTTATTTGTTACCCTACATAATAATGGTAAAGTCTTATAATGACGGTCATTTTCTAATTTCCCTACATTGGAATCTTCCTAAGAATAGAGCAGAATTGTTTTCTGACGCCATGAATTCTCAGCTGCAGTATAATTATCAATCTGTTAGATGTGAAGACTTTTCACCGAAACTTGATCCACTAAAATTAAAGTGATTATTTTTTTCAGACTGCAGTGACCGAGGCCGTAAAAGATCAGACAATCATGATAGGAACAGTGACCCAAACGTCTCAACAAAAAATGGTTTTCTTCTATTTCAGTTACTGTTAGTTACACAGAGAGAAGAGGTGCCGATAGACGAGTGGTTAGCAGCTGAGAAAATAGAATCAACGAGCTCAGAACGAACCCAGGCGAAAACTACATTCACTTTTCACTGACGCCTTTGGGGAGGAATGAAACACTTTCTCCCCTATCAAAGGGTAGAATAGCAAAAACGGGGAGAGTCCAACTCCTCGACTAGCGCCGTATCAGACCGGAAATACATTAAAAACGGAATACGTTCAGTTTTTAATCTGTTTCAAACATTTCTGGAGCTGGTCAGTTGTCCATCTGCTTATACCAATTTTCTTCTCGTCTGCAAGGTTTATCGAACCTTCACCAGAGTCCAGTGAACAGGGCTCTAGTGAAGGCTGGTAGTTTAGCATTCAGTTCACATTTATCAGTTTGTGTCTGGCAGCATTCATTCGTTTGTTTCATTTCAGTTTTGACTTTTTAGGCATCATCACCTAACAAAAGGTGAGAGAAGTAACTTATTTATTGATCACCGCTTGTTCCATTACTTTTTATTTATTACCACAACATGGCATAAGACGGTTTCTATCGATTGAGTATTCACACCTGTTTCATTTCATTCGACTTTTATCCCAAAACTTACTGAAGGGTTGTTGGGGTACAGAAGTTGATTCTAATGATTACTGCCTTGAAAAAGTGTACGAAATAACTTATCTATCGATTACCCCAACACAGAACACGTTAGTTGCATGACAATTTCTATTGAGTGACTAACCTGACCCGTTTCGTTTTGTTTTGATCATTCATAACTCAAGAACTTCGGACAAAATCAAGTGCGAACTAATTAAATAAAATTTTAGTAATATTCCCTTCATCAATTCTATCTCTACAAAACTGTGTGTATCGTGTAGCATATTATTCAGAGTCATTGTAGACGGCTAATTCAATAAATCAATTGATTGGATAAGGGATGGTCTTGACTTTTACAAATGTATTCACCTACGGTATTCTCTACCTGTATTGAATATTTCTATAGAAACGCTCATTACTTAGTAGCAGAATGCAGAAGCACACACACACACACACACACACACACACACATACCCTCATATCCCCTTACTCACATGCACAATTATGCAATGAATACATTCACATACATACACAGAAAATGCTATTGTAAGTAGCTTCGGCAGCGCAATGACTGTTTAAAACCAAGGAGAAAAAAACGACTTGAATTAAGAAAATAGAATATACATAATATAAGCATTGTAATGGGGTGCTTGGTCTTACTCGAAATATACTTTCCCGCCCAACTCCTTCAAAATACTGACAGAAAAAGACAAGCTGATTTCATACAATAGTCATCTACGTACAAGAGGATAAAAAAACTGAAAATCTGAAACATTTAGTGAGATCAATAAAGAGAAAAATGAATGAAATCAAGGCAACCTGATCCAGCTTCTTATCACATGTGTCACTCGAGGAGAGCTCCAAAAGCTGTACCAAGGCTAACACATTAAATCATAAAACAGATAAAATAGAAGATCATGGAGTGTAAGGACACGAACATGGTTTCTAGTCATTTTTGTTTTGGTGCCTTCTGGATAAACAATGGGTAAAATACTGGAATACTTTGGATTTCGTCTGTTTTGGAGAAATAACTTAAGACTAAAACATGTTCAATTATTATGGGATCTTTAATTTGAACAATTAACTGAAGAGGAGATGAACAGCTTCAGAAAAACATATAGATTTACACGTAATGAGGAAAAAAAGATTGCACTAACCCAAAGCAAAAATGGACATTTATACATAAACACACACACACACACACACATATGTATATATATATATATATATATATATATTTTTGAAGCCTTGAAAACCTTTAAAAATTCTCAATACACGATTTCAATGTTATCCTATCTGAAGAGAACTGAGTAAACTCTCTTTGAGTGGAGGTAAACTTGAAAAGTTTATTCTCGCCCGGAACAAAAATGATTTTGGCGATTGTATCAGGTAATGCAAGTTGTCTAATTCTTTATTATAATCTGTATCAAGGCAATGGTTTAAACCTTTCGGGTTCATAGTTACTTGTGTTGAGTAGTGCTGTGATGATGGATGTTTATCTGAGTTTCAACTTTTGTGGCATGTCGTATCTGGTATGTGAAGTGTACTCTATAATCGTGTGGTGGCTGTACAAATCGGAAAGCGAAACATATGGGGAGAAATATTCTGAGGAGTATTACGGGGGGCCAGAGATTTGGTTTCAGATTGCAGTAAGAGGTTCCAAACATTCATGTAGTCTAAGATTTACAGCTATGTCTTTATTAATATTTGTTCTGAAGAATTCTTTTCCAAAAAAAAGAAAGTACAATTCATTATGATTTGAAAGAATAACCAAGGGATCTTACCAACTGAGCAAAACTGACCATTCTTGTACACACTCACATATATATATATATATATATATATATATATATATATATACAACTATCTATCTATCTATCCATCTATCTATCAATATCTATATCTATATCTATATCTATATATATATATATATATATATATATATATATATATATACATAGATAGATAGATAGATAGATAGATAGATAGATATAAATAGATAGATATATATGAGTAGGAGTGGAGTTTGACTCTGCAGCAGCCAGGCTTATTAGAAATGGTCAACCAAAATTGTCACCAATACGGTCTGTTTAGATTTCATGAGTTCTTAGTCTGGCTGTCTATGACTATGTATGTATGTATGTATCATGTCTCACATCAATGGCCCTTGAGGGCAGAAAATTTAAACATTTACATTTTTTTTTGTTTCTCGCCAGTTTCCTCTTTTGTA
Organism: Thysanoteuthis rhombus; assembly: GCA_963457665.1. NCBI lineage: Eukaryota > Metazoa > Mollusca > Cephalopoda > Oegopsida > Thysanoteuthidae > Thysanoteuthis > Thysanoteuthis major. The sequence goes on along the minus strand of OY735224.1, from coordinate 42,302,913 downwards.
GGTTTTTCGTGTATGAAGGGGGATTCGCTGAGTAAGTTGATCTTGAATTAACTCTCCAATTTTGTGCCTTGTAGTATTCACACAAATTCGGACTTTTTGATAGTGATTGCTGCCCAACAATAGGAGAGAGAATTAGCATATTCGTTGATTATCCCCTTTTCCAATGCTTTAATTGATCACATCCAACACGGCATACTGCCAAAAGAGGTTGATTATGCGATGATTTCTATTCAGTGACTAACCAGACCTGTTTTTACCTTTCTTTTGTACAGAAATGTTGATGGACCATCTTGATTCTTCTTATCTCCCCATTTACCACTTTTCTATCTTTCCTTCCGTCATTTGTTTCCAAAGTTAATAACTTTTCTCTTCCTTTCTTTCATTTCCAAACACTTTATTCTTTCCTTCTCCCAACCCCACCCATTTCTCTCTCTTTTTCCCGCCCTTTATCGATACCTGAGTCAGTCTATATTGCTGGTGCCGGTGAGGATGCTTAATTCACCTCTGGTTCAGAAAATCAATTTAATAGGAAGAACTCACCAGCTTTCTAGACAGACTTATCAAGCCCCGAGAGAACATCTGTGATTGACCAATCTTCCTAAGGAGTAAAAGTCACTCCCTTTGCGAACCAGTGAAACTAAATTATACTAATGTGCTACAATTATATGATATACTATATGTCTTCTTTTTTTATAGATTCGTCAAATTTTATCATCTCATATCTACCTATTGTATTATAATACTAATGTCTTCGCCCGACAAATAATCAACTCAGCTTCTGGCTCAATTTATTACAATCGTTATATATCTATGATATCTCTCCAATTCTTTCCCAAATTCTGTCTCATTTGTCAAACTCCAATTAACACCTGGGGAAACAGGATCAACAAAAAAAAATAGAAATGATAACAATTATCAGCAAATTTAGGGGAGTAAAAATTAACACTCCTTTACTGCATTTCAGAAATTATGACCAATTGATTGTGTTTCTTATCACAGCTGTGCAAAGACATTCAATCAAAAACGCTCAATACAAAAAAGGTCCAATACAAATGGTCAGAATACGCAGTACTCATTGCAAAAAATCAAAAGCCAAAAACGGTGAATATGCAAAACCGTCCAATATCAAAAGGTCCAATACAATAAATATCCCATGCAGGAAAGTTCATTGCAAAAAGGTCCAATCCAAACAGGACTAAAACAGAAAAGTCCAATGCAACGGAAGGATCAAATGCAAAAAGGGACAAATCAAAAAGCTCAGATTCATAGGTATATTCACAAAACATACGTACATGGTATACACTGACATGTAGACTCACACAAAGTTGAAGATATGCACATAAGCAAACCCACATACACATGTTCTCCATGCGCACATATGGTTTACACTTACTACATATGCACGAAAACAAATGCACACTGATGTCCCATACATACAGGTCATATGCGACCAGACATACACACGTGAGACATACACAAACACATAGACATATGCACATACACATCCCCACATATTGTATATGCACAGACGTAATACACCCGTATACATAAACACATTTATATTTGCAGACAAGTTCCACATATGTACATGCACATACATATGTCATATATACGTAGACACATACATACACTGAGACTGTATACAAGCAACATAGCACTTGCAAATAATGATAATAACAGGTTACAATTATTAGGAGAATAGATGAAAAAATAATGACTTCACTGGAATTATTGGTGCATTAATTAAAACAGCGTCTAAGAAATACAGAATATACACGAACTTCGTGAAAATGTATTTCTCATACATATACACATGCTCGCGTATACACTTTACACACATGTCATATGCAAACACATGCTCATACTTACAAACGCATGCATGTACAAGGGGTGTAGAAAAGTTATTGGCCTGTGAACTTTTAGCTTTCTTCGTATATAAATGCTGGTAACAGGCATATCGCGCACAATAATGATATATGCAAACATATACACTAGCATCTACATACCATTTGTGCGCAAGTGTACATAAAGAGTATATATATATATATATATATATATATATATATATATATATATATATATATATATATATATATATATATATATATATATATATATATATATATCAATTACTTACAGACTCATGCCAAACACATATTAATCTAACAAACACGCAAAGTTCAATTCTAATAAATTAAGATATTTACATAAAAAACGTATTATGGAACAATAGTAAGAGTGGAGATTGTTTCTGCTTCAGTCTCACTCTCTATCTCCCTCCAATTATTTCTTTCTCTCTCTCTCTCTCTCTCTCTCTCTCTCTCTCTCTCTCTCTCTCTCTCTCTCTCTCTCTCTCTCTCTCTCTCTGTATATATGTGGCACAAAAGACTTTCCCATCTTCTTCCATAAATTCTTTCGCTCTTATGTTTCTTTTCAGGAAGATTCTATATCCTAAGATAAAAAACAATTCCTATTTTTTTTATTTCAATGAATTCTTTGAGTAATCATATCACTGCACACCTACAAACGGCCCGACCAACCAGCCAAAGGGGCAGAAGATTTCTGAAGAGTGTGTGTGTGTGTGTATGTGTGTGTGTAGGTCTCCAGATGCTCTTAGTCACATATTTTGGTCTACAACCTTGCAATCTTGCAAGAAAAGAGCATCAGAGACCATTTAAACATATGTTTCAGTTGGACCAACAGGGTCCAAATCTGTTTCTTCTTTTTTTTTTCCTTTTTTGATGATTTTAAATGCGAACATATATTTTTTAAGATATTTTGAAATATTTTCAGATAATTAGTTCTGGTAAACTGATGATTCGCTTATGCAATATACAGATATTTTTCAATAAATTTCCATTTTTCGAATGATTTCCCCAAAATGAAATGTTGAAACTTACAAAACAATTGACAGTCTAAAAGTGATACGTCAGAAATATACTCCCAGTGCTTGATATTGTAGCAAAAGGGAAATATGCTATGGGCCCTGCAGCTGTGAGTATCCAAACGCTAAATGCTTGCAAGTTATCAATTCCAATTCAGTGATTCTGCACTTGCTCTCTCTCTCTCTCTCTCTCTCTCTCTCTCTCTCTGTATCTATTTATCTCTCTCTCTCTCTCTCTCTCTCTCTCTCTCTCTCTCTCTCTCTCTCTCTCTCTCAAGAAAGTGCTATGTGTGAATTCATCTCGTTGTGATCATCAGTTGCTTACTGTGTAACTGTTCCGGTGATTTAAAAACAGAACTTTATCTTAACATGGTTTTTCAGCAGTGTTGATCAATCACTACCCCTTTGGGCTATGATTTTATAGTTCACAGCTCTTTGAAAAAAATTGTTAGGGTCATATCATGTGACTTTTTGTTATTGCAGCGGATTTTTTCGAACTCACAAGAAAGTATTTGACTCGTCAGAGTCTTTTACTCATTGCGAGACAAGGATCACGCGCAAGTCACTTAAAAGATATATGGAAATGGCATTGCAATAATTACACTACATAAGCAAAATATCGATAGGAAAAGGAAATACAATATCAACTAAAGTATATGCAGCCTTGGAAGCATGTTTCTGACAAGGAAGAGATGAGGATAAATATAGACGAGAGTCATTAATGACGTTTCCACTACGCTAGGAGTATGAGGAGAATTACAAAACATGTTGACTGAACAAAATAAGGACAAAGTAAAATGATAGGTTTAAAGATGGGCAAAATAAAAAAAGTAATATTAAACAATTAAGTCCCAGAAAAAAAAAACATAAGGATAAAGGTAAGCGATTACATTTACATTTTACAAGGTTATTATTGTCTTGAATAGCCATATTGATGTATTTTACACAAGCCAAATTAAATGTCTTTTCTTTTACTTGTTCATCCTTCATTGTGAAATACGTCTTTGGAGAAAAGCTACGTAAGTAAGCCATGTGTTTTGAATATAATATAAGATATGTAATATAAAATAGAATCTATATATGATACATAATCTTAATAACCTATATAAAATGACAAATTACATGTTGTATACTATAAGTAGTAGCAAGCTATGTAACAAAATCATAGCTGATGTTGGAAAGTAATTGACTGAAATGACTAGAACCTTTCGAGAAAAGGTTTTCCATATATATGTAGTGTTTAAAGCTGTAAAGCCTTCTATACTATATATATATATATATATATATATATATATATATATATATATATATATATATATTAAAAAGTACAAACTTTTTTGTCTGTTCATTTTTCTAGTAAGTTTTCTTAGTTTTATCTGATGTTCCTTATATTCGGTTTGAACTAGTGAAATGATTTTCCGAAATTCATGAATCATTTATTTCGGATACTTCCGACTATCACTGGACCTCTTCAAGGTTAGTTTTAAGTTCGGTACGTTTGTATAAACTTTTCATCAATCATTGTCATAAATACCATAAAGATCGAACGATTGGTACAAATACAGTAACGTTTATGAATATTCTTTCTCTCATCCGAGACAGCATAAGAAAACTCGAAAAGTATGCCGACGAAAAATGTCTCTTATGTTCAATGATACGTGTTTGGAGAATGGGAAGCTCTTCCGATGGTGGCGAACGTACATTGAATGCTTAAGTGTCTAACGTAATTGATTGCGTCTCGATTGCAGGTAATTAAGACTGAAAGTTGAGTGAAAGTAGAACTCTACTAAAGAAATAACCGCGTAAAACATTTACAATTGTCTATATTTTATTGCATTCATTCGCAAGTGTGACTGAGAAAATTCTCTCAATAAATTTGCCTGTGGTCAATGAAATGGTATCATCGTCTCTATAAAATGTAATAAATACTTGTAATAAAAGACTTTTTGCTCATGGATTCCTGCTGAATTCCAGTGTACCTGTCAACCCAATAAGTCTATCTCTCGATTGATATATACTTGCGAAATGTGTCTAAATTATTTAGGTTTCCAACTTACTTGCTGGTTCAATGGTAAGAGCTGCATCACATTAAGACGGCTCCGTGTTTGACACAGGTTTGATTCCTGCATTTCTTTGATTATTTATTCTATTTATGCTGTCTAGGCTGAGTGATATATTCACCATGGTATGGATATCTTTTCAGATAGTTTTCGAATAGAATAACACATTTATGATTATTCTGCCGGATTATATATATATATATATATATATATATATATATATATATATTAGTATATGCAATAGACGATGCATCCAGATACGTTTACCACATGTATATATATTATATATGATTTAGCATCTTTATCTGTATCCAGACATATATATATATATGTATATATATATATATATATATATATATATATATATATATATATATATATATATATATATATATATATATATATATATATATATATATATGTATGTATATATATATATATATATATATATATACGTGAATGTATGCAAGTACTTCATTATACATGTCCTGTGTAGTATGGGAATAGATTTTAATCTATAAATAGTATATAGCACCTTGTATACGATATGCATTCATTCATATCATGTTCATGGGGGGGGGGCTATACACCTGTGTTCATACTAGTATATTGATTGAAGAACAGCACAAACACACTCCATACATTTTGTTTTAAAAATTATGACGTCACTATTATTCAGTTATGCTAACATACATACACATAGATACACCGATACTCACTTAAAAGTAATTATTTGTATTCATCTCTCTCTCTCCCTCTCTATCTCTCTCTCTCTCTCTCTCTCTCTCTATATATATATATATATATATATATATATATATATATATATGTATATATATATATATATGTATATATATATGTATATATATATGTATGTATATATATGTATATATATATATATATATATATATATATATATAAACAAAGAGCAGGAAAAGACATGGCAATATACAAGTTTGTACTTTTGTGTCTGTTCTTGTGAGTGTATGGTGTATATATCAGCTTGTTAGTTCGTTAGTGTGATTGTGCATGTGTCTTTATGTGTGCATATATCTGTCTGGGGTCAGTGGGTGTGTGTATGGGTGGTATGTATGCATTATACATAGCGATGTTCTATAAGTCAAGTGTATTTATATGTATTTATTTATTGTGTGCATGTGTATGTGTGCGTGTATACATGACTTTCCCCACACTCTGAGTTGTAATAATCGACAATATGAAGGGAAGCGACCTCCAATATTAAGGTTTTGTTGAAAGAGAAGAAGATTTACAACCCAAATAGTCGTCAGCTTCCATACGGAAACTGATGAAGCAAATGGGGAGACAGTGATGGAAACTGAAAGTGGATGGAAATCATATAAGAGCGATGATGACAAGGGTCGATCAATGGGCAAAGTTGTTAACGCCCTGGCCGAAGAGAAAAGGCAAGGTGGACACTGGTCAGAGTTTTCTCATCTCGTAATGTTTCCCCGTGTTATATCCATCTCTGCTAATGGAGTGGAAAACGACTTGAGTCTACGTTTTATTTTGTTCTTGACAGGAAAGCGATTTTGATAAATTCCTCGACATAGTGGCAGAAATATATTCCCCTTTTATAAAGTGGCTCCACTCACCTCATTCAAATGTGTATTTTTAGCACACCACAGTTGTATGAAGGTTTGCTAGATATATTAATTTTATTATTAAACTTATCTAACAAAGTGGTGACATTTTATAGCGTCAGTCGGTGTTCGAATCGCGAGGACGACGAAGGTTTCACTTTTTTCATTTTAGACAAAATGCTAGGATTATCTAAATCAATCCAAAGCCACAGGGATGGAAATACAGTCAGTGAATGAAGACTGCAATATATATAAATGTTTTTAATAATCGTGACACTTCTACAGAAGGTTACATTTTGATAAAACATAAGTGTATATATTGACAACCAGTGTTACCAATTAAGCGTTTTCACGCTAAATTTAGCGTGTTCTGGTTTTGACAGCGATAAAACCTGTCATATAGTAATGTAGCTACTTTTAGTCATTTGAATGCTTACTAATGTTAATAGTGCATTTAGGATTTTCTTGACACTTTTTCGAGGTTGAATTAGCAGAAACAAATTTGTGTGTTGGCAACACTACCAGGATTTCACCAAATTATTGACCTGACTCATTATATTATTAAGTACATCTTTGCATATGTGCACTACAATTGCTCGACAACTGGCCATCGGACAAATTTGCCATTTGCCAGATATATTGGTCGGTACATTAGGCTTTGCAGATTCGATCTTGATCATTCCCCCCCCCCACCCAAGAAAATATATTAACAAATTATAGATCTTTTATCTAGGTATATAGACCTAAATTCAGATATTTCATATGTAATTTGGCAACATTTTTAATTTAGAAATACAATACCTAAATTAGTAACACTAAATAGAAGTAACTGAAATACTTTGAGTCTTAATAGCAATTAAGCTTAGTGTGACAAGCATTTCTTTGAATCCTTCTGATTTATAACCCAGATTATTTGTACACACCTCTTCAACTTTTCGACTGTATGGTGCTGGGCAACAAATTATACTTTTGCTTTTTAAGTCATTTTGTACATAAGCACCTCCTGTCTGTCTCTGTCTGTCTGTCTCTGTCTCTCTCTCTCTCTCTTTCCCTCTCTTATCATCGCCAATGGCATTAAAAAAATTATTGACAATACATCAGTGTCACAAACCATTATCTGCTTATGTTTCCCTAATTAAGCTTAGTCACGTACGAGGACTGTGGTAACCAGTAAGGATCGAACTCACTACTAAATATTAATCGGCTGAATTGAATTCCTAATCAACACTCTACGTATTTCCTTACCTTGTCTTTTTCTTTCTGACCAGGCGAAGAGATATATGCGTAAGCCTAGTTTCTGGACACAATACCTGATTTGACATGCAGGTCACATTTGAGGTCCTTGAATTCCAACAATATTAAGATACGAAGGACCTGGATGGAGATATCCATTTTCAAAAATAATGTTTTACCCAAGTTTATCAAAATATGTATAACCAATGGAAAATCATATTTTTTAATTATCATCCAGTAATGTGGCTCAGGGTTGTTTGGGTACTGTAGCTGATTTTAGCATGGGTGGGTCTAGTGCAAGGGAGCTAGACAGAGCCCATCTCTCTTCAGGCTGCGTCTAGAATCAGAGTTGTCAATCTCATACTGTTTGCCAAATATAGGTAGCCAAGTCTGCCCTACAATTTACTCATGAATGGGGAACGGGGCCATGCCCTTCCGTGGGGCATAAGTGCAAAATGAACAAAAGTGTCTCAGGCGAAGATTGAACACATCTTGCCAATTCCATCATCCGTATAATGAACTTTTGGACCACTCTGGACCCCCCAGATCAGTTTAAAAATCATTAAATCAGATTTCATATATGCTTGATATTGATTCTCTTAACAGATAATAGTTCCTTTAAGGTGTTCTTACATAATTGAGAGGGACCAGTAAGTTTTCTTGTTTTTGTTTTGTTGTTTTTTTTTGGGGGGGGGGGTCTTGTTGACAGTAATGCTCATAGCTCAGCACAGAATTATCCAACGAATATAGCACCAACAGATGCCACGTTTTGAAGACTCACTTGCAGATTCACCCCTGCAGATCTTGGCAATTCAATATTACTTTTGGACACAATTGCTAGTCACACAGGTTACTAATTTCTGTTCCTGACAGTTGAAACAGGGGATTTCAGAATGAAAATACGATTTATCTAAATTAGATTATACCAATCGAAGAGCATCAGGTTTTCGAAAGAGTCGAACACAGTGAAGCTGATTTTTCTCAAAAGTCCCCAGTTTTCATTCTTCTTATTTTTCAGTAAGGTGTCGAAGATGGCTGCCTAATCCTTAGAGATTCCTGTTACTCGTTCATCATCTATCCAATACATAGTTTCTCAATGGCGTTTTGTAGTATCAGTTCTGCTTGATGACGTATCAAAAGTTTACTACGATCTGACTATTGGAAAGGTATGATTTTGGCTTCTAAGATTACTATCAGCTAAATCCTTTAAAACGTTCATGACTCGTTCACCATTCCTCCAAAAGTAGATTTTTGAACAGTATGTTGTAGTATAAAGTGTGCTCAATTACAGAATTGAGGTCTTTTATAGTCTGACAAGAATAAAGGTTTAATTTCGAAGATTTCCCCCAAGACGTATTGATATCTCCTTTTCAAGGTACTTTCATGATTTTAAAAATGATTTTCATATAATCTCACTCTACCAGGTAACTATTCTGAAAAGGTCAGCTGGATAATTCCTGGGACGAAAGTAAATACTTTAAGCAGTGATAGACGTTGAACTTGGGGGCTGGGCATACAGTGAAAAATTATTGAAGAAAAAAGTCTTATTGGGTTGAAAGAAATGCATCATATTTCATATTAACGTTTATTGATATTCTACTTGCTATGCTTATGCAATGGTGTTGGTTAACAAGCTGATGTCAAGAAAATTTATGATTGATGTGAGCTTGATCTTAATCCTAAACAAAATTTACAGCTAATAAGTACGGACATTGATATTGATACACTTATATATATACACGTATATATATATATATATATATATATATATATATATATATATATATATATATATATACACAAGCTCCCATATATATATATATATATATATATATATATATATATATATATATATATATATATATATATATATATATATATATGTGTGTCTGTGTCTGTGTCTGTGTGTATAAATATATGTGTGAGTTTGTGAGTGTGATTATGCGTGTATATGTTTGGGTATATATATATATATATATATATACATATATATATATATATATATATATATATATATATATATATATATATGTGTGTGTGTGTGTGTGTGTGTGTGTGTGTGTGTGTGTCCGTCTGTGTCTGTGTGTATAAATAAATGTGTGAGTTTGTGAGTGTGATTATGCATGTATATGTTTGGGTATATATATATATATATATACATATATATATATATATACATATATATGTTTATAGGTGTGTCAGTGTATATATTGATACACACACAAGCAAACATATACACAAACACACACAAAAGCAACAAAAACATTAGGATGAAGAAAAATAGTAGCATTTTTTTTTAAATGAAGATTCAAAATACTTCATCTGCTGAAAAATACATAAATTTGTTTCGAATTTAGTAAATTGGGAAAATAATATAAAGTGGGGAATATCGTTCTATTAACCAGTTTAGGAATGTAAACGTTAAACAAGTTTAAGTTATCAATCTGAGTTGTATTGTCAAAATAATTAATTTTTAGCCGATAAAGATTTTTCCCTTAAATTTTTCAATACTAAACAACGGATTATCCAAATAAAAAACCTGTAAATTACAAGGGATAACTGTATATTTTAAGCCTTCAATGGATTCCGAAACTTTGCAAAATTCAACTCTGTTTTCAACTATAAACCAAAAGCCCTCTTCCATCTCCAGCTTTACACTTCTCCATTCTCATCCGTCTCTTCAATAACGTTACATTTTTTATGTCTTTCCTTATTTAGCCATTCATAACAAGACCAATTCTTCACTTGCAAACCAATCGACAACTTCGAGATTCCACTCTTAGCAAAAGTACAATAAACAAAAGCTTATGGCAATGAATTGGGTCCAACCGTCTGAAAAATATATAAGAATCCATTGTCTGGTATTAAGGAAGTTCTAACTGACTAAAGATGGGGTGAAAAGGTTCGGCTCTCGGGGGTCGGGATTGGAGGGATACGAATGAACAAGGTTTCCGCAAATGTCCGGACTTTTCCAATTCCCAGAGTTCCATTTTCAATCGGTGATAACCTTTCACCTCATATTTACTCAGCCTCATGTAATTTTCCGACGATGTAAATCTCAGACAAAAATAGATATGAAAGAATGGAACGATAAGAATAATATATATATATATATATATATATATATATATATATATATATATATATATATATATATATATATATATATATATATAAGAGCGTGTGTGAGAATCGACAAAAATAGACAAAAGAATTGAACGATAAAAATAATAAAAAGTCTGTGTGTCTTCAAAGTGACCACATATATATGTACGGGGTCAATAAATCTGTATACTGATATGCAGCTATTTCTGATTTTGATCTATGTATAAGGTTTATACCATAAGATTATATATATATATATATATATATATATATATATATATATATATATATATATATATATATACATTGGAGTGAAGATTTGCTGTACGAACATGTTTATGTTTCTGGTCTATTTGGGCTTCTTCTGGCAAATTATTCGGTCTATTATAGATTTCTATCGAGGACACTGGGGGTTCATTTCATACAGGGTGAGTTTTGAGACATTTGTTTCGCAAACAGCATCTATTTTTGTTTGTACAACATATATTTTATCATCTACAAATAAAAAATATAAAAAGTCGACATATTATTGGAGACTGATTGATAGCAATCTTAAAACTATAGTAAAATGGAAATTTTTTAAACGAACATACATATGCCAAAATATTGAAACCTGTGCCAAAGTAGGGAATATGAATTCATCATTTTTGCCAATAGAACAAAGAAAAACAGAACAGAATCACTGAACAGAAAAAACAAGAAGCGTCGAAATGCTGGCATCGCTCAAAAGTTCTATTAACAAATATAACTGTATAATTCATAGATAGATATATTAATAATAACCACCGTAGATATCTTATTCACATCGCTATCTTAAAGAACAACCCAGACAACATTATTATCTTAGATATGTAAACACGAACTTGTGTGTATCGCTAGTTTTATGCATTTCTCGTTTCAGTATGTTTTCTGAGTTTGTGCTTGGGTCCATGTGGCGTAGTACGCTAGCTGTGTTCCTGGTTCTTCATAAATAAGTAATTCTTTTCGTTTCAGATCGTTGGATGAGGCTGTTAATTATTCCTGGAAATATTTAGGGAATATTCAATCGGAAGTCCCTAGTATTTTGTGAGAGCGTTTGGGATGACTTTTTCTTTTATGCATTCAGTAAGGATTCTCTTTTCAGGTTTTTGGAGAGAGTAGGCTGATAGCAGCAAATCTCTGTTGAGTGCTCTTCAATTGAATGTTTTCCATCTCAACAGTATGTTTTTATTGTTGATATGGGGTAACCTGACAGAATGTTGATGAAAATGACAATTGAAAGGTGAGAAGAAAATAGAAAAGTATTTTCTTAATATAATTCCATGAATTTATTTCAATGTATTTCGACGAGATCCGACCTTCTTTTTCAGAAAAGAATATATACAGTGGTTCAAAGAAAAAAAAAATTGCAGTTTACACAATTTAAGTTAAAATGAGAATTTCTGTGTTTTTTAGTTGTTAAGCAGGAGTGGTAGGGGGATGCGTTTGCATGTGTATAGATGAGACTGACATTTCATTTGAAATGAGATGGAAATGAGGCAGGACCAGGCGACGTTTGTTTCTTTCCCTCTCTACATATATATATATATATATATATATATATATATATATATATATATATATATATATATATATATATATATATAAGGATAAACATATATATGGGTACATATATATTATATAATATCAAAAATACTACTTCAGTTGCAAATAATCTTCATGAAAAATTGGACCAGTTGAAGCTTTAAAATGAAAATATTTTTACTGATCTGCTTTTGTCACGTTGAAAGAAACGAAAGCATCGAGAATAAACGAGATTGAAACCTAACGTAACGCCATTCTCGCCATCTGAGCAGCCAGGTGGTAAGTGGGATAGCTGAATAACTGCCCTATACTCGATCCATTCACTGCCAATGTCAGCCCTTTATGTCTTTCAACGTGGAGAATTACCAATGGTTGGTGTTTGAGCCCCTGTGCAGTTTTTATTCCGAATACTGTTCATTTGCAAAGTCATGTCCATAACAATTAGAATATATTGGTTCTTGTGTAGGGAAATTTATCTCAATGAAAAGGAATATTTTCTTGATAAAACTCCATAATAAATAGATTCATCAGAGAAAGGAAGAGCAAACAAAATTTTGGAGAAAATATATCGAAATGAAAAAACAAAGAAAATCGAATAAAGAATAAACAAGAGCAATTGATGAAAAGCCATGAGAAAAACAAAGAAAGCCATAAGACAAAAACAATTCATTTGCTGTAATGAAATTTCCTTCAACTAAATTGATCAAAATCACAGACAAGCGTTGTCATGGACAAGATGGCGAGATTCCTAAACTTGGTCCATTTTTCTTTATATCTGTTAAATCAAGCAACGGTTCTGTGTAGGTGGAAATGTTCAAGTAGTTTATAATGATCTGGTCAGTGGCTTTTTTTAGAACCATTAATACCTAATAATATGATTGCTGGCTCAGGCAAAACATCAGTGTCGTTAAGATCTATTATTTATATGTGATATAGAGACATTGAACAGAAACAGAGTCAAGGAACAACTATATATATATATATATATATATATATATATATATATATATATATATATATATATATATATATATATAAGCAAATGATGAACAACAGATCTCGAAGCATCGAGTTTGGAACGTTTTTACAAATGACGTTAAAAAAGATTCGTATGCAAATTGAAAAAAATCTTTAAAAAATCAAATACACGGAGTCTGTTTATGTATACATAACACGCTTACTCATTTGCACTATTGTTCAAAAATGACTTTTTATTATATTTCTCGCAAAAATCAATATTTCAATAAAAATATTTTGTCAATATACGCACAGGTGCCAAGACAAGGGACAAAAAAAACAATAATGTTACGAAATAATTCATTCATAAAAAGCAAAATGTAGATTCGATTTTTAATAATCACAGTGTAATAAATGGCGACAAGGATGATTTATTCATTGGTCACACGATTGTTTCATATTCAGTGACTAACCTGAGTAATCTTTGCAAAAAATACGTATTTTCATATTATACATTTTTCTAGTGTGTGACTTTTTTTTTACCATCAACCAAAATGCCACCAAAACCTTCCACATAGGTTGTCCCTCAGTTTTTCAACGAGTCTGTTCGTCAAACTATATGAGGAGAAATAAGTATTTGAGCACTTACAAAATATCAATTTATTGTACTTCTGATTCTCACATTTACTTTGAATTTAATCGGGTAATTTATTTTTATATGCAGTGAACAATTACAAAGAAAAGGCTTCGAAATACTTTATGCGGGACGAAATACAAAAAGTAACAAAAAAGTATTTTTGACCTTCAAATCATTAATGTTCCATGGTTCCCTCTGACGTATTCAATCTTTTAAAGATCACCATACATTTCGAATCGGATTCAAATCAGGAGATAGCCTGAACCATTCGGGCACATCTATCTTTAAACAAACAATTTGTCAGTTATTTCAGCTGTGTAGTTCGGGTTGCTATCTTGTTGAAAGATCCGAATATAAAAGACACCATATTAGCTTCCAAAATACTCCGATACTTTACTTCATCTTTCAATCACGTGAACTACCCTCGTACCTTTGAAAAATAAACACTCATTAACAATGATAATCCCACACAGTTGTTCACATTGAGTAGGTGATTTTCTTAAAGGATCATCAGCGCATATATCTTTTATCTATGCATGAAGCAATCACCTTTGTCAAAAAGTTCAATGCTTTTTTCAGAGAATTAAGAATTGAACTTTTTCACGGGTGATTGGATAATGTTCTTCCCAGAATCTCAGCACTTTTCTTCCAACAAAAGTGTTCCCCATAGCGTACTAGATCTCAAGTCTTTCCAGTTTCCTTCATCACTAATAATTCTTTAGTAACTGATGCATCTGGTGCTTTAAAATGATCGTGAATCTCCTTTCAAGTGACCATTGGTTTCGCTTTCACTGTTCTTGGCATTTGTCCAGTTATTTGTGGATAAGTATTCCTTTGAGCAACAGTTCCAGGGATGTTGTTGGTTGCGCCTAACTTTACCTATTTCAGAATAATCCATGGGAGGCCAAATTCTCTGGAGCTAAAATTCTTCATTAAAACATTTTGTATAATGATAAGTAATGATCTGATTCGACACCGCTTATTCTCTATGATCGAACGAGTTTTTATGAGTTTTTTCAATGTTTTATGAATGATGTGAACGTAAACTATCTGAGTTAAACCTGGGATCTAAAAGTTCTAACTGAATATAAGTGACTTGTATCACTGAGATAATATATTGTATAGGTAATTGTTTTGATATCAGATGTGGGTTCTAAGTTCTGCCTGAGCACACTTCCATGTCATATTAAATACAATTTAAATTGAAGGACGAATAATATATCAACCGAAAACTTGAATATAGAAAGCAAGGAAAACTTTATCATAAAACAATTGGTAAAATAATGAAGTTTCATAATTTCAGAACATTACAGATCTTGAAGTTCCGCTGAGAGGGAAGAACTTTCCAGACTCTGGAGTATTTTGAG
This sequence comes from Thysanoteuthis rhombus, assembly GCA_963457665.1. NCBI lineage: Eukaryota > Metazoa > Mollusca > Cephalopoda > Oegopsida > Thysanoteuthidae > Thysanoteuthis > Thysanoteuthis major. The sequence goes on along the minus strand of OY735224.1, from coordinate 42,287,506 downwards.
TATGTCCTCAATATTTCAAACTATGCAAAAATGATTTGCTGTGTTGTATCTATTAGAGAAATAAGAAAAAAATGAAAATAGAAGTACTTGGATAGGAAAAACGTAGCTCTTAACACAATGCATAGTCATTACACAAGATGAAATTCAAAGTCAATTGTGTCTCGTTAGTTTTTGTCTGAAGTCTGAATGTAATAGTTTTTCAACGTCTTTGTTGATGGTTGATTATTGAATTACTGCACTTGATTCGTCCCGGCTTGATTCATATTAACTGTTCCTTTCTCTCTGCTGTCAGGGCTTTCTTTTGTATCATCAAGGAAAGTTAAACCTTCTATTGTTAAGGGGTTCCATTTGACAAGCTTCATTTGTCTGTAAGTTAAACTATGGAACCTCAACCGTTCAGTGCACATTTCAAAAGAACTAATGAAAGAAATCGACAAAAATGATGGGAAAAATAGAAAAGTTAGATAGTTCTTGTTGTAATCATTGAAACTGAATAGAAATAAAAACTTTTCATTATAATCAGTAATTGAACAACCGTGGCATCAAAATCTGACTTCATGTAAACGAATTCGATCGGAGAATAAATAAAGTCAGAATAAATCTTAATCGTGACATCCCGAGCGTTTTCTACTGGGAAACATCTATAATAAAGTTTTAAAAGATCTGGAAGCATCTTTATAATGGAGAATCCAGATGTTATTTTTTTTTCAATTAAAAATTAGAAAAAAAACATTTTTCGGGATAGTTCAGTGGAATACTGATGCCAATTTTCTAGTCCATAGATAAAACACAGAAATAGATGCATGTAAAAAAATATATAACCCGTTGCAATATTTTGTGAGTCAAATAATTTGAATATACAAAATTTAGATTCATCCTTTTCATCAACAGTTCGTTTAGAACCTCTTTTCCTGCGATATGATAAAAAATATATCTCAATTAAGAACAAACTTTTGAATCCAACCCCAAATTTAATTACTTTTTCCATTGCAAACGTCAATACATACGGTAATAGCAGACAGAAAGACAGGAAAAGAGAAATATGCTAATGAATACATACAACTCTTCTCATTTTGTAGGCAAAAGTTATAAGAAATAGTAAGAGATGAGTTTACTGAAAGAACAGAGAAAAAAGCAAAGGGAAACAAACAAGAAATTTTTGAGGAAATTGAATCGTCTTAAAGCTGATCATATAAAATAGGCCGAAATAAATGAAACAGATAGAACAACGGGAAGAGAAATATCGAAACAATGATAAAAATGAAGAATGAAAAAGAAGAAAATATCTGTAACTTGTATGAATGAATCACCGTAACATGCACGTGTACAAGAAATTATCTAAAGAGTATATCTTTTATCAAAAATTATCTTCAAAATATTTGAATATTGTTGGTCCAAAATGAGCATAGAGACCCAAAAATACTTTTTTTTTGAAAAAAACAAAAAACAAAAAATAAAACGGTTCCGGAGAGTGCTTCGTGGTGAACTCATACAAAATTTCATGGTTATAGCCTCAAAATGTGACCAGGAGCGATTGTATACACACAGATGAGGAAAGAAAGAAGTATTTGTAGTCCATTTTGCTGGTTAGTCGTGCAAGCCATTTGTGGTGCTGAGTTGATTCAATCATGGATGGAAAAAAACAATTAGATCAATATTTCTGCTCATAATAAAAGGAATGATTGACGTCTACGGAAAAATTTCGAAATAAAGAATAAAGAAATAAATTCCAGACCAATGAAAAGACAAAAGTACAAATATAAAACTTTTTTTCCAGGTAGAAATAAACAAAATTGTTTTTATTCCGAAACGAGAAAAGACAGAAAAGAAGGAAAAAAAAGGGGAAAGAATAGAAGAATGAAATGAAACTAAACAGGTCTGGTTTGTCATTTAATGGGGACCGTCATGTGACCGATATCTCCAGACTGTATGCTGCGTTGGGAGTAGATAATATCTCTTGCCTTTCGTGTGGATATCTAAAAAAATGGATAATTTTCAGCATCAAAATGTGTGAACGTGACCGTGCACAAAGTAATGATCAATTTAGCATGAAATTACATTTCAAATTGAACCCCCCACTAAGAACCTAGAAATTTGAAAAAAGTAAAAGTAACATTTTCTTGACATAATAAAGAGTAAATGTCAAAATTCTCAGCCCTCTACCTCTGTACGCGTGATAGATACATATACACATAGCCAACTAGCAGGTCAGACAGCAAAACCTGCTTAAAAACTGAGGGAAACCTATATCGACAGCTTTGGTGGCAGTTTTGATTGACAGTTTTTGATATGTCGAACGAAAGACGATATGAGACATTGCAAAATACAGAGATGAAAAAAAGTAAAGAAATACAGGATAATAGTAAAGAAACAAATGGAGACAAATCATTTAAAATACAATGCAATAAAAAGAATTTATTACTTTTTCTCTCTAGAAGAAATATTGTCAGATCAGATTTGTTCCATTCAGTGAAAGAGACGTTTGATTAAATTCACAATTGACTATGAAATCAAGATCTTTTTAAGGAATGTTTTTTTATTCCTTTAGTCTTTTTTCGTTCATATTTTTTCCTTACAGTTTACCAAAATGAGATTTTTTTAATGGTTTCTATTTTCATATTACATTTCACTGCAGTCTTTTCCCTTCGTCACTTTTTATGATCATCTAATAAAAAACACGTTTCCACAGTATTTAAGTTTAACTCTCATCCAACAAAGTTGATCAATAATAACGTTTAAAACCACCATCGTCTTGTTTTGGGGTTGATAGTGGGAGAATTGTGACGGCATTAATGCCCAATATGAATAAACCTATTCGAAGCCTTTAGCATGAGACATTAGCATTATACTAGTTTAGCCAGATTGTCAAAATATACGGATAAACGTTGAACATTATATACGTAGATAATAAAGATTTCATTGCAGTGAACAATGAGAATAGCCTTCTATACACATTGCATTTTATATACGTGGTTTATGGAGACTAGCAACGTAGTAAGCTTAGAAAATACGCTTTTATACACATTACATCTATGTACATGGATAATTGATATTTGCATTGCAGTGAGATGGAGATTAGCCTTCTTCACACATTGCATTTTATATAAGTGGGTAATAAAGATTTGCATTGCTGTGAGCTTCGAAAATAGCCTTCTATTCATATTGCTTATCATGTACGTCGATGATAGAGATTTGCATTGCAGTAAGCTTGAAAGATTTACTTTTATACACACTGCATTTAAATACGTTCATAATGGAGATTTTTACTGCAGTGAGATTTGAGAATAGCCTCATACACATTGCATTTTATATACGTGGATAATATGGATTTTCATTGTAATGAGATTGAAGAATAACCTATACACAATGAATTTCAATATAGGTTGTTAATAGAGATTAGCATCGCAGTGAGATTGGGGAATATCCTTCCATACACATTGCATTTTACATACGTGTGTAATGGAGATTTTCATTGCATTGAGACTGGAGAATAGATTTCTATACTCGTTGAATTTTATACACGAGGAAAATAGATATTTGCATTGCAGTGAGCTTGGAGGATAACGTTTTGTTGATCAGAAACATATTCTTAAAAGGAATTGTTATTGTTATCTTCCATGTTTTCGTCATCCTTTAAAGTCAGGATTATTTTCCGTCATAACACCATATATTTCAATCAGCTTTTCCCCTTAGAGTGATATAGGACAAATAAAGGCGACAAACAAACCAGCCTTTGATATTTATCAATATGATTCACATCGTTATTTGCAATCGCAGTGGTAGTAGTAGTAGTAGTAGTCGTAGTTGCAACAATAGCTACGTTTCCTACTCCTCTTATCGGCTGTTACATGCGAGTGCTTCTTCACAGCCGACGCCATTGTTGACTGTTTCACGCCATCTTGAAAACAACAGGATTTTGAATGTTGGTCATCTACTTTGTCCTTTTCCACACTAACCACTGGTTCATCGCCCTGAAGTTCGATAGATAGTGCCCAGATGAGCATCATTACATAGTCCTATCTGTCTGGGAGTTTCTAGTCAAAACTTGATTTGCTTGAAAAGAATATCCAAATCATTTTGGATATTCAAGCCTACAGCTTCTTTCAAAGAATAACTACTATGTACAATAACCTTACTTCTCAATGTTTTTCTAACTTTTTGAAGGACGAAAAATAACTTTCTTAATCTCGGCGTCTGCCTTGCTTCAATACTTTATCATTTAATAACTTGTAAGTCATTACAATTCTCTATCTGTTCTTTTACCATCCCCCATGTTTTAAGCATGGTATGCGGTACTTTGTCTGAGCAGTCCTATACCGTTTTAGCTGTAGTTCTCCAGGATCATTCTATTAATGCAAAGTTGGTTTTTACAGCCGTACGAGTTCTTCTACTATCTTTTTTTCTCTAGAGGAAGAATGTTATTTTGAATAAGAAAGGAGCAGATTCTGTCCGTTAATATAGGTTGTGATATTTCATATATTGTTATTCGTTGAATGATAGTCCAATACTTCTATTTTTTTTGTTTGTTTTTTGTTTCGTTTGGTCTTGGCTGTAGGGATGTTACTCTGTCGGTTTACCAGGGGTGGTTGATATCTGATGGTGAGTTTACCAAGTACTGGTGCATTGAGGTTAGGGAATTGAACCAGAAATCGAGAATTCTGATTTTTTCCACAGTTTTCCATTTATAGTCTGTTTAATGCAGTGTAAAAAGCTGTTGTAATTCATTGTACTTCTTACGTTTCCATTCATTTCAATTTCTTTGCGCACCTAATAATGATATCATCCACTTTGTCGTTCAACGTTGTTCACACTTTCTTCCTCCCTTTTTATTCAAGAAGCATTCTCATCAAATCTTTCATCTGTAATCCATGTTCTTCCATAAGCTTTCAACATCTTTCATTTCCGATGGTTCTTCAATTCCCATCATCTCTTTAACTACTTCTTGGAAGAACCTCATCTGTTTTCAAAATCTCATTTTGCCTGGAAAACTTATTTTGTCAAAATATCTTATTCATTTGGTCTCATTCTGTATTCGCTGTTTAACAATCTCTTTGATATTGAAGGTTTCATTTATTCAGTTAGTTTGTATTTTGGTTTGACTTTTTTTAATTTTGTGGGTTGTAGAACAGTTACCTTTTGATAGTTTATCCAATATTGATAACTCTCCTCTTTTCAAATTTTTTTTTAATGTTTTTGTTTCCTGTCCATGTTGTTTCCGTTTATTATTATTTGTCTTCGTAACTTTTATGCCGATATTCTTGGTGGCAACTGTAGCATTTGTATGGATTACATTATTTAGCGATGTTATACGTCTTTCCGACTCTCGTTGTATTCGTGCGAAGGCAGCGATGTTTTGTGAGTTTGGAATTTAGGTAGCTGGATTGTACTGAGTTCTCTCCGCATACCATCTTTTGCCTAAGATATTTTCCCTTTGATTTCATGTTCAAATTGATAGTTGTTTGTCATTCGTCATCTGTTGCAATATCAAGGAGGTTTTGTTCAACGTTTACTAGGTTAGAAGTAGCATCTGCTGCTTGCTCCACACAGCTTCCATTTATTTGTTCCTTGTCAACTTCAAAACCCTCTTGGTTCTCATGATTTTCGTTATTGTTATAAATGCTGTCTTTAATCGGTCTAAATTCTGTATCTGTTAGTCTGCGTTCTATACACTGGCACTAATAATATTCGATTAAGTTTCTCCTTATACTGTAAGTCTGTTCACTGCTGTTTCGCTTTGGTCTGTTCAATGCAGTGTAGAAAGCTATCGTAAGTTGTTTCACTCCTTATGGTTCCATTTATTTCGTTTTCCTGAAGATTCTATCGTTTGATGATGGATCTGTTGGTTCAGAGCTTGGATTATCCGAGTTCCGGTGATCTAACAGACCATTTTCAAAAGTGTTTGAACCAGCAACTAACTATTCGACCCCAGCCTGGTTCTTTTTTGAGGGATGTGGCTCTTAGTAAATAGCGTGACAGCCGATGCAGGTTGAGTTTTTTACGAGTTTCTTTGCATTTGAGGAGTGTCATGAAACCCTGAATCAACATAGAAACAGAAAATAGAGTTCGATGAAAGGTACACGAAGAAGAAAATGCTGAACCATAAAGAGACCACCAAAAGAGATTCCTGTTCCAAAGAGAACCCAAAGAAGCGGTGTTTCTTCGTAACACCACACTTTGGGTTGGTTGGGGCTGGTTGATTCAGAGGAATTTCTGAGCTTCGAGCTCCGCAGGCCTTTAGCCCCCGTAGAATTCCAGTTTGGCAGGCTCTGCAGTCAGTGTTGAACTTATCCACATTTTTTGTATTCATGTTATCCGGTGATGGTTCAGTTTTTTTTCATTTGACGTTGGATGGTATTATCAGCTGAACAAACAGTTGATAATATTTTTTCATCCATTTCTATCAACCTTTACCATGAATTGAATTTCCATCTACCCTTTTGAGTCAAAAGGCTATTCGATCGCTCGGTTTTTGGTTAAATAAGTCCTTAGTTCTTCCATTATATATGATATCCACATGTCGGTATCTGAGAGTTATTGATATGTTTGTACCTCTCCCTCGTATCTTATGATTCTAACTTAGTAAAGGCCACAGGGGTATATGATAGCATAGAGTCGATTTGTGCAACCAATTCAATAACTAAAACTGGAAAATAATCGACTGAACATTTGATTTGGATGAACATATACATCACTTACGTTACGTGATTCTGCCATCTTTCAGTGTTGAAAGTTATCGGTTGATTAGAGGGTCAAGTTTATTGACATATTGATAAGATATATGCATGATTTAACAGGATTTCAAATAAACATCTCTCCTTGGTATCCACCAGAGTAAAAGCGGTTTCCAATTCCCCCACCTCATTTTGGTTGGATTTATCAGCTCAGTTGTCTCAAGAACTCTGAAACTAAGAGTTGCTACTATGCTAAGAGTTTTAATCATGAAATTTCGGTAATATTTCGTGCTAACCTATCATAGCATATGCATGGAAGGATTTTTATAAATACGATAAATACAATGGAAAAGTGTGACCTAACAGCAGCCATTCTTGTTTCAAATAGAATGATTTGAGTGAACAATGATTCTAAACACGTTCTGATAAGTAGATGTTTTATTCATTAATTCATTTTTATGACAATACTTTTCAAATTCATTATTATTATTATTATCATTATTAATATCATTATTATCATCATCATCATTATTATTATTATTATTATCATCATTATTATTATTATCATCATCATTATTTTCAATACTACTACTACTGCTGCTGCTGTTTCTCTTATTATCATTACTCGCTACACAACTCAGTGCCTCCCTTTTAAGGATTAACTTCTAGAACATTTACACTTACAGAATGGAATTGTATAATCTCGGTCAAGTTGGAAAAGCGTGAAATGAATGTATCGGTTCTTTGAATGAGGGGGGGGGGCTCTTGGGAGGAAATTGGCAAATTGCTATCGAGTTGGAATAAAATATAGAAGCAACGGGAAATGTTAGGATGAAATGCATAATTTTTCAATAATCTCCCAAATAGAGAGGAACTGGAATACAGACTTGAATGGATCCATTGCCAAAGTAAATTGAAAACAAAAAAATAAACCACAATTTTGCATTCAGATCTGCTTCTCTCAATGGCGACATGTGGAGAAAATTGAATTTGTAATTCAGGTTCTGCCTTCATTTTGATATTTCTAAATGCATAGTTGGGTCAGAAATCTGTAATTCTCTTTTATTCTCCTGAATATATTATATATGATAATGAATAGATTATTTTCTCGAGTTAAACAAATATATAAATATTCTATTCGGCAATAAGCCTGGAATTTTTACTTTTAACGATAATCTGTTCTTCTTGCACATATTTTTTCTTGGTGCTACTGTTATATAAATAAATAAATCACTAAAACATCTATATATCATTAGAAAGTGTTTAGCATTATGTTCTCTCTAATAATAAAACGTATCATTTTTATTCAAGACAAGCATGGCTGCCAAGTTAAATTTTTGTACATTGTACATATAATAGATACATTCCAAAGTAAGTACTAAAACTTATCAGTGTAGTTCATCTCATAATAGAAATACATCGTGATTTCTAATCACGATCAGGTAATTTTAATTGTATGTATCTGTTTGGTTTGATGTGTTGGGACGGATGAAAAGTGAAAAATTTACTCCCCTAAATTTGGTGAGGATACTTCCTGTTATGGTTTGAGGGTAATGGACTTATATCAAATTTGGACCAGAATTTGACAAAAATATGCAACGGAAACACATACCATTACTTTGAACTGCGTCTGTGAGCAACTGTGATTTACATTGATTTATCTAATGTACCCGTTAGCAAGACGTTTTATAAGGTATCAGAAAAGCTTAAGATGGCTCTTAAGGGTGTTACACATAACATACAACTGGAAAGATGGAAAATAGTTATGGGGAGTCAAGGAACCTGAAGGAGCAAAAGAAAGAGAGGATAGATTCATATATATATACATATATATATATATATATATATATATATATATATATATATATATATATATATATATGTGTGTGTGTGTGTGTGTGTGTGTGTGTGTGTGTGTATTCTATCATGCAGGAGTATGCTGGGCGTGATGATAAGATCCAAGATGATACGTGGATAGCCGCCTGCATATTTACATACGCATGATCAGGCTAAGACGGGTCGATAAGAGCCCCAAAAGACTGAGATACATACATACATACATATGATCAGGCTGAGACATATAAATAGGACAGAATAGACTGAGATGGATGGATATATTGATAGAAATTAAATACAAGTAGACGCACTAAAGCCAAACATGTACGACTGTGGTAAAAACGTGACCGTCGCCATTGCAATCGTCACGTTTGGTCCACAGGATGAAATTTACAAAAAAAATCCCAAGGCTTAATAACATTCAGTCAGACTTGATAGAAGTGAAGGCTCATCGGCGCAATTGAACTTCACTGATAAGGTTTTGTGTATCCGTGAGGAATAATTTTTTTCTATGCATTGATTGGCATGAAAGTGACACCCTGGATTTGTACTTTCTTATCTAACTTCCATTCTGTGAACGTAAACTTATTCAGCTCGTCCCATCGATGGTACGTCTTGATCTCTTCCAAACTTGGGCTTTATTTAATATTAATATTGAATATTGGTGTTTTGGTTTTTTTTTTCCTTTTTACCTTTTTTATCCTAACTTCCTGTTGCTTTTTATCTTTGAACCAAACCATTATCTTACAGCAATGATTGAACTGCGTAATCTGAAGAGAATAAGTAAGACTACGGTGAGAATCGAACTTCACACCCTCATGCTAGATTTGGTCAAGTATACGTCTTACCACTTTAATCAAATCTTTATAGTTTTATGGAAGCTTTTTTACACCATAAATCCAACTCCCTACAGCCGATATTCCACGCTGCTGATGTTTACAATAGAGACCTAACAGTCTTTTAATACAGCATGTTTTTTAATTCTCTGTATTGAAACATAATTATCAATTTTGACTAGTTTTTTCCTTAGGTTTCATTGTTTGGGTAGAAAGCACAGGATTTCCCCAGCCCTTCTCAGTATTGAAAAGAACATTATTCTATTTGACAAGATTTAACCATTTTCTGGAACCCACTTTCTCTGTCTCTCATTTTTGACTGGTTCATCACCCAAATCTACTTTTCTATGTCAGTTGTGTGATGTTAGGCGAAGAGAAAGAGCCAATGGAGCTAAAGTGCTGAAATTTCAAATATTTACTCTTGATTGTGTTTATTGTTACATAGATACAATATTCCTTATTAATTACTTTGCTAAAATGATAACTCTAATTAAGGGTGGTAATTGAGAAAGATGAGGGCAATATCATCACCAGAGGTTTAGCGTTCGTCGTTCAACATAGACCTTCCTAAAATTCACCACATCTCTCTATTATGGGTGTCTCAGAGCCAATACTTTCAAAATTTGTAAAGACGTCACGTCATCTCATATTTTGCAACCATGTTTTCACATATGATCTCTGAGGATCCACGTAAGCAGTTGCCTGACATTCTTCTAAAATTGTCAGCCCATTGCCGATTTAAGTGTTTAAATAGTTTCCACGATATCTCTGGCTTCTGTCTTCTGTAATGTACTCTGTCTTGTGATCTCACCTCGAGCTTATTGCATGGCCTTTTGAGGGTCAATCTCTTGGTTAAGTTGCACGTTTTAGCTCCACATATGACTATTGGGGGGAACATTTGTTGCTGACCCTTATTTTTAAGATTGATCGAATTTTCTTGTTCTTGAGGACTTAGTTGGCCATACCGGAAGTATGCCAACCCAGGGTGATTCTTTGATTGATTTCCATCGTCTTTTAGAAACTCAAGGAAATCCGTTGTCCTGAGGAGTTGTAGTGGTCTTCTTTCTCCACCTGTGCATTTCCTATTAGTAATAGAGCAAATGCAGAATCACTGAGAGGAATTCAGAATTTAGCAAAGAACCCTTAAAAATATGGGGTCAGAAGCATATTCTGGCACTTTGATACCTTGTTTTATTTCAACATTCAACCATCACATATTTTCCCATCATATAAAAAAAGTCCTTTTTTTAAACGTGTTTACCTTGAAAATTATTCAGTGACGAGATAAACTCTTATCTTAAAAATCTACTGAAATCCATTCAATTATTGACATCTTATATGCATTCTGGTTTTCGTTAATTGATTAGTGAATATATTTATCTTTAAAAAATCATTTATAAAAAAATGATATCAAAAATGTATTATCAAATGAGAACCCAACCCCTTATCAAGATTTCATTACATCTCAATAAATATCGAAGGGCGCATACATCAGAAGAACGGTGAATCCCAGAGGAATGTAGCTCAATTTAAGGCGGGGATGGGTCTAAAGCTATTCATATGAGAGTTAATTATTTCCCTTGAACAGAAGGGTTACCTTACTTAGCAACCTTTCAATTCTATATGTTAAAGCATAATGTAATTGTTCTGTGTGTAAAGGATATTTTTGACAATAGTTGGATAACTATTCACCAACTGCCTACACTGAGCAATAACTGACGGCAGCTGCCTTGTATGTATGTATGTATGTATGTATGTATGTATGTATGTATGTATCTGTGTATCTATGTATCTATGTATGTATGGCTAGATGCATGTTTGTATGTATGTATGACTGGATGTATGTATGTACGTACGAATAAATGTACATGCATATGCTATATGTATGTGTGTGTATGTGTGTGTGTGCGCGCGCGTGCAGGTGTGTGCATACGTGTGAGCGTGTGCAGATCTTATAAGAATATGTAAATATTCATATTTTGGTAAAGGTCTATAAACTCAATGCACGATATAAATGGTTTTATGATGCTTGATAATATCTTTGAGAAGTCAATGATGAAAAATGTAGGTTTTTAGATATTATGCACTCAAAATCACAGGGTTATTTGTTCATGGATCAGATTTGAGGAGGCAGTTTTAATGAGTTTTTTTTTCTCGATATTTCAAGTGTATCAATTATGAGATTTTTCAACACAACTCAAGCAGTTCTAATGAAAGATTTAGGCATGGAATCTCAAGAATTACGCTTATTAAAATGAATTACGTCATAGATGCTCTGTATACATGGTTTAAAGAAACCCTTCCCTTCGTATTGAGTGGAAAAATTGCCACGAATAGATTTTCTTTTCTCGGGATGATGTGCTGAAATAATCTGAAAAGTTTGCAAGTGGAACCCTAACTATTTTCAAGAACAATTATTTGACAAAGAACATTGAATAATAGACGGGTGATACCACAGAGAGAAGGTCAATATATTCGATGTAAAGTCACCTGACTTTATTCCGTGACAGACGGAAGGAATAAATAGCCGAATATGAAACGTTGTGAATAGTTAATATGCAGCCAAAAAGGTGGAATTAACTCTCATAGAGAAAAGACAGAATCTAATAACTTGACTTCCTCACGAGCTGGAATTGTCGAGTTCCTTTTTATTAGAGGGGAAATTGAGGTGATGGCTGTTAGTTGCTCAGCAGAGACCTCAAAATTGTTCTTTCACTCTTTTGGCAATTGGAACAAAGAGTAAAAAGCCTACTCTCCATATGATTTCTGAGAAATTTCAATGGAATGGCACTTGTAAGACAAAAAAGGCATTTCATGTCAAATTATATATATATATATATATATATATATCTATATATATATATATATATATATATATATATATATATATATATATATATATATATATATATATATATGGGGGGGGGGAATTGTAAAGGGAAGTCAAATTTATCCGGTAAAGTTTTCACGTATAGAATTTTTTCACCGGTTTGGTTACATATCTTCAGAAGGCGAATGAAAATCTCTCCATGTTTTTTTTTTCCTAAACTATATCTAAGTGATGAAAAGTTTGCAAGTGGACTCAAACTATTTTCAAGAACAATTATTTGATTCCATCCACTTATTTACCTCAATCTTGAGTAAACATAGTTCTGTTATAAATTCAGCACTTTTGGTTTAATTTAAGAATAAAAAATTTCGACAGTGCAGCATTTTTATTAAGATTATATATATATATATATATATATATATATATATATATATATATACATACACACACACACACACATATATGTATGTGTGTGTGTGTGTGTGTGTGTTAAGGTGGTTCGAAACATTGATATATATATATATATATATATATATATATATATATATGTGTGTGTATATATATATATATATATATATATATATATATATATATATATATTAATGCTGCTATATATAACCCCATAACTTTGCTTTTATCTTAATCAAGTGTAAGTGTTATTCTTCCCATGAACCAGTGTGCATTGCTGCCAAATCTATCAATATCAGACGAAACTCTAATAATGCTCTTCCTTTTCTAGGCTTTTGTTAATGTTCTATAATTCTGAACAGGTTGTATACGGTATTCATTATTGCGTAAGTTCTATCCAGATAATATAAATATTCAAAACTTGCAGCAACTGAAAGTATTAAAAGACATACAATGCTGAAATGAGACATGCATATCGAAAATCATCATGATTTTATCCGCTTGAAAAATTACAATTAATCTTGTTCAAGCTATTTTTTTCATGATCTGTTTATTTATCAATTTCTATTTTCAATCAATATGTCGATTCTTACTGCTGGGAACTTTTTGAAGCTTTTTGACCGCTACAACCCATTGAAGAAGAATAAAAGATGATAGCGTGACAGTAATAAAGTGAAGGGAGAAATGTTCAGAACCGAAAATCCAGAAACTCTTTAAGATCGCAACCAATGATGCCATGATTACAATCATTAAGGAAGGAGCTTGAGAATTGTTGTTCGTGCAGCATGAAGATGTACACTTTTGCTGCATGACTGACATTGATAAAGTAACCATTGCTCAAGATGAGAGAGAGCGTAGACGGACGTAATGTTCAAGGAAAGGTATCAAAATAAACAGGAGTTGAAAAAAGCTGGGAGATCAGGACTCATACTCCCATTCCCATCTTTATCTTCTTCAAAAGAAGATGAAGAGGATTAGAAATGATCGGTTCTAATTGTTATTCCGTCAAAATGTACCAAAAAATGTCCAAGTCCCATAAAGTAATCGGGTCAATGGATCGCACCAATCTATGATATTTGAGCGGAGGTGCTTTATAACTTGGTCCGTAGTAAAAGCCTTAGGCCATGCTCATTCATTGTTGATATGTTCGTGACGCTCTATTTGTTGAGGAAATAGGAGGGGAAACACAACCAAGGCAGATTTAGTTGCATTTTCTTCAGAAGACACTGATCTTCTGCATTGGGGAGTTTCTATCTGATATCGAAGGAACGAAAATGGACCGATTAGCAAATTTTATTGCATTTAATTTTCATGAGAAGATGCTCGATGTCTCAAAGACCGTGCAGAGACCTAGAGAAGCAAAGCCCAGGCCTACTTTCAAACCATAAGACAAAGCTACATCAAAAATCTTGTGAGAGACCTGGTCTTCAATGCAATTGCATCTAATGCATGTTTGTATCATGTAGCCAGTTTCAGGATTGAAGAGGCTTTCGAACTGATGTCATAGCTTGTCCACATCAAATATCTGAAATAATGAAAGAAATGGCAATCTTACTCAAACAAAGATTTTACCCCACCACTGTAGAGCTCGCCCGAGAGACCAAATAAAGGCTCAAATACTTTCCTTCTACATTGCATGCAATTCATCCTTGTGGCTATTACAAAGAGTTCCAAATCTGTCCTTACTCTTGGAGAAAAAATCAATAATCACACATTTATTTGGGTACAGAGTTCAAAACATCTCACCATGTAGAAGGGAAAGGAGAATTCTGCACTAAAAATTATCGGAACCAATCAAGCTCACACCCCATGAGAAACGTAATGTGACTTGGGTGGCCTTATTTATCAGTTATATTTGTGTCAAATACTGACATGACGCACCAATAAGAACACATTTCCTTCTCAATGACCCTCAAATTTTGGGCATCCTGGAGAGATATTCCGATAGAGATGTTGGTAAATCATTGATAAAACAGGTCAGGCATCAATAAACCAGACGATTTTATAGATAATGATGTAGAATAATCTGCCATGAAGAGGACATTGATCCTCTGATTATTACGTCTATGGGGGAGGTACAGAAGTTGCTCCGAAGGGATTCAATGGATTGAGCAGGGAGTTTAGTGTCTTCATTGAAAGTGAAAGTTGTTAATGATGCTGCTGAGAGTGGTATTGATCATGTCTATCGATACAATGAAAAGTTAACAAAAAGGAAGATCAGAAGCAGTACAAGTTGTGGCTGCCCATCGAATCAAAATGTGAATACTATCCAAAGCTAGTATCATATACAATCTTCTTATAATTAGGTATGTAGAACCAACAAAAAATCTATAAATCGATCATCCATATTTTATGGATGATCGATTTATTATTATTATTATTATTATTTACTGCTTTCCTTACAAAACAATTCAAATGGGGTAATCTTCGAATGTTGACCAAAACAACATAGAAATATTCGTGTTATTTTCTACACCTAAAAGCATATAAGCAGCCTTGAGGGAAGAATATTACATGAACTTTGTTTTTGGACTACCCAGATATTAACAATTTCATTAAAGACTTTGTTTTGCAAATACTGCAACTGAACATACTTGATACTGTCAGAAGTTAGTAGCGGGTTGCATAATTAAGTTACAACTCATTACAGTAGTTATCTTATTAACCATGGTTTCATTGATTGTGAATCTTCGTATTATTTGGAATCAGTCTCATGTTAAGATATTTTACTCAATCACTAGTTCCAAAAATTTACTATGATCTATATATGTATGTGAATGTGCGTATGCCTGAATTATTACCGTTCTTAATAATTAAGAGCTGTCCCCTCTTTTGTTCACACACACATATTTGCGTATACACACAGAATTAGATTCATATGAACACGTAAGTCGTTGTACTGCCACATGCTTTAATTCTTATCTCTTTTATAAAGACTGGATTAGTATTGGTAATCGGTATGCCATTACTTATCAATCAATAGTGACGTATACCAAGAAACAAATGATTAGAAACTTATAAATATTTGGATATATTTCAGTAATATATAAGCACACGAATACATATATATGTATACATAAATATCATTATATTTGCTGAATCTGTATTTGAAATGATCATTCGTTATAATACAGTAAATGTATAATTTGGCCAAAAAAACATAAATCGAATGCACAAATGAGGAAAATGAGGCTGCTACAAGACTCAAATCTGTAACGGATAAGATAGCTGCTCTAATGTTGCGTGGCTCTTACCATAGAGCTAAACAGCTTCCGGTAATGCAAAGGCCCAAATAACTCCTTTGACTCCAATTTTCATGTCTATATCTGCTTTAATTATTTATTTCAATGTGCAAGATTGTATAATTAGGAAAGGAATAAATATTATTATATATCCATTTCTTAATCATATATATATATATATATATATAGATAGATAGATAGATAGATAGATAGATAGATAGATAGATAGACGGATAGATAGATAGATATAGATATATATATATACACACCCATATATATATATATACTCACCCATATATATATATACACCCATATATATATATATATATATATATATATATATATATATATATGTATATATATATATATACCCCCATATATATATATATATATATACCCCCATATATATATATATATATATACACCCATATATATATACACACACACACACACACATATATATATATATATATATATATATATATATGTGTCTGTGTGTGTGTGAAATATCTTAATGTAATATGTATACGTGTATATTTAATTGCATATTCTTTATACGCCTTCTTTGTTGTGGCTCTGTTGATTTGAGAACACAGTTCCAACAAGTTTCTTCCCTAAAGGCATTTGTTTGGGTTACAAAAGACAGACGTCATAGCAGAATGGGGTAACTGATGTCCTTAGCGATAAGAATGTCCTTCATAAAGCCAACGCAACATACATCGGCCATAACCTCCTTTGTCTCTTTCATGAATTCGCTAGAATGTTCTGTGAGCGCTGCGCCGTTAGCTCCTTGATCTTTCATCTAATGGCTCTGACCCTCAATTATTTATCGTGAAATCAAGCGTCCTCTCAAACTGAGACTCTTTAGAGATTTCATATATATATCTACATACTTATACACACAGGTATGCACACACATACACACACATGTACACACATATATAGATCAATATATCATCATCGTGATCATCATGTTCAACACACGTCTACTGTCTATCCCATTTCCTTCAATTATCACCATTATTGCACCAGCTTTTCTATCTCATCTCTCCATCTTTTGTCTCATTTTTTCCAATTGCGTTTACTGCTTTGTTTGAACAGATCACTTAACCTTTTGTTTCATCACTCGTCATATTTTCTTGCAGAGTGCCTAACCCATCTCAATTTTTGTTCCTTCATTATTTTCTTATATCTCTCAGTCTACTCTACTCTACTCTACACACACTGTCTCTCTCTCTCTCTCTCTCTCTCTCTCTCTCTCTCTCTCTCTCTCTCTCTCAATATATATATACATATATATATTACATCACGCTCGATAATTCAGTCAACCATGCAACACATGTTTGGTTTAACCTTGAGTATACACAGACACATGCACATACACACAAGCACTTGCACACACATCTATCTATATATATATATTAATATCAAATGGATAGAAATATGTGATATATAATATATTGTTTTTTTCAGCATTCTGTTGATTCGGGATATCAAAATGTATGCTTCTAAAATTTTGAATGCAATGCTGTTGGCGCTCCCATGGCGCAGAGAGATTGACTTGATCTATTCATTTGATTAAAACACTCTTTTTTGCTAAGATTCTGCGCTCAATTTTTAAAGATCACCGCACATATATATGTATACATATCGCCTGGCTTTTTTCCTTTATAAATGTAATCATGCATTTAATAGGGTATTATGTCAGGTGAAATTGAGTAATGTAGTCTTACGAATTACTGAAATCATTGTTAATTGTCTGTTTATCTGTCCGTCGGTCTTTCTCTCTTTCTCCCTCTCTGTCTCTCTGTCTCTGTCTCTCTCTCTACATATATATATATATATATATATATATATATACGTATATATATATATATATATACGTATATATATATATATATACGTATACATATATATGGTCTAACCTTAAGTGCACACAGACACGTACGTGCGCACACATATGCACACACCCATACACACACACACAGATATATATATATATATATATATATATATATATATATATATATATATATATATATATATATATATATATGATTAAATGAATAGAAACGTCTTATGTTTTCTTTGTACTTATGATGTACATCTTAATCGGGTGAAATTATTCTGCATTTTTTGCGTTTTTTTTTTCAGCGTTCCGTCTATTTGGGATATCAAAAATTTATGCTTCTAAAATTTTGCAAGAAGCTGGCACTCGTATTGCGTGGAATGATTTACCTATTCTATTAATTTTATTATATAGGTATTTTTTTATTAATATCCCGCACACTTTGTGTGTGTGTGTGTGTGTGTGTGTGTGTGTATGTGTGTGTGTATTCAGAGCGTGGAATTTCTGTCCTTTTTACTTGAACATTTCTGAACAATGTTCACATAAAAGTGGTGAACTTTTTGAACTGAAGGATAATATCTTTTTCCCTATGATTGATCAGAAATATTTGAATGTTCCGATTTGAATTTATCGTAACATTTCAATTGACTTTGATACATCAGTTGAGCTGATCTATTTCGTTGGTTTATCGTAAATTGTTAGGAAGTGTAGCTATCTCTTTATGTGGTATGCCCCATCTCGCCAGGCGTGTAAGACAATTTGTCTGTAGGCTGCGTAAATTGGGTTGAATAAAAAATAATGGTTGTGCCTATAATCATCAGATCACTGGGTAAATTGCCTTTATCAGAAAACTTGGCAGAAAATTGAGATAGGGAAACTTTCGTGCTATTGAAGCCAGCGAGAATAGAGGGAAGAGTTTTTCAGATTTGCCGTAACTTTTTAAAAAGCAATGGCCACCAAAAAACGTCACGTGAAGAGAGAAAGAGATGATATAATCATATAAATAAAGAAATTTATAATGATTTGAACGTAGAAAGAAATGACAGAGAGTCCTTAGAGGATATCAAAACAAAAGAATTTCATTGTTTCCATGTGAGCGAAGATTTTAGCTCATGACCCCTTTTGGGCAAAAGCTTCGAAAAGGTGTCAAAGTCTTATATTCACATTGTGTCGGGGGAATTGGCCTGGCTCCAAATGGCCAACACATTTTGGCTTCAAATATAGACATAAGTGTTCAGCTTATATATTAAGAAAGACCTTCTATATATACATATATATTATTCATGTATGTGTGTGAAGTTGTTAGAGTAGGTTGTAGGTACCAGATACAGAAAAACGTTGGAACTTGTTATTGGTTGTCTCTATCTTGCTGGTTCAGTAATCGGAGTGTTTTTCTTGGAGAAGTTCCCAGTTGTTCCTCATTTTGATCTGAGAAGAAACCACAGATTTGAAAGATAGATTTATGGACTGAGTTTTAAAGGTATTCATCTGCCTTAAAGGCAGAGGGAGAAATGAGGGTGGGAAGAGGTGCTATTTGAAAATACCCTAGTACCAAAAAGTTGGGGACCCACAAAAGCTTTATAAATTATAGTTTACGTACTGAATACAAAAACAAAATATATTTGTATCCATATAAATTGCATGAATAATAATTCGCCCCTAATTCACGAGTTGTTTTTCACCAATTAAATGATACTTCGTATCAATTTATTGAAAATTTTCCTTTTTCGTAAAATCTCCCTGAATGTTAGTGAGGGCCCGTCAAGAAGTTAAGCACACCCTAATCAATGGCTAGGCCACTGGAGTTTTGAAAGTGTTCATCTGTCTGCTTAGTTTCAGGCAACGACAAGGATGCAGATAAACAAAGATCACTCATATAAATCCTACCCGCACAAAAATAGTTTCTCAACCATTTGTTACTTTATTGCAGCATATTTATCATTGAATTTTAAGTTATGTAAGTAAGAGTGACAAAATGACGGGATCAGGTGGAATTCCACTGAATAAAATGATATAAAGCCTCGGTTATTCACTCAATCGAAACAGTCATACCCTATAGGGGATGATCACTCAAAAAATTGGAAAAGGGGTGATCAATGAATGAAAGTTACTTCCCTTGTGTCTCGTCTAGGCAATGGTCACTAACCGGTTTGAATTTTAAAAATATTGTGGTAAAGTATTAAAAATATTGATAAAAATATAATCAATGCTTACTTCTGATAGTCACTTGCGGAGCCAAAACGTTAAACCTAACCAAAAGATATGTCCTCTAACTAAGAATTATGCAACATTCATAGAAGAGATTCATAATAGCGTCTCAAGACAGCACAGTATATTTGAAAAATCCCCTCCAAAATGAGATGACGTGTTGATTTAAGCAAGTTCAGGAGATATTGACTCCGCTATACCCGCGATGAAGAGATAAGGTGAATTTTGGGGAGGGTTTATATCCAACGACGGATGTTAATGATGATGATGATGATGATGATGATGATGATGATGATGATGATGATGCCCAACGAGTATCTCTCTACAGATAAAGATATTCAAGGAGCCTGACATAGAGCAATTATCAAGATATTAGGTGATTTTTTCAAGCGAGCGGGCTTGTCTGTAAGGTAATAGGTATCATTGTGAATCGATGATATTTGTCATATACATGAAATTGGTTTTAACACACTTTTTTTATTGAACACCGTCCAACAAAATTCAAAAGAATTATCTTATTCATTGAACGAATCCTTTTCGAATTCATAATTGATCTTTACCAATCCGGCATGGTGCCTAAGAGATATTGGTATCGTGAAGTGTGTCTTTTTTTGTTTTTGTTGTTTTTCTTCTTCTATTTACTAACCAGAAGTGTTTTCTTTCATTTTCCAAACATTAAATCATAAAAAGAAGAGAGATATAAATTCTACAAATGATCCTTTTATAAGATATAAATGAATAATATCGAGTGATTATTATAGTAATTAAATACTCAGCAAAATATCCGAACTAATTATGCCATTAAAATTTTCAAGTGAAAAGAAAAAGAGAATATCCCTAATTAATCACTAATCAGTACTATTTAATTATCTTTAATTATTTTCCTCATTCGATTAACCCAATGATTAGTCTTTTAGTGGTCATTTCCAGATAATCCCAATCCGTCTATGGAGCCTTTATGTATATCAACATTTGTGTAATTAAATTTGACTATGAAAAAATCTAATACTACACCTAGTAAGACTGTCTTACTGGATGGTCAAACTGAGCAAATGCATGGGACCCAAGATTTTAGGGGCTCACAAAATCAAACTTGATAAGTAAAAAAAGTTCAGATTATTAAATAGCCGAAAAAGAAATTTATCCATTGTTTACATTAATGTCAGTTCTTGACTCGTTAATCGATTTCTGTATTAAATCAGTAGTCGTTACTCGGGCCTGCAGGTTAAATCCATACATCGCTTGTTCTGGAGAGCTCAGAGATTTTAAGATGGCACTGCAGGTTGTTTTCACAAAATAGTAAATTCTTGTGTCCATTACTATGATGAATCAATGTTGATTAACATTAACCATTACAAACTAGGTTCCTCTTGTATTGCTTCGATAGAGGTTACTGACAATTATCTAGTCTAACTAGGGTAGAACTGTTATAAGGTGCATGTCTGGAAGGAACTGGACTTTATGGTAGGTGAAGCTGCCTCCTATTATTGTTATGTAAAATAATTTTCCATCCGCCGTACGGAGCTACAGCTCTGAAGTATTTTGGTTACTTCTCCTCGGTGTTATCCGTTTAGACATTTTATTCATGAACATTGATACATTGAAAAGGTGATATAATATACTTTTATATAAAGATTATTCCGTTCTGAAAGAAATATCATTTTTTGTACTTATTATCTTCTTTGTTTAATATTTCCGTTTATAGCAACAATCAAAACAGAAATACCATCGTTAGTAGTAATAAGAACCAAAACATTTTTTTAAAATCGTGTTCTCAGGGAAAATTCTGCAGGAAAGTACTCTGATCCTCTCTCTCTCTCTCTCTCTTCATCAAACATTTCAGGATGTATAAATGCTGGTGATGCATTGCATTTTGATGTATTGTACACAAATGATATTCCATACGAAACATCGTTGCTTTTTTATTGAACAACGGGCTTTAAATGGAAAAAACGATGAGGAATCAGTATATGTTTATATCTATATCTATATCCATACGTGTATTTGGAACTTACTAAATGGAATAAACTGATTTTTTTTCGGTACATCAATTTCTTTCAGACTCAATCAGTTATCATCATTATTAGATTTACCTCTTTTTTCAGTGGATGTACCGTTGACCGAATATATGAACTGACTGATTATTGGAATTGCAGATTGACAAAGAAATAAGAGAACAAATGACCGTAATGTAAGCAAATACAGAACACAATGGATTCCATATGAAATTCTAAACATTACTGACTATTGTACATCTAATTTGATCGAATAATAAACTGAGAAAGAACAAAAGACGGCAGTAGGAGAATGAGAATATATCAAATAGATAGCAATTCTCCGGGATAGTCGACTGGAAAAATAGAATAATTGATTCATGTAGTGACGGACATAAGGAATCACAGATTAAGAAAAGACATGCTTCAATGAACGTGATGTTTTGTAATAGGATGTAATCATGCGTGTATGAACACACACACACACATATATATATATATATATACGTATATATATATATATACATATATATATAATTATTGTGTCATCCACAGACATCCGTTTCGATGTATTGCATCTCTTCAGTGTGGCTATAGACTTTTCATTATTATCAACCAGTACTGCGAGGCAGAATTGAAACCTTCACTTCAGGCCGATGTTGTACCTCTGGACAGTCAGTAACACTGAATTTAAGTTATATATTTGTTTATACAGTAATCCCTCATCCAGCAGAGTGCTCTATTCCTATGGAAGACCATTGCATAAGCTTACAGTGGATGAGTTACCTCACTTAAAGGTGCTCAACCCTGAATAGAGGAGCATTAATTATATATATATATATATATATATATATATATATATATATATATATATATATATAGTTATAGTTATAGTTATAGTCTAGAAAGTTCTACAGCGTTGAAGACTAAAAATTGTTTAATTATGTTATTTAGTTTGAATGATATATCAACAGTGTACGACGGATAATTATTTAAAGAAGAGTTTTTCTATGATATAACACAATTCATAATCATTGTTCTGGATCATTCCCATATCTTATCACATAAATGTTCCATTGAAAAGAAACAAATTAAAGTAGAATAAACGAAACGAGGATGAGATATGAATTATGATTAGATATATTTCGGGCGTTTGCATTACCGGCAGCTTTTTAGTTGAATGGCAAGAACAACGCAACGTTGAAGCTGTTACCTTTGCAGGTTCGATCCCTGCAGCAGACCCATTTTCTCCAATAGTTAATTCTATTTACGTTGTCCACTTCAAGTGATACATTAACAATGTAACAACGGGAGACAAGTTTCTATATGATATTACGCGAATAATATATATATATATATATATATATATATATATATATATATATATATATATATATATATATATATATATATATATATATATATATATATAACACAACTACTGATGTTCCTCTGTCGGTAGCTTATGTTATTTTCTGACTGTAGGAGATGAAGGTAATAGTGTATGAGTTTGTTCTTTTTGTATGTAGGTGTATCGTTTATGATCAACCACTCTTACCAGACCAAAATCATTTATCGAAATAGCAATCAAATATTCCGACTCAGAGGAGTTCATACTATAATAGATATGTTAAGGAACAAGAAAAGAGAATGATTTCGACCAGTCAAGGCTCACTAGGAATATCATCGATGAATATCATAATGATAATTTATTGTTTTACCAAAATAATCTGTATCGAATAAAACGTAGAAGTCGAATCAGTGAATGAATGAGGATCTGAACAAATGAATAGAACAATGGAATTTAGGTTAATGAATCGATTCAATTTGTGGCAAAAGAATTAATTCCTTTTTTTTATTCCCCGATGATGGTTAATGACCTGTTTTACTGATTCCCATAGTCAATAGAATTGTCAGAATAATGCTGTAATGGGAAAACAGTCATCCGAAGAAAAAAACATGGATATTAAAATATGCAAGGTTTTTCTTCCGATCACTGATTAATAAATGATGGTTGGTGCAGTTAGAACCCGTCAATGAGAACTGTCACAAGTACTGTCAACATAGGTTTCTTCAGTTCCAAAGTTGGTCTGGCTGACTGGCTGAATGGCTGGTTGTATACGTATCATGCGTGCAGGCTACACTAATAAAACTAGAGGAGTGATCATTTTAATATTAACTCCTTATTATGTCGAAAAACGTTCTCAGGGGGTATCTGGGAAATATGTCCCTAAATAGCATTTGCGTAAGGGGCATGCAGTTCAATTCCCAATTTAGATTTATGCTAAATCGACCCTTTGCAATGTTGCGGATCCTTTCTTTTGAAAATTCATACTTTTTAGCCTGGTCAAGTGCAAGAAACGTAACTTATTCATTGATAACATCTCATTTTCGATTTTTCAATCGATCACCTCCAATATAGCACGCTGCCAAAAGACGTTGGTCATAAGACTGTCTCTATTGAGTAACTAACCAGACCTATTATGGTTAACCTTGAGTTGATACACAAAAAGGACAAAGACGTTGGTAGAGAGTAGCAAGTGATCGTACAATTGAATATTTAAATGGATTTGAAAATGGACTCTTCGTAAGGATAATAACATTTTGAGTGCATTCCGTACAAATGAGTACGTTCATGAGGTTTATGCCAAAGTTCCAACCGCCTTATCTTGCAACGTTTGGAAAATCTTAGAAGTATCAATGAGTTTAATTTTCGCTAACCTTAAGCAAGGCTTTTCAATCAATTCTTACGAAAAGGACAGTAAAAAGGAACTCAATTCATTCTCCTGATAGTCACTTATGGAGCTGAAATATGGAACCTAACCAAGAGATAGACCTACAAACTGAGAAGTATGCAACGTGTGCACGAAAGAATCACATGGAGAGATCACAAGACAGTACAGCATATAAGGAAGAAAAGAGGTGTCCGTGACATCATAGAAACTATTTTAAAAAATGGCAATGGGCCGGCCATGTTGTAAGAATGAAAAACAACCGATAGACATCACGATTCCCAACCTGGATCCTCAGAGATCACATAAGAAACTGAGGCCGATAGAACTCAAGATAGGGAGATGAACTGGACAGATTCAGGAAATACTGGCCCCACGACGCCCATTTTAGAGAATTGTGGCGAATCCTGGAGAAGGTTTATGTCCAATGACAGACGTTCAAAGACTGATGATGATGATGATGATGAATTCACGAACAGTAGAAACATGTCAAAATGGTCTATTGGTATTAAAGTTGCAAAACATTAAAACATGACATGTTTGAAAAGAAGACAAAAATAGCAATAAGAGACTTACAAGTGGTAAAAAGGGAACGAATCTTGTTAAGATATTAAGATTCTTTATTGGTGTTAGAATAATAAAAGTTATAAACTAATACAAGACATGAAAGAGTTACAAAAAGAGCAATAACCTCAATGATGTAAAAAGTTTTTTCATGCCTATGCAATCAGGGAACTGCTGTCCGCCATTTTCAACCCAGACACAAAATATGCAACATATATAGCGTAAACAATGCAAATAGAACTTCCATAAAGCATATTTAAGGTGGATTTTTAATAAAATATTCTATGGATCAAATATGATCTACTGGAGAAAACTTATCCGTGTTCGATGGAATCAAAACACGATTCTTTAACATAAATTTTCCAAAAAAAGGACAAATTGTGATATTGCAAAGCCATGATAAGCAATTGGCTCGTTTGAAAGACGCATTTAAATATTATGTAAATTTGAAGTTATGTAAAAAAATTGCATCGAAGGATGACTGTGTTTAGAATGAATTTTACTTATGACATCACTGGCGTTCTCCATTAGAAACTATCAAAATAGATCTTAAAATCATGTAGAAACATGCAGATTCAGGAGTCAATCATGAATAATGCACTGATGCCAATTTTTGTGTCAGTAGACAAGACAGTTTGGCCGAAATTGAATTGAATTCGTAAAATTATTACAGTAGATCTGTAAGGTTGAAAAAAAAGTTGTGTTTAGATCAATGAAAACTTTCGACATGCCACCATGAATGTGATCTACTGGAGAAATATATCCGTGTTCGGTGGAATCATGATGGAATTCTCTAACACAAATGTCCCAAACCTGGATTAACTGTACAAAGCTAAAGTTGACAATTGGCTCGTTTAAAAGACGCATCAAAATGTAATGTGGTGAAAATAAATTCTACTTATGACATTAGAGCCTGGTCAAATTACCTGAACAATTTGATTTTTTCAATGCACAACAGAACACCAAAATTTCTTAAATTCGAGCGGAACGAATTGCATAAAATCACAACATCTTGAGTCCTGTTCATTTTTATGTGTTCTTTCTAAACAGAATTCCACGTTTAACTTAAGCTATGAACTAAAGGTATTTGAAAGACAGTTGTATTGAGAACCAAAAAAGTTGGGGATTTTTGTACGTAATTATATCAGATATTATTTTGAAAGTATTAAACTGATAACATTATGCTTGGTCATGATAAACGGTGTAAATTAGCTATGATTACATATTTTTTTACGGTTCTTACAGCATTGGTTTTGTTGTGCAGCACTTTTTATCGAATCCAGTGTATGATTAGATTGTGATAAAGTCATGTAATTATAAGATATCTCCCTATTTCTCTGTCTAGTGTTCTCTCTCTGTCTTTCTCTGTCTTTCTCTGTCTGTCTCTGTCTCTGTATCTCTCTCTATCTCTCTCTCTCTCTCTCCCTCTCTCCATCTATCTCTCTCTCTCTCTCTCTCTCTCCGAATCTTACTCAATCTAAAAACTGTTCAGGACCTACAAAACATAGAATTAGTTGGAAACAAACTTACTAAGTTAGAAACATTCCTTCTCTTGTACTCACTTTTGTTCGTTCGTTTGTTTTCGTGTTTGTTCTCTCTCTCTCCCCCTTCCTCTCTCTCTCTCTCTCTATCTCTATCCCTCTCGCTCTCTCTCTCACACACACAGAGGGAGTATATATATATATATATATATATATATATATATATATATATATATATATGTGTGTGTGTGTGTGTGTGTGTATCAGATGTTTTCCAAAACCTATATTTTTTAGGACGAAAGCAACAACAAAACACACTCGCACATACACACACACGCACACACACACACACACACAGACACACACATATATATATGAATATATATATATATATATATATATATATATATATATATATATATATATATTGTTGACGTATCTAGGAATGAAAGAAATTATGCTGAACCTTTGCCGTTGAGATCATCTGGCCGTCTTCGAGTCAATATATTCCTACTCAGATATGGAAGACTGGTTTCCAAATAAACACGGATACCGAATACTAATGCCATCACCAATATTGCCAGCGACATCAAGAGGGAGGGGTTAGTTGCTATGGAGGTCATTGCAAGTGGGAATATATATCGATACATTGATAGATAGGAACCAAAGGGAAGACATAGGTACGCAGTTATAAGTATACATATGTATGTTGGTTTAGCATCTATAGATCACGTCTGTGGTGGCAGTGCAGTGATTTGCATCGCAAACTCTCTGCGAATGCGTTTTATAAAGTGGTAGGGTCGGTGCACTGTGCCATTCCACCTTTTCGACCTCTGGAGTCCTTTTTCCGATGGTAAAACCAGACGTAACACACGACTAGCGACTTTTTTTCATTCCTATATAAATATATCCGTGTATATAGTCAAACAATGCAAATGTATATACAGCAACAAACATCACCCTCTCTCTATCCCTTCCCCTGTTTCTCTCTCTCTCTCTCTTTATATATACATACATATATATATATATATATATATATATATACATGTATATATATATATATATATATATATATATATATATATATATACATGTACATTTATACATGTATATGTATATATATATATATATATATATATATATATATATATATATATATATATATATATATATATATATACATGTATATGTATATATATATATATATATATATATATATATATATATATATATATATATATATATATATATATATATATATATATATATATATGTATTGGGAAACTTTTTATGGTATAAAAATCTAAAAAATGCGATACTGTCATTTTTTACGTAAGCACATATATCTATAAAAAATCTCATATATAAACTTTTTTCGTATGGAAGTAATATCGATGATATCTATCAAAATAGATTTAGACTTATAAACTAAAGAAAGAATAACGGATCACGATCATAAATTTTTAATTTTTGAACACGTTTTATATTGAAAACGATTAATATCAAATTAACAGAAATTCTGTAATTAAGATTTAAAGTGACAAATCTGTACTTAGATAATGAATTATCCGTATAATAAACTATTTTGTTCCATTTTATTGTTGAATCCACTCATCAAATTAATGTCAGATTGATATAAAAATGGAACTAATAAGATAGTCCGTTTCGCTAATATTATTTCGTTTTACACAGAGGTTCAAGTATTTGAAACCATAATACTTACCAAGGTATAAGATTTTTCTCTTTCATAAATAACTTACCCTGACAAAAATATCATTTTGTTTCAAAAGTGTATCATGTGAAAAAAATATCTTTACAAAATAATAATAATGATAATAATAATGATGATGATGATGATGATGATGATGATGATGATGATAATAATAATAATAATATTTATAATAATAATAATAATAATAATAATAATAGTGCACTCCAATCGATCATTTTAAAATCAATTATACCAAGAATAATTCTGAACTTTCTATAAAATGTCTCCCGGAAAAACTAGTGAATTACTTACATAAGAATTCATAGATAGTTACCAATTCTCTCTCTCTCTCTCTCTCTCTATATATATATATATATATATATATATATATATATATATATATCGCTCGCTCTCTCTCTCTCTCTCTCTCTCTCTCTCTCTCTCTCTTTATATTTATATATATATATATATATATATATATATATATATATATATATATATATATATATATATATATATATGTAAATTCTGCAGTGATTTTCATGCTAATTTTCTTTTTTTTTTAAAGGAAGCCAAACTATTCAGTTATCCTTATAAGGTATAATAATTCTTAACAAGCTTTAATTGGTTCAGTACATTTCTTTGGAAGGTTGATATGATTCTGTTTCTGGACTCTATTGTCTACTGTCCTGTAAATGGGATTACATTCAGGTCATTTGACTGTTAATTCTGAAATGAATTTATATCTAAAGGTTATCATGAAATTCCAGTTATTGGTGAGTGTTTCGAGAAGGAAAAGTGATGCTGGAACTCCTTTCAAGGGATGAGGTAAAGAGGGTGAAGTGTCAACGTGTGTGACAGTGAGTGTTAGCAGCTATGTTCAAGTGCGTTTCTGTATGATTATCAGTTAGTGCAGTAGGGGAATTGTAGAGTGAATGTGTAATACACTGTGTGTTTTAGCAGATGCAGTCCACTAATGGTGCGTTTAATTGTATCTTAGTATGTGTGTGAGGGCTGGGAAGAGTAAACAAGTGTAGTAGCAAGGAGAGGTTTGTTAAGGGGACTATTCAAATATTTAGAGAGGTCGATTCGAGATTTGAAAAAGAAAAAGAAAAGGGACTTATGTTTTTCTAAGAAAGTTACAGTGGATGTTCTACCTCCCAAATAATAAATAACTGGAAGGTTTTAAAGTATTGATGATTTTCTTTTCTATGTGAAACATATTCGATGTACATTTCGTAGGAAGAGATAACTGCCACTATTGGTTTTTGTAGAGGAGATATTCGAACAGACATTTAGGATCCTGGTCGAGGGATCTTTTATTTCTTACCTGTGTACCATATCCTATTCCTGAGGAGAAAAGTTTCCCCTATATATTCCTTGTCGCAACCACAACAAATAAGAGTATAGATGATGTTTTAACGTCACAAGTGATGTTGGATTTGATTTTAAAGGTTGTGCTACATTTGAAAGCATATTCATCTCTTTCAATTAGGTGTATGCATACGTTGAAATTCGGTCTATAGCATTTGGTTATCTCTTTCTCTGGTTCTGGCTTCTCAAGAGCGCGTGGCTTTTGTAATTTTCTTCTTTTTTTCTTATCTTGGGTTTGACGATTACTTTGAATTACTAAAGGATTTTTGAAGATGTTGTTCCAGTTGGATTTTCCTTGCAAGAAATGGATATATTGGAGTATTTTTTTCAATACTTCAGGATTTAAAAGGTTGTGAGTGTGGACAAATGAAATAATAGCTGTTTTATTGAATTCATTGTTTACCACTAGCAATTGGTAATTATTCATTTTTTGAGGCTTTTTCAATTCCAGCTCTGTTTATGGAGAAGGGAAAGTTTTCTTTAGGTATTTTTTAGTCATTCGAGTCTGAGATTTAGAATGCTCTGTTCGAATATCATTGTTTTCAAGTGTCGGTCTAAAGAAAATGATATACCGAACTTCCTATGTTTAGGGTGACATACGAGGTAAGTTTTTTGTGTCTGCGGTTTGTAGTATATGTGAATTGGAATTTCTCTTCCGTTTTTCATGATTTTACAGTCCGAAAATCGAATTTCGTGTTTGTTAAATCCCGTTGTGAAATTGGTGTAATCATGTAGGCTATTGAAACTATGATGTAGATGTGGAAATTTTACTTTCCATTTGTTCCGTTGCCGTTAAATAATTAAATAGTTGCCGTTAAATCGAAAAATTCAAGGATTACTATTTCATATAAATATATATATATATAGAGAGAGAATTCTCAAAAATCAATTGCATGGATTCAAATATGACATTCTTATTAAATCTGTTTGGCATTTCATTGGGCTATTTATTTAGCCGGAATTCTGCTATCACCGTACTGGCTATACTACTAACATCTGGTCTCAATAATTTTCCACTGGCTGCTGTGGTCTAGTGTACTTCCTGAAGACAATATATATATATATATATATATATATATATATATATATATATATATATATATATTGTGTCATCCACAGACAGCTGTTTCGATGTATTACATCTCTTCAGTGTGGCTATAGACTTTCCATCATTCCATCCAGTACCACGAGGCAGAATTGAAATCTTCACTACAGACTCGAAGGCTGGTATCCTACCACTGGACAACGGAACTGGACAGGCAATAAGGCTGAATTTAATCAATATATCATTTTACACAGAAATCCCTCATCCACCACGATGCTCTATGTTGCGTACGTTTCGATGCAGCTCGATGTGAAAACAACTCCACGACATGTTCATGAATAAAAAGTACTAATCTTGTAAAATATTGATGTTATCACAAATAAAAAGTGACTATAGAGAGAAAAAACTGGAGAAAAATTGAAAATGAAATTTTTAAGTAAACTTTATAAAAGTTTACAAATTTGTGTTTTAAAACTTGCCTTACACGAAATCCGTAAGCCTTTGTATTATAGTTTCATGTATAAACACCGTTTTGCAAGGTAAATATTTATTTGAATAATGTTTATTGCATTTTTTACAAATTCTCCCTCTCTCCAATGATACAAAATACATGTACATATGTAAGATTTTTTGCGTTTAATAATGAAGATGTCCACCTGTTTCCCCGGCAAACGATGTGGGAAATACGATGTGTTAAAAAGAGGATCCCTCTGGAACATTTACGAGGAATAGCTTATGATCATGAATGAATTAATTTCATTGTCTAAGTAATGCTTACTCATTATTCTTTTATCGAATATCCTTCTTTCATTGTCGTTCAATGAATTCGTAATAAATGTTGCTTCTAGTTGCCCAAGCATCGAGACGAATCAGCCACATCCAGTCAAGTCGGAATAAATATATTTATATGTGCTTATACAAGTATTATGTATAGTACTTTTCAAAAGTATTTTGGAGCCAAAATCTAGTTAGGTCTTAAGGAACCTAAATTAACCCATGAGATACGTGAACATAAACAAACAGAGAAGAAATTTAAATACATTATCGTCATATATTTAGATTCATTGATATAACTAAGGTTATGTGACCAATATTCATCTTTTGATAGAATTCTTGTACATTTCAATCATTTGATGGGACTCCTTTTTCAGTCATTAACAATATCTCCTCGACACTGGCCTTGTGTCACACTGAGATCAGAAAATATCAAGTAAATGTAATGCATCGGTTATTTATTCCACCTGTTGTATAATGAGTTAATTTCTACGCGCAGAACTTCAAGAAAATATTTCGTCGGAAGTATTGCGTCGTGTGTCATCTATGAAAGCCATGATCATTTGCGAGGCTATTAACATGAACCTGAGGTGAATTTTCATTTGTTTTGAATAATTAATTCACTTTTGACCGATATAATGGTTCTCTTACAAAGTATTTACGACGGTCCACGACCACGGGAGTTGTCTGTAACAAAGTCATAAATTTATTCCTATTTTTCGATCGAGAAAAAAGTTTGCCAAAATGGCAAAGAAGTGAGTAATTTGGGAATTGTACAAACATGAATCATTATCAATGAAGAACTAAATAGTTTGCAGAAGTTTGGAACATTTGATTCATTTTAATGGATAAATATTAATGATTCTGCATAGCATATATTCAAAAAAGAAGTAGATATTGTTCGGTTCTTTATGCCATTACCAACATTTAAACAAACATCTCGTAATGCGTCTAATATTTAGATAAATCAGGTATTGATCATTTGCAAAATAGTATCTGCCTGATTTCAATTCATAAAATGGCCAGTT
Organism: Thysanoteuthis rhombus; assembly: GCA_963457665.1. Classification (NCBI taxonomy): domain Eukaryota; kingdom Metazoa; phylum Mollusca; class Cephalopoda; order Oegopsida; family Thysanoteuthidae; genus Thysanoteuthis; species Thysanoteuthis major. The sequence goes on along the minus strand of OY735224.1, from coordinate 42,254,923 downwards.
GTCGAGTAATTGCAGTTCATACATACTTGCACGCAGATTTCTCCTGATGTAGTCGTATGTTATACTAAAATTGTGTAATTAGAGGTTCCGTTGTTTTGAGGAATTGCTTCAGTGATTCTGAGAAACGTTTAGTTCCTAAAGCAGTGGAGTAATATGACAGAAACGAATGAACTGAAACGAAAGAACAAAGTGATGAACATTCATGAATACAGGTCATTGCATGCAGCAAAAATATAGGATCATATATATATATATATATATATATATATATATATATATATATATATATATATATTTATATATATATATGAATATATATATATATATATATATGAATATATATACATATATATATATATATATATATATATATATATATATATATATATGTGTGTGTGTAAGTATATATATATATATATTGTTGGATAACTCTGATATAAGATAACAATAGGTTATGAGCACTAGGTTATGGAATATGAAGAAATAGGTTTTGCACAAAGCTCCATTCGTAGAGTGTTCAGCTTGAGTATAAATTAGCCTCCAATGCCTTCTAAGAACACTCTACCAACAGAATTCATTAGGAACATTTGTTTTTTGTTTCATTCTGCTATTTTGCTTCATTTTGATATTTGTGTGGATTTTTACTGCAACCTTTCTGACACTGGATTCCCTTCAGCTGTGAGTAAAGAAACAGAGAATATCTCCGAATAAGTTACTTTATAAACAAGTAATGATCAACAAAAGAATAATTCACATATGATGGCTGATATAAATGATACATGGAATACATTTTTTGATATACTACAAACACACACATAAATATATATATATATATATATATATATATATATATATATATATATGCGTGTGCGTGTGTATGTGCGTGAAGAATACGAACTACGAACCTGTTTGTAGATGCCCATTTAAATGTTAAATGGCCTATTTGTGCAACACTTTCACCTTCGAATTACTGCATTGTCTGGCCTATCATGTTGTGCTGGTATGGCTTTTCTCTTTGTTACTAAAGTGCAGGACACCCTCGACTTTTACTTAGCACTTCAAACAACGTATCTTTGACATTTGGAGAGCATTTTATCAGAGCACAAATTCTCTGAAATAATCATGATAATATATATATATATATATATATATATATATATATACATATATATATATATATATATATATATACATATATATATATATATATATATATATATATATATATATATATATATATTGATGCTGTCCTTGTTCATATATCCTTGAACTCAAGCTCTTGGCATGATACCGACGTAAGCATTTTACAGAGAATGCTAAAAGTACCTGATACATTTAGATACAAAATAATTTTAACATTCTTTGAAAGCTTTAAAATTAACAGAATTTGGACGAAAGATTAAAGAATAAAAATTAGAAAATAAAATGACCATTAGAAAGTTTAAAAATTAAATTAATGGCAATTGTTTCTTCACTTTACGCCATTCAAGCTTACGAAGATTTTTTGTTTTTTTATAGAAAGACTGTACTTTCGGATAGCGATGGAAAATGTATCTTTGAATGTTGACCCTTCTCAGAACAATTTCATAGTGACCCGTCTAGTTAACATCGTTTCTAATACTCGGGCAAGATACGCAGGGGTCATTTCGTCTTGGAATATTGATAATATCTGTACCTTGCATTAATGAATCACTCTTAATCGTATGCCAAAACTAATTATCAAGTGAATTAAAAGGAATTATTCAAAAATTGATATTTTATCGAGAATTATGTTTTGAAATACCAGTTTTGGGCACTGTTGGTCCAAAATGAATAGTGATCCCAATCAGGCATTTTAAAAAGAACAAAAACAAAAAAAACCCCTTGTTTTTGGGTGGTGCCTAGTGGTCTACTCATGTACATTTCCAAGGTTGTAGCCACGAAATGTGACTAGGAATGCCTGGAGACATCCACTCACACACACGGACGAGCAGAGAGAGAAGAATCAGTAATTCACCTTGCTGGTTGGTCGGACTATTTGTGGGGCTATGGTGATTCGATATTCCCTATCGTATAACAATCTGTAATTTTCCTGTCTGTATTTCTATTCTTCTATGATCTACTTTGTGCATATTCTGGAGGGAATCAGTTATTTCTATTTATATTCAGAAAACAATTGTGGCTGTCAGTTCCATTTTGTTTTGCTCCTCTGCCGAACGCAATTTTATTTGTCATTTTTCTTCTTTTTTTCTCTTCATTTTTTATCATCATCGGGACTCTCAAACTCTGGTTGAAGCTGACTTAATAATAATACATGTGTGCCGCACCAATCGAGCTAGAAGGCGGAAAAAATAGACATTCACTCATCATGTTGAAAAATAACATACTTTCTTCAGTCAAACTAATCATCAGATCGATCATCGATATCAATAGCATCTGGGAGCCTCTCACCGTAAAGGACTTTTTTGAAAAGGCAAACTGATTATCCACTTCAAGGGAAGCAAGAAGATAAATCGGAAAACACATATATATATATATAAACAGATATTACGTATCCAGTCTAAGCAAGCACCTTAGATCCAACAACACCCGACAGAGGTCGGAGGGTATACAGCTAAAACGTGGTGAATCCATAAACCTATCGACTGTATCAAACAAAATTCAGACAGGAACTTCTCTCATTCATCCTTTTTTGTCCCCAAATTTTGCTACCACGTTTACCCAATTGAACAACCATAGCCAACGTGTTCTATCTTTTTTTTGCAATTGTGTGTTAGCGTTTTATTTTTTGCGTATATGTCCATGTATATGTCTGTGTGTGTAATCGCGTGCATCACTGTTTTACTAAATCTCTTCTAAAAATGCTTTTTTATCTAGAAAAAAGGCTTCTTTGACTTCATAAGGGGTTTATTTTAACAGATTAATTAGTAGCATTAGGATTCTTCACAATCTATACGTTTTTAAATGCTATTCCACTCTATCTTGAATGTTGTCAACTTGAAAACGCCGTTGCTTCTTTGATAGAATTTATCTTTACATTACTCCAACTTTTGACACTACAGTTGTTAAATTTTTGACTGTGATGACAAGTTACCCATCATTTTTACATAACAAATTTCTTCTTACTTATTCCTCAAAAATAAAAAGCCCTGATCATATAACACATTTTTCTACGGTTTATCGGCAATATGATCGACTTTAATGTATTCCTCCTGTCCACACTTTCACAAGTTTCCTCTTCTAATTTTGTCCTTCTCGTTGCCTCTGATACAATAACTGTCATTAATGTTGGTTAGTTGACATTTATTTGACTTTTTTTTACGAGTCTCTCACATTTAAACATTGTCATTACCAAGTCATGAATATTAATGGATAGAGGGCACTGGTTTCAATATTACCTACTTAAACATACACATTTATCAATCACATATGTATACATTATGTACCAATACGTATATATATATATATATATATATATATATATATATATATATATATATATATATATATATATATATATATATATATATATATATATATATATATATATATACGTATTGGTATATATGTATATATGTGTATATATATGTATATATATGTGTGTGTGTGTGTGTGTGTTTGTGTGTGTTTGCATGTGTGTAAGTATAGTATACACATGTGTCTAAAACATACATTCATATGAACATATAAATTATGCATACGATCGAAAATATGTATGTGTACATACCGGTGTACAAATATTAGTGTATTCATTGAATAAAATTCACATACACATGTGCACTCAAAGTAGGTATTTATTCATATCCTTGTACATACTCATATATTAATGACATACATTTACTTACTCGTTAATATATATATATATATATATATATATATATATATATATATATATATATATATATATATATATGCATGCTCTGATATTTCCTTTTTATGAATGCATCAATAAATGCACAAACACACTTGCTCATACGTCATTATCTTTTTCTTCAGCTGTTTCACTTCTGGGCGCCCCCTCCCCCGAATTTCTTTCCTTGTCTTAACGGCAAACCTTTCTATCTCATCTCTCCGTGTTTTATGTGGTATTTCAGATACCAGATATCATTTCCCCATCAGCTGTCATCTCGTCTCATCATGTGTACCACCCATTTCCATTTTTGTCAAATCGTTGCTGTTTTTTTAATATCCTTTACTTTCCTTCTTTCCCAGTTAACAGTTATCAATTACATTCCTTTTTCCATGTGTCTTTGTTAAATCTTCAGTTTTCAGTTTGTTTTGTTGTTGTTTTTCCATGTTTTACATTCTGGGATTATTGCATTGATTGGATACTCAACACTGTCAGTACATTGGCAAAAGGCTTTTCAATATGCCTCTATTCATAGTGGATGATTCCAAGACAATTTTCATGCGTCTTTTCGCTCTCATGGCCTTTCTCTGACTTTATTATCTGTCATAAGATCCTCTTGCTTTAATCTAATGTTTTTTTACGAACTTTATCATTGAATATTACTTTTGTCTTTGTTTTGATCATTTTTAATCTTACTTTTTTACTCCCTCTATTTGAATTAAGTTAAAAAGTGTAAATATTTAACGTCTGTTTTCCTTTCTCCCAGTCAGTTTTCTGAAAGATACTTTCAAGGCTTGCTGTAAATAGGTTAGATAATATCGGCTCACCCTGTCTCGTATCTTTTGCTATCTTTAACGTGTTTGTACGTATATGTAGTCTGTTTATAACAATGTACTTTCCACATATGTTTGGAATGACTCGTACATTATCTTTGTTAACACCTTGTTCTCGCATTTAGTTGTAGACTGTCGTATATTCCATCGATTCAAATGCTTTTTCATAATCTATCAAGGCCAAACAATGTGTTTTGTAGAATCCTAATGACTTTAAGATAATTTGATTAACCATGGACGTAGACGGACTGTGGTATCCACTGCAGAAGCCTGCCTGGTGGCGTCATAGGATTTCATCTAAATTTCCTATTCGAGAATGTTCCATGAATACTTTCTGGTGTAGTAGGTTCACTATTCCTAGACAAAAATCTTGGGGCATTTTTCTTTCTCCAATGATCTGTGCAAATAGCTGTGCTGATCCTCTCTGAAAGATCTCTCCTGCATCTTTTTGGAGATCAAACGTTTTGTCGTTATCGGCTTGAACTCTTTCCAAGATTCAGATTCCATAATACAAACACCACTTCGACTTCTGTTATGTCTCGGGTATCATTAGTAACTATTAGTTTATCAGTTTGTGATACATCTACTTTTGAATACTACACATTTTCATTGTATTCTTCAATTGTTCTTTACATTTGATAATTTAGCCATTTCTTACCTTTACTGCCAAACAGTTCAATTTTCTTTAATTGTTTGTTATATTTACATTGTCTAGGACAAGTGATACACCAGCTGTGTAATGATGGGAGATCATTTCAAAAAGACTTGCAATAAAATAAAACACAATTTATACATTTCATTACATATATATATGTGTGTGTGTGTGTGTGTGTGTGTGTGTGTGTGTGTAATTTGAAGACAGAGAAAACTAGGTCAAAAAAAGGTAAGGAAGGTTAAATGATTGAATCTCTCATGCTCACACATATAAATGTAAACAATACCTTGTCGACATGCAGTAAATTCTGAAAAGTGATTAGTATTCCATTCCTGTCTTTCTAATCAGTGGGAACGATATACCCAAATGATTTCGTGTCAATAACAACTAAAATAAACACTCAAGTTTGAGTAAATCGGTGAGTAATCATAATAATTCCCCATCTCAAGAATCCATAACGACAGAGATCAAATATTGTTTAGTGAAGACTGAAGATCAACGTTTAGTTGTTAACTGTGTCAGGCTGCAGACTTATTGATCAACTTTTGAAACACAACTGACAGATAAATAAATATACTAACACATACGTATATATATATATATATATATATATATATATATATATATATATATATATATATGTGTATATATATATATATCAATCAATTGATCATAGGACAATTGTAAATCTGAAACTGTACTTGTATCGAAATTTTGATCGATATAGATAACTTGTGATCTTTTTATCTCCATCCAAATGTGTGTGTATAATTAATAATTTGATAAAATCAGTTAAAAAGAAGGAGAGAAGAAACAATGGAATCGAAGAATGATTCTTTCATTCTCCCATATCCAAATGTATGGCTAAATGTATACGATCCCATGTCGACATGCAGTGAATTCTCAAAAGTAATTATTCCACCATTCCTGTCTTTCGAATCATAGTCAGCATCATGTCATTAGTGCACAGCTGCCAAATTATGGAGCGGAATCGATATGCCAAGGAAATTTCTCAAAGGAAACGCCAACGTTTGAAGAAGCGGAAGAAGGTGTATTTCGTATTCATTGTCAAAGGAACTATTTCTAATTATATCATGACAAATCATGACAAATCAATATAAAAAAAAGCTACATCGTCTCCAAGTTAAAAGCAATTACACAAGGAAGAAAAACTCACTTACAGCAATTCATTAAGAAAGAAAAAGGTGTACAATGAGAATCCAGTTTAATTTTTGTAGGCTCTTTTCACAGATACTTGGTGTCGGTAGGACTAAACACCTTTGTGTAGTTATCGTTGACTTTTCATGGCTTACATTGATATCCAACAAATGCAACATAGCAACAAAACTTCGGTTAGTCTTTGCTTAGTTTCCTCAGATTATCAAATGAGGCTGTTGGCTTCCAGGGAGGAAATTCTCAAACGGAAGAAATTTTAGCCATGAGTGTAATGGAACATGTATCAAAATACTACTTGATGAATAGTTAAAATAAGGGGGGATTCGAGGACACTTTCGATCCCAAAAGGGAATGTGACCCGAGGCAATGGATTAGTATGATTTAATATAAAGCGAAATTTAATTTGCCCGATTAGATATTAATATGGAATTCCAATTATTGAGATGCAAATTTTATATTTGCAGATTTCCGGCGCAATCTTAATCATGTATTAGAACCCTGACCACGACACTACATCTACTCCAGCGTTTCAAGAATCTAAAGCAGTCATTTTGCGTGTTCGTACGTTCATCGTTTATCAGGAATCGAACACAAATATGTTCCTAGATGTGTTTTTTTTAAACTCCATTTTAGATGTTTCCCATCGGAAAACACCAGCAATGTTATTATTAGAATTTATTTTCCTACTAAATTCTACGAATCTTAAAGATCGGTTACTTTCAGCATGACAGAAATGATGAATAAATACATGCTGGTAAATATTGGTGAAACTTTACATGATATTGAACCATGAAATAAGCTTTTACACTACAAATCTTTTAACATAGAAATGTGATAAATGTGGATCAGGCCCGAGTGTGTTCCTGACGACCAAAATAATCGTATTTGTATTATATTGTAATCTGACAACAGTTGCCAAAGCAGGGACTCTCAATTTGGATTGAAAAAATAATTTTCTCTCAGCATCAACAAAGACAAGTCACTCAATGCTGGACTATCTGTTATCAGTTTTGATTTATATGCTTTTTCCCTGAGATTCGTTCAAAAAATCGTTATCAAAACATCCCGTAAAATAAACTATTAAGTAATCCCCACAAAAAAACGAAAATATGATGCTTCTTTGCTAACACAATTAATGTTTTTCATGTCCTCTCGCTTGGCAAAAATGCGTTCAGGAATCTTCCATCACTTTCCCTCCAATACTGAACAATGGGGTAATTCATGCTTGTACGGGTGTAAAATAGCGTTGTTTGTATGCTGTGTCAAAAATTCGGGTAGTTTAAGTATAAGGTAGGAAGGAAGAGGGGCTTTTGTAAATATCACGAATTGGAAAAAAGAAACCTTTGCAAAAACATCAAGATGAGAAATACTTGTAAAGAATTATGGAATATTGTTATGATGATACTACTAGAAATGACAATATTAATATATACAAACAAAATATCAAATATGACTGTGCTCAGCTTTGGGGTGAAATATGGAATTAATGTATCTGGTCAGATGTGATCTTTAACACCGCTGGTTTTCGCAGCTATAAAATCATTTTTTACGGTAAAATGCTTTCCTGGGGTAAACGGGGTGTAGTTTACTGACTTGTCGAGAGCTTATCGTCAGAATCCAACAATTGAGTTTGGATTAATTTCATATGAAACAACAATGACAAATGACAATGATCATACCAAAAAAACAGTGACGATATGTTCAAATAACACATGAAGTTGGCAAAAACGAATGCTTTCCCACTTCAATTCAGGTTGACCTGTTTTGCTGAAGCTTTCAAATCCCATCCACTTAATGTATTGATAAGTGAGTGGAAATGGGACACGTGGTTTTAGAAAAACATTGTATGAAGGAATACATTCTGTTTTGTTCACTCTTTAGATTTTAATGAATCAAGGAAGTTTTGCCCAGGGGTATCCAAGCTTACTGTTTATTTCCAACTTGTGATGTTTACGCAGAATGATTATATTATTATGATGAAAAGCAATTGAAACCAAGACGGAAGGAGAAAACAGTGAAACACTAAAAATTATAAAGCTATTTGATCATACCAAACGATCAAAAACAGGCCTTAAAAAACTAAGTGTGGAAGGTTGTGTCCCCAATCAACGTATACGGGGAAAACCGAATCGCACATGATATGAGAACATACTTTTTCTGGTCGGAATGTAAGAACTAGACCCAGATAAACATCTATGCTCAAGAATGTAAAATTTAGAAGAGAATATGCGATGTGATTTTGCGAAATTCGCATCACAAGATGATGATAGTTCTGACATAAAGGAAAAAGATGAAGGAATGTTAAAAATCAGTCATTTAGATCTTTATAGCATGAAGATGAAAAAAAAATAGTTCGTAATATTGAGAACTGATATATTTGTATGATATACCAAAGTTTGTTGTATACCATCATTGTTATTTCCATAATCAATAATTGAGGGATCTAACAAGATGAACGATGAAATGTACTTAAAAAGTTCAATAACAATTTAAAAAAACAGGCATCGCTGCTGAAGGTTCAACTCCACTCCTTCTTCTATTGTAACTGAATATGATTATTGTAACTTTTTTATTATACAAATAATAGATAGATATGTAAACATGAAAGATTTGTCAGCTGGTAAGAGAGCTACCTACTGATAACTTGGTCAACATTTCCAACATAGTTGGATAACGCTAATCTTTATAAATCGGTTTAGTTTCACGTGACCTGATAGATAAGCGATGAAAAGTTTACTCCCCTGAATGACGATTGTAAGCTGTTTTTGTTTGTCCTATTCTTAAACATGTACCTCTAACTTGGAATGGAATTTTTCCAGATGAGAAAAGGTAATATGTTTTCGACTGATTTTAAAGTACGAAATTAAAGATATTTATATGCTTCTTCTTTTTTAAGTAACCATAATTGTGATCACCCAGGTTTGCTAAGGCAACAAATATCTCACCTATCTTTATATTTGATAGGATTAATGAGCACATTTTACTATTTATGTGATCAAACATAAATTTTCCATCTCAAATAGTAAAGTAAAATGTGACTTGAGAGTTAATTTGTTTTCAGGAAGTAGACGACTAAATAAGTTATATACGCGAAGAATCGAATAACGGCAAATCTCTAATTAGGATTTATGTTGTATGAATCAATTATTTCTTCAGCGGGCGTTTGAGGATGAAAAATATACGTGTCTACGATCTTTCTTAACGTTGTTGTAGCTTTAATAGATGATGAGCTCTGAGCAAAGTCAACCTCAGTTTTTTTCCCAGTATGCTCGGAGATCTATCGTTGCAAAGAATCCGGTTTCGTGAATAGCCACTTTTGTATGCCTCTGAAGGAAAATAGAAAATTTCAATGCTTTTGTAAGTGTCTTATTTACAAGCAAATTATCTTGCCTGTTTAATTACAGGCACGGAATTTGTCCTTGAACAATGCAAATGCAATTGTAAATAAATGACGGTTAACTGTATCATTAGAATTAATCGATTGTCCAGTTTAATCTATAACCATATAATTAAATCAAGAGATTAATTTCGGTATCAAATGTATTACCTCTAATTTACCTGAACGTTTCAATGTATAATTAAGAATTCATCTTTATAATTATAAACTTGTTTGTACCTCCTACATACTTTCAGTGTGCAGGGCGGTACTGAAGGCAAAGCAGGCAAACCCTGATATTATATCTTCAAAAATAATTTGATATTCTAACTTCTATTTTGCAGGTAGAAAAAAAATAACACAACAACTTGTTTAAGTATTTATCACATATAATTCCATAAGAGTTTTTCCTTAAATTAAACAATTTTACCATTATTCTATTTCTGTATAAATAAGTTTGAAATTAGTAATAGCTGAATACAAAAAATAACAGAAAAAAAGCTATCAAAAGATGTAATGTAATCAATGTTTGATTCGTCCCCGTTAGTATGTCTGGATTTTTTTCTGCCGTACACTTCTACAAAATAGCTTGACTATTAACCTACCATATTATAATCATCATCATCATCATCATCATCATCATCATCATCATCATCATCATCATCATCATCATCATCATCATCATCATCATCATCATCATCATCATCATCGTTTTAATGTCCGTCGTTAAACATAGACCTTCCCCAGGATTCACTACAATTCTCTGTCATCGGCGTCGTGGAGCCAGTACTTTCTAAATTTGTCCACTTCATCCCTCCATCTTGTATTTTGTCGGCCTTAGTTTCGCATGGGATCTCTGGGGATCCATGTTGTGAGTCGTGATGTCCATTGGTTGTCTGTAATCCTTGCAACATAGCTTGCCCCTTGCAATTTAAGTTTCTTAGTAGATTCTATGATGTCTCAGACCCCCGTTTTCTTCCCCAGGTGCGCATTGTATGCTTCTCAGTTTGCATGCCTGTCTCTTGGTTAGGTTCCCTGTTTCAGCTCCATAAGTGACTATCAGGAGGATACATTGGTCTACCGTATGCTGATTTGTTAATACTTTTAGTTGGACAGACAATTCTATCCATGGTATCAAATACTCCACTTTATTTACATTTCGCCAAAGTTTGAATATTCGGCCAGTGAACAATCATGACCAAAAGATTTTTTTCCAATCGCTAGGGTTGCTCATTTACTTCTAAATTAGTCATTAATTCAATGCTGATTGGATAATTTTCATAGCTATGGCGCTTCTCATAATGGCTAACAACCTGAGAAATTGAAATTTAATTTCACATTACAGAGGGGGGAATTGTACATGTAGTTCTGGGATGAGGAAAAAATTCACATGTAAAATTGTCCAAAAAATGTTTTCATTCAAAAAGTAGGATATGACAAACTTGAAGACTTTTAATACTCTAAAAATACTGATTCTGTGATGTGCATGATAGAAACGCCTGGCAAATATGCCCAGCAGAAAAAAAGGGGGAGAGGAGGAAGAGGATGACGACGATGATGATTTTTCGTACGAATGATATTTAGTTTGTATTTTTAATGGACAAATGACTCAGCACTCTCTCCCTTTATTGTTGTTTCATAAGAGTTATCTCCCTTGCTGACTACACAGGATGCAGAAGTAAACGAGCGCCCAGCCTGGAAGATATTGTGTAATGGAAGCGTTAAGGGGTAACAAAAGAACCAATTTAAAAAGAGATTTCTTACAAAAATATCGTCTCGTGTGGAATAGACTGCTATTCGAATTTGTTATTGCATGAAATCTCTGAGAATTGTAATCTCTGGTGCTTACATACGTCCGTAAAATGAGGGCCTCATCAATTCTGATGAAAAGCGACTGATATTAAAGTTACAAAAGTCTTTTTTCCACTTCTCTTACAGGGACAAAATATGAAAATCCAAGCCTAACAAAGAGGAAGGAATCGATATTCCCCGAATCCGACATTGTAGCGTGGCAAACATTGGAATATTCTGTTTACCATAATCATTGGAATATTCTTATTTACCACCATTAAATTCTGATAGTACACTCAAAGAAGATCGTGAGATGAATCGGCCGAAATGTTGTATTTATAATAACACAGACAACGGAAAGGAGTTCAATCGATCTAAATCTCTTTGAATTGATATTTCGAAAAATACTTTCGGATTAATGTTCTCCAACAAGAAATAAACATGAAAGCAGTAATGTAAAATGATGCCCAACTCATCCTTCAGTTCTCTTCATTGTCATAGACATACAAGAAGTAAACAACATCGGACCATAAAGGACGAGATTAATTTTTCTCGAAACTGCAGAAAGGATGATAATCATCTAAAATTTCTTCAGACTATGGAACTCATTATTTGTATCTTTCTATTCTCTCAGTGAACCCATACTGGCTATTTTAAGGTTGCATCCAGTTACAAAACAAAGGCTGCCCAAAATTTTATCGTTAGTGAGGCTTGCGTTGCCGGGGATGGGCTGAACTTGTCGACATATTAACCCAAATTGATCTTCTATTAACGATTTTTTCTGTAAAAATAACGTTCTCTTTTCCCAAGCAAATCGTACGCCTGAAGAAGGCTGTACAAGGCTAGATAGTTGCAACAACAACAAAAGCAGTACAATATAAGAATGTAATAGTCTGAATACCCCCAGGAAGCCTTAGAAGTTTCTTGATTGCAGTGATTGTATAGTCTTTGTTGTGTCTCTAGCACATCATAAAAAGTACATTTTTTAAAACTTTTCATCGACTGCATGTTTATTTGCAGTGAATCCTGCAGATTCATCATTTCTATGTTGTTGTTTTCTTTCTATGTATATTGCATTGTTAACTAATGTTTATTCCGTTCCGGTAGGTGACGTAGCATCGCATGTGTAGATAAAAGGAGGAACACAAATCTACAGTGCCACGTGTAAAACTGCCATGAAAGTTTGCAAATTGTTCTGTCTTGTCGAAATGCGCAAAAATCGGGAGAGAATTGTCAAAATGATGACCAGCTTAGAGAACATTCTTGCTTGCAGCATTGCCACACAGCCCTATGAAAAGTGGAAAACATGCTGGAATAAGTGAGTTAGGTCCCAAGGGGAGAATTTTAAAGAGGGCTAAGGAAGTGTTGCAATGACTAGGCTAGCTTTTCGTTAATATCATATGCCAAATACTTAGAACGTGTTATATTCAATGAAGAAAGGTAGCTTTTTTTTTCAAAGAAATAATTAAGGTATATTCTTTGATTGTGTACACAGCTACGCAAGGAGATGTTCAACACTCACCAGAATCCAACTATATAAATACCAAATATAAATGCAATACACCAGACTGAAACTCACCTCATAAATAAAGAGCGTCACAATATTGACAACTTGAAAATAGCTGTAAGAAATAGTTTTTATTCAGGATGGAAATCATATATGTTTATCGTCGACATGAACATGAGAATAATGTATGTGTTTTGTTGTTAGGATGCAAAAAGCATTAATCATGCTCTATTGATTCGTCTGTAATCGTTTGATATTGTTTACTCCTTGTGTGTCTATGACAATGGAGGAACCTGAATGATGAGTTGGACGTCATTTTACATTACTGCTTTCATGTTTATTTCTCGGTGAAGAACATTAATCTGAAGTTATTTTGTTTGTCATTTTCCTTTCACTATATTTTTGGCAACGTTTATGCAAGGTTTTGCATACGAATCAACGCCTGATCAGAGAACTTACTCTATTTACCATATTCCTCATAGGCGTGGGCGGTCATGGCTCTCCAAAGCATTGCCATAATGGTTATTGACTGGGATAGTTGAGTGGTTTCCCGTTGCCTTCTGACACAGCTTTGAAAGTTAGAATTGTAAATCTCCTTGATTGGTTGCCCCCTGCACCCAAAGGACAGAGAGCGTTCGCTCTGTCCGGCTATTTTACCGGAGAGTAAAAGGTGGATTCATGCCTTTTCCAAAAGCATCAATGTGAATTGAATGGAAGAGATTGAATTCAATTCACCGATCACATTGTCGATATCGGTAACCATTGCATCACTCTTAAAGGTTCTTGATCGTAAAAAATATTTGGTTTGCTACCATAGAGAATGAAAGTTGCAAATATTTATTACTTGCAATTTCCCCCTGTTGTTACCTGGGGTAAAATAACTAGAAATAGAATGCCGTGTCCCCTTGCTTTGGACCTCTAAATAAAAAGAAAATGATCCCGCTTGGTTCAACCATGTGGATGAAAAAAAAAGTACCCCTCGATTGGTACCACCAATAAAGAAAGAAGAAATTGTTCTGATCCGATGCAGATCGTTAAAAGTGAAAAAGATTTCCCAAAATCGTTATCCCTGAAAGTGAGAAAAATACCGTGATAGAGAATAGTTCCCCACCTGTATTTCAGCCACTGAAAATATAAAACAGTCACCGCTCACTACAACCCCTGAAAGTAAAAGAAAATTCTGCAACGATTTCGAATCCTCCAAATAAAATTTGTTCACTCCTTCGATTTTGACCCCTCAAGCCAAAAAAGTCCCCCATCACTATTTTGACCATTAAAAGTCACAGAAACAGCCCCCCTTGATTTTGTCCCCGAAGTTAGAAAGAAACTGCTCCACTAAAAAGGAAAAAATGTTTTCCTCTACCCCTTCTCTGAATTCTGTGTTCTGTAAAAATTATTAGTATCGAGAAAAAAAGAAATTAGCAAAATAGAGTTTGCAAAATGTCATAGAATTATTACAAGTGATAAATGAGAACAGAATAACTATTTTGATATGGCATCAGTGATTCAGACTGGAAACATGAGCTCACGGTTCATTTCAGTATAATAATGTGGAACCCCCATAGAAACTCTTCAAATATTGCAAATCATCCAGATTTTGTGTCATGCTCTAACCCTGCACATTTTAGGGAAAATTTGAATCATTAACTCCGAATGCAATTAACCGTTTAAAAGTTGAAGGAAAACAAAGTCACAAACTTTCACAGACATAAGTGTAAGAAGATATATCTATCCTCATTATTGTTATCAACGAGTTTGGAGTTGATATTTACTGGGCAACGTATTTGACAAACTAAGCTATTTATTTAACACTTAATAAAGAAAGAATTTATTATCAAATGGTTCGTTTTAACCAATGATCTGAAGAAGATGGGGAAGAGTTATAGTCATCTATTGGAAGATAAAAGCCCTGGGTCAGAGATGGAATTGGTTTGCCAATTAAATGTCCCCAGTATTTTTTTGCATCGTATTCGAGCAGGGCAAAACCCCTAGGTGCATGCAGTTTATTTCCAGTGACAAAATTATGAGCACACTTTGAATTCGACGAAGGGGATCATTTTTCTTTCAATATGTACTCAATTGGCCATCAACAGACTTCCAAATCTTTTGTACGCGCAATAATTTCCCTGGTGCACTAAGTGCAAAACGTGTGTTCTTACAGGGAACTATGGTTGACATTTATCACGATAAAACTGATATCACTGAGATATTATTGCAGTGACATAAATATCCGTCATTAACATTAAATCAGTCAACTACAGAGTGGATTTTTTTAATTTCATATGAACGAATCACCATAGCCAGGGCGTGTACCAAAATTAATTCTCTGAAGAATTATCCAAAATCATCTAGAAATAAATCTCTCATCTGGAATTATCTTGAGAAGATAAATTTTTTATCTAGAATTATCTGAAAATACCAGGACAAAGTGACCATTAAGATCTTAGGGAGTAGGTTTTTGAAAAAAAAAAACATTTCTGAATGGTGTCCGTAATCCATACTCACACACACACACACACACACACACACACGCACACATACATATGTATACACACATACATGTATGTATTTATATAAACATAGATAGATACAGAAACTCGAGGAAACAAGAATATGTAGCCCACTTTGCTGATCTGTTAGTTAGTTGGGTCATTTATGGGAGAACGTTGATACAATAATTGGATTAATCTAAATGTTCTCGACAATTTCAGAGCATAGATTGCTTCCAAACATTTTGTGTTATATAAGCTGTAATGTTTGATGCGGATTGTTGAACATTACAGACAAGGCAATAAGTTACGATGCCAATATCAATGGTGTCAGCTCATAATCCAAAGATCATAATCGAATTTTTCCAGGTTTCACCCACCTAATTTTGTCAAGCAACGCCTTGTTATAAATTTTGAATCTATTTATCTGTTGCCATAGAAAAAGGGTTCATGCAATAGATAACCGTTTAGAGAATTAAGCCAGTAATCCATGACACAACAGTAGAGGAATATGGAGCTATTATGTCAAAAATAAATAATATGGCTGCTGTGGACGTTGAGACCATTTTTGCAATCCTTAAGATCCTGAGTTCTGATGATTTTGAACGATTTGTTGGATTTCTTTAACTTATTTTTGGAGAACATTGGAGCGATAAAAAATTCTTATGCCAGTTGGACATACGTGAATGTGAGATGCATTCTGAAAATTTGAGTTAGAATACAGAAAGATTCAGTAACTTTCAACCAAATCAGATCCTACCATGAGGATTGAAGTCTATTAATTGAAGATAGGAGAACCCAAGTCGTTCCATGATCTTTGCGTTTTATTAAATTATGTTGAACCATTTATCTACATCTAAATGTATCGAGAGTTCTTACACTCTTTTGCTCTCATGCACGTATATGTGCGTGTGTAGGAGCGTATAAAGATACATGTGCCTTTTATCTTCTAACAATTTTCAAAGTTACGAAATTCTTTGGAGATACTATAAATATTTGTTCCAGACGGACTAATACATCCAGAGAAATTGTTTTTCCTCTCAAATAATATTCATCTCGACGTAAGTATATATATATATATATATATATATATATATATATATATATATATATATATATATATATATATAAGCGTACTCCTCTCTCTGTGTGTACTTACGTGTGTACTATTCTCTCACATGGCTGTACGTGTCAATTGTTTTCTTAGTACTTATATCTTTTTCATAAATTCTCTATTGAATACATGTGCAGGAACGTGTATGTTACTCGTCTCAAACTCTCAAACACAAACTCTCTCTCTCTCTCTCTCTCTCTCTCTCTCTCTCTCTCTTTCTCTCTCATACAGACACACGCACTGACATGCACATACACACACATATATATAAGATAAAGAAAGAAAGAGGGAGAGAGAGACGGGGGAGACTGCCATCAAAAAAATCTCCATTGATCTTCCAAGTACAAGAAATTGGCAACTTTCCAGTTGCCTCTTCTTTGTGTATTTTCCTAAATCCTTCAAATGGAAACAAAACTTTTTCTGTTTACATCTCGGATTTTTCAACAAAAAAAAACTTTCTTTCAGAAAATCTACGCACACATACTTAAATACTGTTTTTACATCATTTTATCTCTAAGCAAAAATTCTATTCGATTTTTATTTTGTTTGTGGATTGTTTCATTTAATACGTGAATATTTCATTTTGGTTGAACGAAGTTCTGTATATTTCCTTGTAAAAATATAGGTAATCTCACCAACATATGGTAATTTAAACATGGCTGGTCCTCAGTTAAATACGAATTTTAACTGCGACGTAAGATGACAATTCTAAGAATGGGAAAAATTTTATGTAAATTTTATGTTAACATCCGAGTTAAATAGGTTATGTGCGTAGGGTGTTTAGTGACCCGGAATGAGACTGGTTAAAAGAGAGAGACAGCGTTTGTAGCCAAGTAAAAGAGATTTTATCTGGGAAAGAAGAGAATAATAAAAGACGGAAAGTACTGGTTGACTATATTGTATAGAGAATGGACAACTACCAAGAAAACAGTAAAATGTAGAAAGCCACTAACTGTAGCATTTGTTGACTTTAAAAAGACCATCCATCGAGTGGAAATCCCCCAAGAAACAATAGTACAAAAAAGTATAGACCCCGTATTGTCAGAGTACTGGAACACCTACCGAAAGAGCAGTTCATTTATCAGGCTACACCCCGGGCACTTTCAACAGAGGAAAAGATTGAGATAAGGTGATACCAGCTCACCAAACCTCTTTATAGCATGCCAAAACCGAAACAGGGAACGCAAAGAGGATAGCGAATACCTCAATTTTACTGATGACGTTACCCTCTTTACTTAGAACCTTTGCGATCTCCAAATAATACTAGATAGTTCAAATGAGACAAGCAAGAAAGTCAGTCTTCAAATTATCTACAGCAAAATGAATGAGTATGAAAAAACATGTGAGGCACAACGAGTGAGCGATGGAAATTGAAAATGCTGACCTGGGGAAAGTAGAACACTAAATCTACTTGGGACAGCAAATATCCATCCTTAAAAGAAGAAGATACAAGGCAAAAATTCACACGAAGTTGGAAAACTTTTGATACTTAAGCTTGACTCTTGAGAACAAAGATATCCCATCTATCCTGAAAAGAAAGGTATACAACCGATGTATTCTACTGATATATCACCTATGGAGCTGAAATATGGAACCTAATCAAAATATCTACCTTCAAACTATGAATCATGCAGCGTGTATGTGAGAAAATCATTCTCAACGTCATATAGATGGATTAAAACACCGCACAGTATATTGTAGGAATCTGACATATCATGGAAAAATTTTAAAAACCTCTGTGTTTGTGCAGTGCAATTACTCGACAATTGGCAATTGTACAGAGATCATAATAGCCAGATATATACGTCAGTATGCAACACATTGCAGCGTCGAGTTTGAAGTTGTTTGGATAAGTAGTTCTTGGGAAATTTATTAAAAATTCCTAGATTGCCCATCTTTTTTCATAATTTCTCCAAACTATCTACATTGACTGTTGCTCTTACGAATACAGTTAGATCGAATTTATTCGTATTGCAAAATTATCTTCGAGATGTTTCAACCGTCACAATTAAATGTCCTGTGTCACAATGAGTTACATTCAAGATTTATTGTACTTTTTACGTTTTTTAGAATACAAATACTGCAATTAAAAACACTATGATATAGTTGGATGAATGGATTAATGGAGTCAGACATCAGTGGGTATCATCACAAAAAATTCGGTGTTGTATAGTAACTCATGTTTGTTGTGTAGATGGAAGATGATCCAACAGAATGTTGGTAAAATGACAATAAAGAGGAAGAGATATTTAAACAAGAAAACTGGTGTTATATTTCGAAAAGTCACATCATCATGTAGGCATGTTCTGGTCCCAAATCACACTCTCTCTGTCACACAAATATGTATATAGAATAAGAATTACAAGGACATATCAGGTGAATGAGGCAACTGAGTTTGCTGAATGATTCACCAAAATAATGACCCAGGTCATTAGTATAACCAAACAAGCACCAATCATTGAATGATATTTTTTTAGTTAACAGCAACAGTTCCTTTGATATGCCTATGGGCTTATTTAACTCAGCACAGGTTTCGGATTTGATTTGTCAGCATATTTTACGCGTATTTGATGGATCCCTTCTCCAGTAAGATATCGTGCTATATAGGGACGATGGGCTAATGGTAGTTGAAGATAACAATTGCCCAAAAGCCATAAAGATTAGGAAGAGTTAAAAAGCGTAGGCTACAAAGATTGTCCTTGACATAAAAATTAATTTTTCACATATCATTTTAGACCTACTAAACAATCCCTAAGGAGGTTTTTCGAGGATAATCAGCATCCTATTTATGATAGAACAGAGTGAAGCACCCACCAGCCGTCATAAATCAGTTGTCTAAATCTATCACCTGTAGGATAGCTAGATACTCTCCCAATATTGATGTGTTTTTTGAAGTCAAATTCATAAGGCACTATGCGAGGGTGGGTTTAATAATACTATATATTTTACAAATAACAATATCAAAAGGAAAAAATGGAAAGAAAATGTTGTCGTCTGATCCAATGGGAGTAAATTTTAGCAACTTTTTTCCAGAATTTAATCGATTTAGATTTCTCAAGGGACAGCACTCTACAAAAAAAATTAACAGAAATACTATAGAAGTCTGTTATAATTGCGTAAGTAACACGGCAAAATTAATTCATAATCAAAATAGAAAAAAGAATCCGAAACAATAGTTACAACGCGAACCTTGGCATAATGTAATCACAAAATCAAAGACGAATGCCCTTTGGATAATAAATGTTTGAAAAAAAATCTTATAGCTGGCTGAGAAAATATCCAAATGTAAAGATATTGTAGATTGGATATTGAGATTTTATAATCACAGATGTTCATCCGATCACTCAAAATGAATGTTAAAACATTCCTATCAAAACAGGTTTTGTCTTTGAAGGATAAAAAAATTGAACCCAATAATTAAAAGGGAGCGACTTGAGTCCAATCAATTGCCTCAATAGTAAATGCATGGAAGAAATAGATCCAATTTATTGAACCGGAAGAATGAAGTCTTAGCTAAACGTCGCCACAACGAAAAGTTTAAACTAAAAGTAAAATAAAATATTAATATTCATGTTAGAAAACATATTTGCTTGTCAAATTGATTAAACTAATCTGCAAAAAAGTTGAATGATGACATCTATGTCATGGAAGTATGTACACTTCTGTACGAGTATGAAGATGAATATAAAAAATCAGAGGTAATGAGATGAGCCAAAAAATCAGTTTATTATTTTGCAAGTAAAAAACCTGCCTCACTGATACCTGTTCGATTAACTCTACTGTGTATAGCCAAATATTGAAATAGAATTGAACTGTACCGATGTCAACACTGAAGGTAGTTAACTTCTTCCAAGATGGGGTTTTATATCTATATCAATTGCATAAAATGAGGGAGTACTAAAAAAATTGCAAAATTAGAATTTCACCAGTGTTAGAATTGACTAATAGATGTGCAATAACCTAAGAGTCTGGAAAGTACAGGGGGTGAATCTCCAACCCATCTATTATCTACTCTCTTTGCTCAGGATTAATGAATTCTAATTCAGAAGAATTGCTTAGAATTAGACATTACCAGAATGATTCAATTAACTAATTAATAAAATAAAGGAATTGAAAGTATTATAAGCGAATACAGAGTTTTAGCTGTTGAGTTATCATGATAAAATATAGGGAGAATTCTACCAATATTGATAAATATGAATCTCTGAACAAGTAATCAAATGCGCATGTGCAGGGAGGGGACAAAAGAAATTTAAAAAATTCAGGCATAAGATTACCTACAGGCCTTTGACAAGTTTAAGATTTGAATAACCTTTTCCCAGATAAGAATGTCATCAAAATATTCTTAGAAATGTAACAGGAGTAACAGCAATAACGTGGGTATTAGCAATTTACTTGGACTATATCCTTACCTATCAACTATTGACTACTATAGTATAAAACTGGACAGTATTAGTAATAGCAAAATAAATACCACTGATGATATATAGATAATTAGAGACAGATGATGTGTTTTGAAAGCATAAAATCATCACTTAGTTTAGTAAATTGTCACTTTTGAAATAAATTATCTTAAAGCTTTTAGCATGCAATTATAATGTAAAATTTGATCTCGTAGTGTGTACGAATATTTAACTAAAGCCAATATTAGCGCTCAAGTCTGTTTCAGAGTGCGTGTAGGTCAACCCAGGGTGCATGACACTCTAAAAATTTATTGACTGCGTTAATTGAAGGCAAATCCCAAATGACTTAATTAGTGATGCATTAATGGTAATATTGCACATAGTATTGTACGGGAAGGTTTTACGGTGCATGTTTGAGCACTGCAAGAGGCGAAACATACAACTATTTCTTTTCAGTAAAAAAGCATTTTGCACCCAAGAACAGATATGTAAAAATCTTTCAAAATCAAATAATTATCAGATTTCACTGAATGAATTTCAGTGATTTTTATTTGGTTTATGAAATCTCTTTAAAATCTCATTTGTTTCCTGAGTAGTTATATATGAAGTTATCTTACCTATGACAATGGTAATGGTATCTTTGCTAGTGTATATATATATATATATATATATATATATATATATATATATATATATATATATATATATATATATATATATATACACATATATATATATATGGAGAGAGAGAGAGAGAGAGCATCTACAAAGTTTGACAGCTATATGGTATTGAAAAAGTTTTCTTTGATGTTTACTGTTTAAACGCAAAACATACATTAACACTACCTCCCTACACTACATCGTCCATACAATACATACAGTTTTTGATTTTATGTAAGTTTTTTTTGTGCATTGTTTATTGAAATTATTTTAGACTATGCATCTATTTTTATGGAACAGGGCTTACGTACATAGGTTATACCAAGAACATATATATATATATATATATATATGGGGAGAGAGAAAGAGAGAGCAGGGGAGAGGAAGACAGAAAAGGATAGAGAGAAAGACAAAGAGAGAAAGAGGAAGAGAACGAGATAATCACTTCATACCATTCAATACAGAAAATGGATGAAACAAATGGTTGTTCATTATGCAGTATACATCAGAAATTCATCTATGTATCAATATTTTACTTATTTTTTGCAAAATATGTGATTCTCTTGTTGATAAAACTTT
This sequence comes from Thysanoteuthis rhombus, assembly GCA_963457665.1. Taxonomy (NCBI): domain Eukaryota; kingdom Metazoa; phylum Mollusca; class Cephalopoda; order Oegopsida; family Thysanoteuthidae; genus Thysanoteuthis; species Thysanoteuthis major. Next base: position 42,232,511 of record OY735224.1, on the reverse strand, counting down.
TGATTTTATTCATACCACTCATTTTTATCTACTTGCAATAAATCCCTAAAACACGAATATCTGTAAATGTTTTTGAAAAAAGTTATTCAAAAAATCGAATACTTAATTTAAATTCGTATTTCCCTTATCTCTGCACAAGCATGACAGTGGACGGACGCATTTAGACGGTTCAATTTTTGAATGATCCCCAAGAATGATTCAATGTTATTTCCTGATGTTTTCATCTTGTACATTGATCGATAAGCGGGGATTTATTCTTATGTTTATCTTCGATTGTGTGACCGTCTAGTATAGGATATATATATATATATATATATATATATATATATATATATATGTATATATATATATATATATATATATATATATATATATATATTGAAACTCTGAGTTGGCGATAAAAACCATATTCTATGGGGTATTTCGTTGCTAAATTTGTTTTGTAAACAACATTCACAGTTCGATTCTTAGCAGGGACTGAATTTTACACCGTCAAGCATGACTGAATATAGATCTCTTCCGTTTCAAGTTATTCTGACTGGCTGACTCTTCAATCTATGTATAACTCGTACAATGGTGCTACAGAGGTGAAAATTTAAACATCTATTCATTTCGTCCTGAAAAAAGTTTTTTTTTTGAATACCCATCGGTGAAAAAAGATTTTTTGCTTTTGTTTAGGGGGAAGGAGTAAATGCCCCATGTAATTTTATGCTATGTATCATGGTATTTACTGGTTATAATGCTTGATATTTTGCAAATCGGACATCTTCATTGATAAATAAGGCCATAGAAGTAACTTGATCATGCTTTTTTCATATTTTGAATTGATCATCCCAAACACGGCATGCTGACAGAAGATGTAGGTCATTTAACGGCAATTTTTTCCTAAGATTATACTGAATATTTGTATATCAATTTTAAGTAATGACTGTTTTTTTCTAATCGCATATCAACAAGCCAGTATATATATATATATATATACGTATATATATATATATATATATATATATATATATATATATATATATATATATATATATATATGTATCCCGAAACATGTATGGACAATTCACTTATAAGGAATAATAAACCTTACCTCTAAACACCTCACTCCCGAGTCTGTCTCACTCTCTACAGTACACATATTATATATATATATATATATATATATATATATATATATATATATATATATATATATATACATATACATACACACACACACACACTATTTTTTGGAACAATCTGTCTTATTTTAGTGAATTTCAATCCTTACCAATGGAGGGCAATCGAGTGTGATACTTTTGAAATAGCAATATGAAAAATTATACCGAAGTGCGTAATTTTTGGTGAGTGCCTTGTCTCATGAAATGGAGAAATGCTTTTATTTTATTAAATTCTCCTAGTTATGCGAGATTTCGGCATTTCTGTTGATATTTTATGGTCACTGTCAAAAATAATGTTTATACATCAGATTGTAACGAAAGTTTTCTTTGATGTTTCTATTTATCTGGAAACGTAAATATAGAGGGATCAAATTTACATTCAATCATTAATATAGTACCTTTCGCTTTCAATAACCTTATTCTATTTTTGTGGCAACAATATATGTATATATGCATCACTGCTATCGGACCTGTTTAATCACTGTTGATGGGTTCATGATATTCATGTGTTCTGACATATATATATATATATATATATATATATATATATATATATATATATATATATGTCATATATATATATGTCATATATATATATATAAATGTCAGAACACATGAATATCATGATCATATATATATCATGAACATATATATATATATATATATATGTCAGAACACATGAATATCATATGTATATGTATATGTATATGTGTGTGTGTTTGTGTGTGTGTGTGTGTGTAAGTAACTGGATTTTGCCAATCCCTTGCCGTTGATAGTGGAAATGTTACGCACACAGTCCCATCAATGGGTTGGGGAAATATTTTGTTTTTTGAAAATTCCCCTCCAAAATAGGTTTTTAGTTGGGTGAGGAGTGATATACAATGTCATTTTATATCAGAATAATCACTTTTTCATGCCTACTTGTTGTGGGGTTGTTTTGTTTTTTGTTTTTTTCTTAAATTTAGACGTTTTTCAGAGATCACAGCCGAATAAAAGGGCTGAGGAGTATTGTTATTATCATTGATCACCATTTTTTTCCAACTTCTTGTTTGATCATACATAACAGAGCAAATGAATAAATATAGCCCTGAAATGGTTGACCTGACCATCCAGTCAAGTGAGCGAAATATTCTTCACATAATTGTCTGTGTATGTCTGGACGCTTCTGGTCATATTTTTGGGACCACATTGTTGAAGGTTTGCATAAGTACCATTACGCACCATCTGAAAAGCACTTTTTGTTTTTTCCAAAGAACCGTTGTTTTGGATCTCTTTCGTCATTTTGGACCAACAACATCCTAATCTCGTGCCCTTTTTTTTTCAGATAATTTTAGATAACATATCTATTTTTATAATTTCTTCTGCCACAACAAATCTCCACGAAATCTTCAAAAGAAGAAGGAATCAGGCAAAAATCTCTCTTGGTTGGTTAACCTTCCGTTACGCAAGATAAGGAAATAGCACTAATACTGAAAAGAAAGTTGTATAACCAATGCATCTTCCCGATAATCGGCCAACGAGCTAGAACATGGAACTTAACCCGAAGAATAACCCCCAAACTCTGAACCATTCAACGTGCACATGAGAGAATAATGCTCAACCTCACATTGAAAGGTTGCACGACTGCATACTATTCTAAAAATTGAAATTCATAGAAGCAATGGAGAAATGGTAGATGGGATGGTCATGTAGCAAGAATGACATACGGCATAGATCCTCAGAGATCATATGCAAAACTGGTCGGCAGAAAGTGAGAAGGCTTGACGAACTAGACAAATTCAGAAAGTACTGGCTCTGTTATGCACATGATTGAGATGTCTTGTGAATCTAGGGAAAGGTCCACGCCCAACGACGGACGCTAAAAAGTTGCTGTTGATGATGATTACGATAGAAAATGAGTGCAAAAAAAATGTTAACATTTGCAAATCATATTAAGCTAGATTATATCTATATCTATACATATATGCATGTGTATGTTGACATATATGCATATTTTCAACTGATATCGATAGATGAATGTGTTTGGATATTTAAATGACTGCAGCACTAGCGCCATGTTTACATTCCACTGCATGCTCAACGTTACCATGAGAACGCAGTTGAGAAAATCTCGTTAAATCTGCCGTCAGCTTCAATGTATTTTTAATGAGTCAAGCCGAAACCGTCTTTTAACTGCTTGGAACTCTCTCTTTCGATGAAGACATTTGATTAACGAGGAAAAATACAAAGCTTTTCAGAACAGTAAAGATAAAGAGCAATTGATCCATTAATTTATATTAGGGGTGGAATAATAACAATAAAAAAAATCATAAACTTTGTTCCTGAAAGAAAATAATATTCACAAAACTGTCTTCTCTGAATTCATCTTTAAAGGTACATATTTGTGTATATTTTTGTTGGCTCTTTGTTAAGTGGTCAAGAAAGTAATGGTGTTTTTATATGAATAAAAGTTTTGAAAGACAGGTCTAGTTAATAACCAAATAAAAACTGTCACATTTTGTTGAGCAAAGTTGGAATATTTTTTTTGAAAAAAAGTGTGAATGCTGCCGGACAAAAAAAATCATTTTAGACATGATAAGCAGAAAATGTTTAAATTTTCACCCCTAGCTCTATATGCATTTTAAATTGCTTCCCAGTCAGCTAGCCCCATTTTGAAAATTTGATAAACTTATGCTGGCAATTTCGTTTGAATATTTCTCATAAATTAATGTTATTCATTTATGATCAAAGCAGTCTTACAAAATATATCCGGGCAGTTTCTAAATATGTTTATTGTCTTTGCTCGAACAGCATGCTCCGGCAAAGAGTTCCAGGTTTTTGCTGATCGGATAGAAAAAGCGTTTTGTTTTATTGCAGTCAATACTATTGCTTCAAAGATTTCTTATCATGTGCCATGTAATTTGAGTGGTTTATCAGTTCCTACTACATACGAACTAAATCCACCAATGGATGTTGTTCAACCATGTTACCTTCGATACAATGATAGCTTAGTTACGATTCTCGTAGCTTTACAAGGTATTTTAGATACTTCGTGTTTGGTACTTGTTTAGTAGCCTTTTCCAGTGAACAGACTCCACTTGATTAACATGTTTCATCTTTGAAAAAAACACACTGAACTTGTGTGATTGTTGTGCATTTTAACTAAAGACTTGTACAGTGCAAATCTACATGTACAAAATCCTTGGGTTTTTTAAATCATTGTTAATAAAGGAAAATAAATCTTTGATACGCCTCTTAGAATTGTTAAGTCATTACATCCTTCCAAGACTTAAGGCTCTCGTATCTTGGTAGAAACCTCTTAATCCAATTCTGAAGCGTACAAATAAAAACTGATTTTTCACCACATGCATGAATTTTGAATTACTAAATTAGACGATAGTCCAGTTTGTTCATGGGTCGATAACTCTAACTTATAAAGATCAGAGTATCTTAAAGTTACAATAACTTATAAATGAAGAAATCCTCTGTGATAATATATCATTCATCAACTTATCGTAAATTGTAGTGTTTTGTTCAGATAATAATGTTAGAGAAAAACGTCGTTACTTTCTGGATAACCAAATAGAAATTCATAAGATGTTAACAACACAAGAATGAACTGGGAGAAAGGAGTTCAAACTCTGCCTAGGAATACAGGTAAAATAGCATGTGCTTATGTGAGTGACACTGCATCGATTGCTTGTCACGTCTAAGTCTATTTTCACATGTGACGGAAAACTTCGAGGACTCCGACATCCGGGAAAACTTGTGAAATGTGTATCCCTGACAGGGACAGCCTTAGCCGTGGCCAGTTTTAAATTTTAGTTGATTTTTCTAGTTAATATTCAAAAGGCCAGTGGCGAATCTCAAGCGTGCTGTTTGCTACGGATGCACAAACAGGCATTAATATGAGGGGTTTTTTTTTACGAAAAAGCAGCCGGCAGAAGCCTTTTTGGTATAATGTAGGGAAAGTGGATCTGATTGAAGTTGCAAAAGTTCAAATCTCCAATTATTCGATGTTACAAACAGTGAATGAATAAAAAGAAATAAAAGAGTTAATGAAAGAAATATACTATTTATATTGGATATTACTATCCCCTGATAGAATCTAATTTTTTTTTTATTTCCAATAATTTTTCTAATTTCAACTGTTGGGACCACTTTCCTTCCATTGTGCCAAAAAAGCTTCAACTGTCCATTGGTTTTTACAGACATTCAACTATTTTACACTTTTGTACATCCTTAGTACGCATCAGATCGAAAAAACAACGCGCTTTACGCCACTGCAAGTAGTATGTCTGGATCTGTGATTAGAATTATTGTTCAAATGTTTGTGATTTTGCACTTTCAACTGATTTCATCTTAATGCAGAATTGGCAAAGGCCAGGTTTTAAAAGTTTTCTGATTTTGAAAAAACAAATAGCATCCATATTTTTACTTTATCTTGCTAATGGCAAGAAGCGTAGTCGAAGGAAGTAGATTACAAATTTTTTGACATGTTTTGGCTCCATTGGATTATATCTTCTCTACTACGGAAACAATAAATGTTGTATCATGATTTACAAGTAAAACAGTCATTGTCTATTGTCTTCAAACAAAATTGTATTAATGAAAAACTGCTGCGTAAATACACATTTACATCTATATATCTATATATCTATATATCTATATATCTATATATCTATATATATATATATATATATATATATATATATATATATATATATATAGATATATATATAAACAATTGATTTCCAATGGTCTAATTATTCTTATTATAACCAAAAGTGATAAGAGAAAATAATTTTAAGAGATCAGACAAAATAACAAGTGGAAGATGACAAAAAAGCACACATAGACAGATAGATGGATAGATAGATAGATAGATAGATCGTTTATAGTCATGATATTTAGCCTGATTGGCCTCAGAGCAATGAAGCTCATCTGCTGATGAAGATCCAAAGCCAGTCAACGTCACGATGAACTGCGTGAGACTGCCTGACTCTTCCAGCAAGTGTCTGTGGCAGGAAAAAAGGAAATCACATATTCTAAAACTGACGAAGCTGAAAAATGAACAGACGTAAGACAAAAGTACTGTTCAGTGATAACATCCCGAATAAGACTAAGAATTGTAAGTGAAAAATTGGAAAGAATTTTGACACTCACTTAGTTCAGGTCATAAGCTTAGAGAAATACCATGCCAGTAAAATTAAACAAAGTAGAACGAATAATTGAAAGTATTTAGTAAATGTAGAGACATATTGGAAGGCATTTTGTCGATATGCGTACGACGTAAAATGTATAATGAGTGTATTATTCCAGCTATGATGTATAGATGTGAAACATGGAAAGTGATTGAATCACTTGAAAACAAACTTGAAATATCAGAGAGAGTAATTGAAAAAGCAATACTGGGAATAGCACTAAGATATACAATAATTACCAAAACAAAATGGAGATGGGTGGACGGTATTGCATGCGATCTCTGGGGAGGTTGTAGAAATGGCAAACAATCGCTGATCATCCAGCTCATTTCATAATATTAACCTGCTTTCAATTTTTTTCTGTTTACCTTCTTTTAAATTGTTATTATTGTTATGGAGTTGTGAAATTTTATTACTACATTGGATTATTTTCTTTTGCCCCAAATCATTGAGGTTCATCTGCCAAATGGATATCAAACCTGCTCAGTGTCAGGTGAGACCGCCTGGCTCCTATAGCGTGAGTATATGGTAGACATCATTTGCACACGTTCCCAGTAATGCAAGCGGGGACGTGCACATGGAGTTGCCCGCTGTAAAAAGGAAGACGACATATTTCAAAACTGTTCTGGTTCCCGCTTTTTCTCATGAGTAGTCAAAAAGCAACCAAATATTTTCAGAGTATCACAAATTCCCTTGAGCAATTTCTTCTTGTGTTATCTTCTAACTTCTCGGATCGCTCGCTCTCTCTCTCTCTCTCTCTCTCTCTCTCTCTCTCTCTCTCTCTCTCTCTCTCTCTCTCTCTGTATCTATCTATCTATCTATCTATCTCTCTATCTATCTCTCTGTATCTATCTATCTCTCTCTCTCTACATATATATAAATTGTCATTGATTATTTGATCAAGCTCTGATAAACTGGCCATTCAATTGATTGTGCACGTATGTTTTTATCCTTTCGTCTTTGAAAGCGTTTGGGGTTTCAAGTGTTTCACATAGCAGCTAATTTTTAAAAATCTTTCAATGTGTGATTCTTACTATGAAAGATTTTACAAATTATCGCAATATGTAATTGTCTTTGACAATTATTCTAGAATTCATAAAACCATGTATGATAACATTCTTCATTTCCTTTGTTCACAAGATTCCGTGGTTGTGAAACATGGGAACCAACTAAATTACTTGAAAGCAAACTCAATATACAAAGAGTGATTGAAAGGAATAGCATTAAGAGATGAAAAAATACCGACTTGGATCAGAGAACAGACCGAAGTAAAAAAATCTATAGAAATACTCAGGGAATTAAAATACAAATAGGTTAGACACCTAGCAAAGAGCAAGAATAACAAGTGGCATTGGAGATATACACATTTATGGTGTAAAGATAGCAAACACAGTGGGAGAAGACTAAACAGGAGATGAAGAGATGAAAAAAATTACGTACATGTCATCAGTAATTTACCGTCAAATGACATCATTTGTCATTGACTTTTTCGTGGACTTTCTCTCTCTCTCTCTCTCTCTCTCGCTTTCTCCCTCTCTCTCTCTCACACACACACACACACACACATACACGCATATATATATATATATATATATATATATATATATATATATATATATATATATATGTATATATATATCAAACCTATATTAAAATTTATATTTTTTACTGAACCTTTCAAGAGATTTTATAATAATCATGTACATAATGGTAACCATGTTTTTATTGTCAACTTCCGATATGGACGATTATTTTTTCATTCTTAAAGTCTTTCGTTCACAAAATTTCATTTTGTATTCCATTCCTCATTTCATCTATCTATATAACTTTTTAGCCAGTTTATATGAGCTTCCTTATCACTTTCCAGTCTGGTGCCGATTTAATTTTTGTTTTTATGGTTTTTTTTTAAATTTTATTTGATCCAGAGAACGTGTCTTCTTCACTCTGCTATGCCTGATTTACGGTTTCATCAAGGATTATCGTCTTTTATCTTTTTGATGTATGCATTCCAGCGGGTGCTTTTTTAATGTAGGAAACTTTTTATGAACAGAAAGTAATATTTCTTCAGCTTTCTTTGATTTTTAAACTTGTATAGCGTGAAAAAAGCACCGAATAACATAGAACATGATGTCAGCTTATGAGTGAGACAAATGGCAAAAAGATAAAAGATAGGAGGAGAAAAAAAAATCATGTATCATATAAAAGACTAAGAAGAAAATCTGAAAACAAAAACATAATGCAGATTAATTAGTCAAACAAAAAGTGAAATAGGCAAATATCTAAGGAGTTTTGTCCCGTCTTTTGAATGAAACTAAGACTCCGATGTATATACTTCTCGTTGGTGATATCAATTAAAATATCTTATGTCTAAATTTTGATGATTCTGAAGAGTAGAAGTCATGGGAGATAACTAATTTGAAACTATGATGGAGAATCCATATGTAATCTTTTGACTTCCTTCTTTTCAGATTTCTTGATAACGGCAAATTTTTTTAAAACTTCAAACTCAACATTGCAGTGTCTTTTGGGGTGATTAATAAAGTTAACTTCAAACAAGGGCCAGTTGCAAATAATTGCAGGAAACACATAGATATGTTGTAGATTAACACAAGTTCATTTCTATCTGTTTGCAGAAAAGGAGAATGACAGAGAAAAAAAGATGGTGTCCAAATTGTTCATGGAATATTTACAACAGTTTATCTTTTAGAGAAACAAGTAAAGAGAATCATCATTGACCAAAAGGAGGACTAGAGTGAATGGATCTTATACAAATAATTAAGCAACGAAAATGGAGATATGAGATGAGGTATTATTATTATTTCCATTAATATTCGGACCATCCTCATCTTGGTTGTTTTTCATACAACGTTTCGGCTGTTGTACTGTACAGCCTACATCAGGTATCAACATGGACAAATAGCGTAGTGGTTACAGAACCAGACGAAATTTTTGTGAGTAATCTGATGGTTCCTGGTTCAATCCCAGTGTGAGACAATAATATACAACTAATGCTAAGAGGGGAGTGCGGTCAATATACCCCCGTCGGTTAAATAAAAGGTTCGGTTTGTTACTTCCCCACACCTACCAGAAGATACCTGATGAAGGCCGTAGAGTACAACAGCCGAAAGGTTGTATGAAAAACAACCAAGATGAGGATGGTCCAAATATTAATAGAAATAAAAATGGAGATGGACGTATGAAATTAGAAAGAAGGAATGACATCAGATAAGTTACACATGGAATTGTGGACGCAGAAGGAGAACACAAGATTCAAGATGAAGCAATGAGATGAAAAGGTTTGCCGGTAAGACATGACCGATGTCAGCAAAGTTGCAGTCGTCATGGGAGTTTTCCTTCCGTAGATATAATGGCTGCTACTGCTCTTGCTGCTGCTGCTGATTCTGATGGCATATGAATTGGTGGAGGTTTCGTGAGGTTATTCAAAGCCAAAATCAATACATATGATTTAAAACGGTTATGAGAAAAAGGTTTTTGTTGTGTGACATTATCATCATAAATAAAACACAGGTGTTGATATAATCTGTTCGGGCATAATCTCACATGTGGATTTATTGCAACCTTTAGTTGAAGCAGGTATATCTGACATTGATTAGCTATTTATGAGAGCGTATATCGAGAATAACTGTTATCTTAGCCTAAACTTAGCCTGAAAAGAAAACAAACTAACGGAAATTTTTCACTTTCTTCTGATGATCTCTCTTCCTGGATCTCGTCACAGAGAGTGTTACAAGTGGTAATAGCAGCAAGAATGTAAATATGGACTTCGATTATTGAAATAAAAGGTGGAATGATAATGATTCTTCTCAAAGTCATAGACAACAAAATGAAATATATTCGTTATTGCGACATATCAACGGCAAAAGAAAAAGGTCAAATAAAGCAAAGTCTTTCATGATTAAAGAAACGATACGAAAGAGGTCTGATTAAATAGAAAAAGGCAAGTGACCAACATATTTGGCAGAATGATTTGTTAGGGGTTATTAATCAAAAAGTCTTTTAAAAAGAGATGATAAAGAGTGAGTTAAGATACTCTTTTGATGAAAATTTGAATTTTAACTAAAAAAAACAACGATGGTAACAGAACTGCCCAATATCTCGGAAACTATCGAAGATAAAAGCATGCCGTTTCCACCATTTGATGATCTATGTTTTGAAGATTCAGACAAGTTTGTCGCTCTTTTTGATGCTTAGTAATCTTAGAAACAAATGAAGAAGAAACATAGTGATATAAAGACCAATCACTAATGCATCAAGTAAAGATTCATTACGGCAAGTGCAATTCATTTCAGTCGTTGGAGAATTATGCTTTTTCGGAAGCTTATACGGATAAAAAAAAATGATAGCACACAAAAAACTTAATTTAACAAGGATCAGCTCATTTATATATACAGATGAATATTTTTTTTTAATATGTTTTAGCCAATCCATGAATCATTAAAAATAGGAAACAACAATTTTTGGTGCGTATTTGCGAAGTACAAAAACAACTATGTTATAATGAAGAGAAAAATCTTGATTCTATTCATCGTATAAGCGAGGGAACACTGTATCCTAACTTTTAGTGAGGATTCGCCAACCAGTCTGATTAGAAATGCCGGATCGACCTTTCAAGGGAGCAAATGTCGAATAAAATGTGAAACCACCAACTGGGACAGATTAAATCATTCCTCGACAGGATAAAATTAGGCAGCAAAGGCCAAGGTTTTTAGACAACCGACTCTCTGATATAATTTGTAATACCAACTTGTGGGACTCGGATAATATCAAAACAATGCTGCTGCTTGTTACAATCAGGACAAATAGAACAAAACAATCGTAATGAAGTATCTGCATTAAGCTAATTGAATGAAAATATCGCTAATGCGTAACTATTTGTGCGCATGCGTTAAACCACTTATCTCTATCAAGTCATCCATCTACTTTTCTATTTAAATGCCTGAACCTATGTCTTTCAATCTATCAGAACATGTGTGAGGTGTGAAGCTGTCAGTTTGTCTGTCATACCAAAAGGACCACCCAAACATGGGCGCAAGTCAATCAGATCGGCATACGTACCCAATGAACATAGTAAAAAGTTTTGGGTAAAAATTCTAAACGTTTTAGAGAGGTTCTATTTACAATGTAAATATGGTGCTAAACTGGACCCTTAGTTTCTGCTTGATTTTTATGTTTATATATGATTCTTTGAAGGGGTTAAAGCGAACTGAACCCCCCCCCCCGCCTCAAGGGGTCAAAAGTGAAACGAAATTTCTTCCCGTTCAAGTGAATGAAGGGAAACTTTTTTTCCCTATGAGGAGACGAATATGATGGGTAACATTTTCAAAATTTACCCCCTTTCCCGCCTCCAAGTTGTCAAAATTGAAATGAAAATATTTTCTTTCTACAGAATCGAATGAAGGAAAAAAACTGATATTATTTCCCTTTAAAGGGGCCCAAATTGAAAGATTTTCTCTGATACAAATCCGAAAACTAATCCTTTTTACTCCTCGAATATTTGACCCGGCGTAGACGGATACTTCAGTTCTCTATAAATTTTGAAATCAATTCCGGAAAGTGTTTGATAAGGATTCTATTTATAATGTAAATATATACTAAATTTGTCCCTCTTTTCAATTAATCACCTCCAAACAGCGTGCTATCAAAACACGTTAGTTATGTGACGGTTTCTATCGAGCGACTAACCAGTTTTTTGTTCCCTGTGGAAAAAGTTGCGGGTTATCAATTGTCATGGGTGTCTGTCGTTGTGGTTGTCGTTGCTGTGTCCCCTTTTTTTCTTAGTGGAATGACTTTGCTATTCTTTAATGTATTTCAGTGAAATTTTCCTGGTAAGCTTGTCAAGAGACTTTACCCGGGAGACAGGGGTGATGATTGATCCGATTGTTTGTTTACATGTTATTAGCAAAAACGGTTTTTCTGTTTACGTTTCGAAGCATTTCTCAAATCATGCCTGAATTTGCTGGAATTTTGCCATGATTTTATCCCCTCTAAGAAATAGAAATATCGCAAATTATGGTTGATCAGCATTTCCCATGAAAAAATTATGATGTAAACATGCAAAAATACTGAATTCGAGATATGCAGCACCGATCAGAATGAGAATTGTAAATTTGATTCTTTTGCTCTTGATATGTAACACTTTTAAGAATCTCATGGTCTATATTCACTTCGTACTAGTATCTTTGGGGAAGGCATAAACCTATCTTTTCTCTTCCCGTTCACTTATGGATGGAATAGCAGGGTGCAATGGAATCTCTAGCCTTAAGACAGCAACCAACCGAGAAGAGAGAGAACTGACTCCAAACTAGGGAGTGGAGCCTTCATGTGTACTTACATGCTAACTTTGATACCCTTCCGGCAGCTCCTGCAGCTAAGCTGATGCCAAACGTATTACGTTTTGCTTTCCATTAGCAAGACAATGGCCATCTATGGATCCAATAAGCTCCATCCTTTCATTGTCATTCCACGATCTATCCAGACAGTTCGGTGCCTTCTTTTTGGTTGATTTAAGAGTGCTTCTTTGCAAAATAAAGTAAAGTGTACCCGAATTAGCACATCTCCTTTGATGTGATGATTTTTATTCATTTTGGTGAGAGTCAGGTCTGAATCTGAGATGCCGTTTCGGTGGGGTTTTTTTGCATTTCATATTATATCCAAGAAAATAAATATCATAAATGGTGAGGCTCACAAAGAGAACAGTCAAAAGTCTATGCAACATTCTGTTCGAGGGTGTTGTTCAAATATGCAATGGTATTTGGATAGCCCCTTGAAGATCCTTGTGTAAAAGAAAATACCAGATATATTTGAATCTTTATAATTCCTTGAAAAGTAAGTCCATTTTTTCAAATGGTGAATAGCAGATATTTCCATCAACGGAAACTGTCACCTTTAAGTGAATGAGTCAACTGTTACGGGAAAAGATGTGAAAAGCATATATAAGTAAATAAAACAAACAGGGAATGGAAAAAAAAACGAAAAATACAGATAGAAGAACGAAGACTCGTGATATCTTATAAGGATTGAGAATCAACTCTCAAACCAAAAGAATAGGAAAAATACTCCCCTAAAAAAAACACTAAAATAATTTTGACTGTCGACAAAACTTCAGTGAGATGTTGCATACGCACAACCTGAGGAACTTTTCAAAAGTTTCTTGAAAATAAAAACTAGATCAGAATCCATGATGTTCGAAGAAAAAAATCACATTTGACAGGAATAATATCGACAAATATACATATGTAGGCGTTGGAGTCACATTCAATTTTAAAGCATACATTTTTTTTAATGAAACTTTTCTCCGTCGATATGTTTATTTTGGAAGTAATTGTAGAATATAACCTCCGCCCCAAATGCTTTGCAAATCAATATAAGGTCGATCAGAAATTAAGGTCCACCAGATTGGACTGTTTTTGAATCTTTCCCTTGGGGATTATCTCAAAAACAATCAACCCACCCCACTGCCCATACTCTTGGAACTGAGGAATACCATTCGACAAAAAATGAAACATGAGGACTTATACATTATGGGCTGTCCTGGAACATTTCCTTGAAACGGCTTTGAAAATTGTTTAACATAGAAGGCATTTGCAGGATGTTGTATTCCACAATAGACACAAAGTAATTTCCAAAGTTTCAAAATGATTATGCTTATAGAGAAATTTTCTTGGCTTATTTTTGGAGAAAAGTTATTCAGGTTTCAATATGTAAAGTGGATTTCGTGCCATTTCGTTGAAGGTCAACAAAGTAATCTACTCTAACGAATGAACAGTATAATTTTCTTGGCTCGCTGTCGGTAACACTCAACTCTTCCATTGGGAGTTGGGTTGAAATTCTTTCTTGAAATTTCCTGCCCATTGTTCCAGAATTGGCATTTTTCCTGGTAAACAAATTCAGTACTCTTCCTAAAAATAAAGTGAAAAGAAGTCTGGTTGGTCAATCAATAGAAATTGTCATGTGATCAACGTCTTTGGGCAGCATGTCGTATTAATCAATTTGATAAATGATGAATAAGTTATTTCTCACGCCTTTTATTCTGCAGTGATCATTAGAAAGTTTGATACATAATTATAGCAATTATGAGGAAAAAGAAATCAAGATGTATAACATTGATCAGCGAGGTTCCCTCAACGGAGAACGTGGTAACAATTCATGCTAAGTTGATATACTTATAAAAGTACCTCACAGCCACCATGTGAAACTATGGACTCTCCTGCATAAACCAAATTCGCAATTTTTCCCCTCAAAAAATCGTTTCAAAGAAATTCAAATATTTCCATGCATCTTTTCACGGGTATCAGGGAGTAAGCAAGTGAAAGATTAACAAGTAATGATTATTCTACAATGGTCGATATTCAGTTTAGCCACTTCTTAATTAAATTTCTGGCTTCGAACAAGGACCCAAAAGGGGTACATACGGGTAATATATGTGTGCAAAATTCAGAGATAGTTTCCCATTTCGAAAAAAAAGTAGGGTCTGCATTTGATAATAATGACCTGATTTCCACCTTTTTCTACATAGTGTAATATCAAAATTACTGAACCATTCTCTTAAAAATTTGACTTATTTCTATTATCATTGATTTTGACTAATTTATACCTTCATCGTATTTTTTCGGAGAAACTGAAGAAAATCGTGAGAGATTGTCTCCTCATCATGTCAGAAGTATCGATTGTATTGTGTTTCAACTAGAAAAAAAACAGAATTTTGGCTGCATTTTGCAAAAAAGATATTTTTGTAATTTTATCGCAATTTGTGGAGATTCACAAAAAACGTGTATTAGATAAGAACATGTAAAACTAAAGGTGTGGGTCGTGTCAGGATTTCTATTGAGTGACTAACCAGACCAGTTGAAAGTCTTTTGCGTGACAAATTGATCATCAACCGATTTCCACTTATTCATTTTAAATGTATCCAATGGAATACCATTGACGTATCGATTACACAAAACATGGTCAGATATGATCTGATTAGCGACAACTCTAGTTAAAAAGAAATAGGATCTGAGATGCCACCTAGATTGGGATTTCTTGTCTACTCATATATTTTAGAAGTCACAAGTATACATTCATACACACATACATGTCCAAGAAGTGTTGAAGGCTTCCAAGATTTAAATATTCTCAGATGATACAATATTTCCATCAATTAAATTAGTTGACAAATGGTTAACAAGCTTGTGATGCTGATCATTACAGTTGTAATAAGTTCAATCCTCACTGAGCGCCTTACAACTGTTGCCAAAATAAGAAGTATACACACGGAAAATACTGAAGCAGAATATACTTGATGGTTACCTAATTACTGCTTAGTTTGACACTTGGTATATATATATAATAATAATTGTCAACCACGGACAGCTTTTCGCTATATATATATATATATATATATATATATATATATATATATATATATATATATATATATATATATCAGATCATTATCATCAAACGCAGACCCCTCGTTTTCTTGTAAGAGATGTCAATTCGTAAAATTTTCTTAAGGCCTATTTAGGGGTTACTGGGACTGTTTTAAGTCCCTTAGTGGAGCCAAACGCTAAAAAAGTGATGCTTAAACCGCAAACAATCTTTGTAAAATCATCATCGTCACCATCAGCCTTTTAGGACCCATCGTAGAGATTCGTCAGACCTATTTATCATGGGCATTGCCGAGCCAGTGCTTTCTGAATTTATCTTACTCTTCACGCTGTATTACTTTTTTTGGCCACAAATTCACATATGATCTTTGATGATTCATGTTGTAAGTCCAGCGGTTGTCCAGCAGTTGTCTGACATTTTTGCTGCATGTTTAACCCATCGCCATTTGCATTTTCTAACTATTTTTATGATATCCTTGACTCCTGTTTTTTCTCTGATATATTGAGCTGTCTTCTGATCTCTCCCAGTTGAGGATAGTTCTTTCAATTTGAGGGTAATTCTCTTGGTTAGGTTCCATGTTTCAGCTCCATAGGTGAATGTCGGTAGGACACATTAGTTGTATGCTTTTCTTTTTAGTCAATTCTTTTAAACTTTGTTGACATTCAGCAGGGGGCACAGATGTTATTTTCCATTTTAAAACATGAATAATATTTTTATAGATAGAAAATATCACCCTAGGTATTCTCTTTTGACCTTGTAAGCTCCCTTGGGCGAATTATGCAAACACCTTCCATTTTCTGCTTCGCAGAGTCAGGCCCTTCCAAGGCAATATTCCACGACAGCTCATACGACATCTGGCTCCAATGCTCTACTCCTTGTTGAATATTATTCTCTGGTTTCTGAAATGATTTGGGCAATTGTTTACGTAAACTTCTCCTAAAAGACAACCAGTGTCTGTCGCCAAAATAGTGAATCGCAGTAGCAGTTCACTTCAACTCTAGAAATCAATGTTTTTACTTCTTTGAACAGGCTTACCGGATTAAAGAGTTACTAGATGAACTGAAATCACAAATTGTCACAAATTGTCATCTGTGTGTTCATGAGTTTGTCTGTATATTCCATGTACCGATTTGTTTGCAAAAATTGACATCAGTACTCCACTAGACACTTTCTAATCTTTTCTTCTTCAATTTTTGGAACAAAAGCCTTATTGACTGTTTCTGTCCTCATTTTGACGGTTTATAGATAACATTTTGATTTTCCAAAAACTACATGCTCTCTACTCATTTTGAGATGTTTTTTGATTAAAAAAAACGTCAGTGATGTCACAAATAGAATTTATTCTGGACATATTTGTATTTGGATGGGTTCTTCTTACATGATTCCAAATTTTGACGCTATAGTCTTTCAATTATACTCCGTAATGCAAATGTTTTTCTCGTTCTTTTGGTTTTAAAGTGGATTTCCCATCCTTGTAAAATATCTCACGTCTTTTTCCATATTTTGATCAGCGTTTTCAGATTTTTCTTTCTGTTTCCCCATCGTTTTATTTCTATATATTTACCTATCATTCCTTTCTTTTTTCTCTATGCATAACTATGGACACTTCCACTTAACGGGGACAATTTCGTTGATGAAAATATCTGGTATTCACCATCCAAAAAATATCTCAGAGATTCAAATATATCTGTGGATTTCTTTTTCCAAAGGATCTACTAGTTTTAAGTAATTTTGAATTCATGCAAAGTGCTACCAACAAATTTAAGGAATTTAGATGGAACACTCGAACAGAATGTTGTACGGACATTTGACCCTACCCTTTATGAGATTGCTGCTTGCATGTTCCAGGGCATTTCTTTCTGCTGCACTTTTTAGCAGATAAAGATCAAATATGCATTTTTGGTTCATGCATAATAGAATTATCCCTTAGAACATTTTTGAGAGTTTGCACGTAGAAGAGCTGAGTATACTTCGAACACATTCCTATAATCTATCTTACATTGCAAAACAGGCGAGACTCTTGAATCAACGTAATTGGAGAGTTTTTCTTTGTCTTTCCTGACGATGGATGACACTGAAATAAATGACCAAATTAATAACCAGGGTGCATACAATTGCGTAGCGTATGGAGATTGTGTGATACCCAGTTGACAGAATCCTCCCATTGAGCTCGGTGATTTTAAGCAGTGTGTGATACTTTGGCATCTGGTTCACTGAACGAACTGCCGAAAGGATATTTAAGTTGACAACCGACCACTCCTGGTGGATGTGGGGGCCCCACTCCCTGGTTTGAAGTCAGAGTTCTTCTCTCCTTTGACTGGTTACTTTCCTACGGCCTGAGATTTCCCGTATTTTTTTTTCTATTCAGCAAACAGTTGGGCATGGTGAAAGATGGATTCATGTCTTCAATAGTTAAGGTAAACAGCCTCGACTGGAGTTTGAGCCAGGCAGGCCAATTCCATTATCAGCACAGGTAACTGCTGTACCAATTGTTCCTCCAACACAACAAAATATTATTAGGAACATCAAGAAAAACTGTAAAAAAAAAAAAAAAGAAACTTACCAGAATAGGTTTCTTCAGTTTTCAAGTTGGTTTGCCTAGCTATGTATGTTTCAGGCTCGGGGACCTCATAACTGGAGTTTCAGGGCTGAGATGATATCTACTCCTTATATTTTCTTTAAATTTCTCAAACCAATAAGTTTTTAGGGGTTGATTAAGTTTGCAACGTAAACTTTAGTTAAATTAATTTTTTGGTGTCCATGCAGCATTCACTTTTGAATTTTTAAACTCTGGTTTTAGTGATCATTGCTGAGCGAAACGTTAAAAATGTAAATTATTCATTAATCACTCCTTATTGTCAATTTTTTCAATTGATCATCCCAATACAGCTTTTTATCAAAAGATATTGGTCTCGTGAGGGTTTCTATTTCTAAAGTACTAACCAGACTAGTTATTGTAGATGTTACATTTGAGCCTCTAACAATAGCTCCTAATTCCTAAGATGCCATATAAAACCACGTTTATTTCAAATGTTTTCATTTCATTACGATTGACTTTCTCCAACTATTTCTGTCTGGAAATGCTTCTTTACAGAAAAATAGAACAGGTCCCACAGAGAGTCTTTTTATAGGATCATTATGGTGCTTCTATTTCATTTTATTTGACTTCATTAAGAGGAATTTTCCCAGAATCCGATTCCCCACGGTATAACAGTTTTAAATCTGGACATGTCTGGAACATCTTAGTCTCGCCCAAAAACTGATCGATTCAATGCTTGTAGAACGTAGCATAGCAAGAATTTATCGGATCTATTTATGGTTGAAACCTTCCCATGTATAAATCTGCTATCTGTACGAATTTTATGTGTCACAAGGGTATCAATGTCGAAAATGTGTGGCTAGATCGATATTGGTTCTAATCAACTAACAAGTACTGTTCAATGTTTCAGTCATTATACATCGTTTCCATTTCAAATACTATACAGTAAACAAGATTCAATACATCAATCTCTCTCTCTTTCTCTCTCTCTCTCTCTCTCTCTCTCTTTCTTTCTTTATATATATATATATACATATATATATATATATATATATATATATATATATATATATATATATATATATACGTGTATATATGTGTGTGTATGGTGCATGTGTGTGTGTGTGCATTTTTCACTGTTTGTATTACCTAACAAAGCACTCGAAGGTGCAAGTGGCGTAATGTTTAGAGACTTGAACAATGGAATTGGCAGATTGAGTTCAAAATTCAGTCGGAGTTTTACATTGGCTTCATACCAATATCCTTGATAGAAGCATGAACCCAACACATCTTGCCAAGTTATGGGCGCAGTAGGAGAGCAAACTGAGCTCACTGCCCTAAACTGTTACTGGTATACACTGGAAAAATGTTACGTCAAACCTATTTGAAAAAAAAAATTGTAATCTGATACACCCAAATTTATTAGTATGTCGTGATATTTCATTCAGTGTAAGAGAAGTTATATTCTGGATTACGAACTAGCTCACCTGAAAATAATTACAACTAACCTCTACCTCCCTGAAAAACCGACATGGCAATAAAATCACTATGGGGAGAGATAAGAAATGACGTTATCCAGCAGCTTACTTGAAATAGAGGGTGATGATGATGATGATTGTCCAGCCTTAGCCATCATTCCTAATCAATATTGCAAGAATATTTGACAATCACTTGATATCACCACTCACAACGTGAATCCCAAGGGATCATATACGAAACTGTGGCCGGCAAAAAATAAAGTGATGAATCAGGCTGGTTCAGAAAGTATTGTCTCTGTGATATCCATGATGGAGTCTTCTGGCAAATCCTTGATGGACACTCAAGTGTCCCCCTCCCCCTTATAGATCTGGAACATGGAACCTTACCTAAAAAGATTGCCCCATCCACAGAGAACCATGCAACGTGAACAGAAGAGAATCGTGCTGATTATAACTGTGAGAGATCACAAGGCAACACAATGCATTTGAGGAAAAACAAGAAGGAGGCTATGGTACCATGGAATTCATAAGAAAACTCAAATAGTAAAAGGCTGGTCATGTTGCGATAATGGCAGACAACCTGTGTACATCACAACTCACAACATGGATCCCCAGAGATCACATGACAAACCGGGGCCGACAAAATATAAGATTGCACGACGAATTAGACAAGTTCAGAAAGTACTGGCACTGTGACGTCCACGATAAAGAGGTCTAGCAAATTTGGGGAAAAGCTGATGTTCACGACAGACGCTAAAAGGTGGTTGCTGCTGCTGATGAATGGCTGCTGCTGATGATGACGAAGATGATGACGAAGTCATCAATTTATACGACTGGAGTATAAAACATGTAAAATATGCATAGACACCTAATGAAATGAACAGTCATTGGTATTATGTAATTCAGTGACCACTGCCCCAACAGAAATTGCTCGAGGCAGACAGAGACAGAAATAGTTTTACTTTTATGGCGATGAAACAAAAAAGATCTAGAAATAGTTTCATATCCTTATATTCATAGAACAATTTGAAGATCGATGACTTTGAGGCAAATAATGCAATTTCAAATTGAGAGTTTTAATGACCGACGGTAATCACAGATTGAAATGTTATAAAATCTTTCCATGGAATATTTCGACGATAGATCGACAAACTGTCATGAGAAACTGTCAGTCAAAACTGTCACAATATATTTCTTCAGTTTTTAAGTCGGTCCCGCTGGCTGGCTGGATGGCTATGTATAGATCGCACGTAGGGATCCAGAGCAGAGGAACATTCAACATATATTCTTTATTACGTCCACAGATGCTCTTCAAATCCCCTCCTAAATAGGTTTTTAGAGGGGGTCCAAGTTGCAATGTAACTTTACGCGAAAATGATCCCTTAGTTTGTGCCCATTCACTTTCACTGGCTGAAAATTCAAACTTCCTTAATGATCATTACCCGACAAAACGTATCCATTGCTCACCTCTTTTTCAAATTTTTTAATTGCTCCGCCCCCCACCATTGCATGATGTCAAAAGAGGTTAGTCATACGTGACGGCTTCTATTCAGCGAACAACCAGACCTGTGTGTCATTTAATTAAGTGACCACAGCACTGACAGCATTTAATTCAAAGAGAAAGGGGTAGTTTTTTTTCCATTGATTACAAAAAAAACAAAGATTAAAAATTTTTAATGACTTTATTTTCATTGTGACGCAATAGTAGGATGTTTAATTTTAAAAAATGGACAAACATTTTTATTTGGGGAGGATGAAGAATCTGTTAATTAATTAAGCTCGAAATTACCACAGCACTGACAGCATTTGATCCGATGAGAAACGCTTTTTTACATTAATTAAAAAGAAACGAGAGTGATTAAAAAACATTTTGATATCATTGTTTTCATAGTGAACACAGTTTTCAGATATCATTATCGAGAAAACTTTTAATTATTTGACGCAAATAAGCTGTCGGCTCAGTCAGCCTTGTGACCAATGACACTTGAAAAAATGAAGGATCCGTGGGGACTCAATCATTGTTAATGCGTTATCGAAGTTAGCAATGAAAACTGCTGACTTGCCAATGAAGGAAGGGATAAACTTTTTTAGATATGAAGACAAGTCTCTCTGTTCATTATTTCAGCTCAGAATTATCACTGTCATGACTGTTTTAATTCAAAAGGGGACGTTTCTTTAATAATCAAAAATAAAAAATGCGATTAAAACATTCTAATATTATTTTTTAATGATGAATAGAATTGTTAGATGCTCTATTCTCGAAACGAAAATATATTTTTCAAGAATTAAAAAACTACTATCTGTTAATTAATTCAGCTCAAAGTGACTACAGCACTGATACTATTTGATTCATTGAGAAATGCTTTTCCCTTATCTCACAAAGAACCAAAGAGATTGTAAAATATTTCAATGTCTTAGTATAAATCGTGAAGACAATTTCATTATTAAGAGAATTTCGAATGTTCTCACACAAGTAATATCATTCAAAATTAGAGTTTTAATGATCCATAATAATCTCTGAAATAATCCATTTCTAATAACTGCTGAATCATAGGAATGTGCTTACAGATCAAAGGGCGATGAATACTCGGATGGAATCAATCGACATGAATTGATAAGTCTCGTCAAATACAAGGAATTCTAATCAATTACTCATATATATATATATATATATATATATATATATATATATATATATATATATATATTATTGTGTCATCCACAGACAGCTGTTTCGATGTATTACGTATCTTCAGAGTGGCTATAGACTTTCCATTATCCCATCTGATACAACGAGGCAGGATTGAAATCTTCGCTTCAGGCCTGGAGGCGGATATCCTACCTCTGAGCTACAGAACCGGACGGTCAGTTAGGCTGAATTTAAATGATATATTCATTTACGGATAAGACAATAAGGAGAAAAATGGTGTTTAAATCAAGTTTATAATACTTACAAGTTTCGCCTTCCAGTTTTTTCAAAGTAGTGATTTCAAATGGAACAAAATTGAAAAGTTTTTTGGGTTTTTTTTTTCCAATGAGTAATGTCAGAAATTACTATACTGCATGGATGCAAACGCTACGTTTTTAGAATTGCGAAAAGACCGGAGAGCATTAAGGTGTGATGTATATATAATATACAAATGTTAAACAAATATCCAAATTCTGATTGTAATACATTACTTTGGAGTTCTGTCCATACTTAACAGAACCACGAATAAACAAATTCCGCCATCTGCGTTTAAATGATCTCTCAATGCTTAGAAAGGTTTTCCTAGAACAAAAACATGTATGACCAAGGATTTTACAAACATTGAGGTAACGATTAAAAGCATAGACAATTTTAATGATGATCCGGTTGAAGGAGCACTCAATATAAGGCCCAAAGATGAACACTTTAATATCTGACATTTTTCGAAGTATTACTTTCTCGTCTATTGTTTGCTTCCATAACCTTTCACCTAACCTAAGTAAAGGGAAAACTGATATTTAACAAGAAAGGATATTAATGTCGTGTCTCGAAGAAAATAAACACAACCGATCGGTAAGCGATAATGACGCCGGGGATTTTGTGATATTATTATTTGTCTAGATTTTTTAATACTTGGCAATTGTTTATTTTCGTGGGGGACAAAGGGGGGGGGCTCTATCAGACGATTCCTTTTTTTAGTTGTTCAACACTTTTAGTATCACAACATTTTTTACTGTCTTGTTTGTCCGTGAAATATTTTTGTCGTCTTTTTAGATTTTGTTTGTGATGCCTTCTTTGTTTCTCTGGGTTCGTTAGTCTTTCATTGTGGCTGCTTGGTTTAAGGCTTGAACGTATATTATGGGACTAGTTTTGACTTTTATGAGTTTCTAGACGAATTGTTGAGTTAAAGAGAAAATATTAGCATTTTATGAATGATTAGCAGCTATAATATTCCGGAGAGAATGCACACATATAGAGAGTTTATAAAGTCTCTATGTGTGTATTATATATAGATAAACATATATATATATATATATATATATATATATATATATATATATATATATATATATATATATATATATATATATATATATATAAGCATGGGTGTTTACATGAACACATAGATAGGACCCAAATTGGTCGATAGACAGTTTGATAGATAGATAAATTGATATATAAGTTAACCGAGAGAAACATACAAATAGATACACAGGTAAATAGATACATACATGTACAAACAAATTGATACAAATCGATGGACATATTGAAAGATAGATGGACACTAATATAAATAGATCGATGAATATAGATCCAAAAATATGTGTATTTGTATATATATATATAGAGAGAGAGACAGACAGAGAGAGAGAAGGAGACACGAATGGACTCAGATTTATATAGATAAGTATGATCAAACTGAGATGGATACATACTTAGATATTAAATGATTGAGGTAAAAGATGGGTAGATAGAGTCAGTACGTAAGGAAATATCTATCATATTTTTCATATCAGTTTGGGTCCCAAGCGACCACAATCGCAACCGAAGCCGATAAAATATCAGATGACATGGCTCAATAGACAAGGTCAGAAGTATTTGTTCGACAATGCGCATGGTGGAGAGGTCTAGGAAATCTCGGTGAAGGTTTATGTCCAATGAAGAACGCTAAAAGTTGATGATGATGTTCTCTGAAAAGAAATGTCACAGGTGGCAAAATATCTGGCTATTTGTTGATGTTTTCTAATACTATTTATCATTAGTTGAGAAGCCTATGCGTCGAATAGAGTAAAGTCCCAGAAAAGATGAACACTGCAATCATAATGCTGTTATACAAAAAACAAAACCCAAAAAACTCCAACAACTGCAGGTCAATAAGTCTACTCAACTGAATCTACAAAAACTTCACCAAAGTGATCACAAAAACGTTAAATGAAAACCAACTACTAAAACAAGCTGCCTTCGGGAAAAAGCTACTCAACCACTGACCACCCCCATTCAGTAAATCCACCATAAGAGAAAACAGCAGCATACAGAATACCACTGGCTCTAGCATTTGATGACTTTAAAAAGACTTTCGATTCCGTGGAGAATCTCCAAAGCCATTGACGCAATAATACAACCAGGGGTACACCCCGTATATGTCAGTGTACTGCAACATACCAACCTACACAGCCAGTCCTTCTTACGGTCACATAAAGACTCCGAGCCCTTCCAACTAGACAAAGTGATACCAACTCACGCAAACTGTACACAGCCTGCCACAAGATGATCACCCAGAACTTAGAATGGAAACAAAAAAAGAATCAGGATAGACAGAGATTATCTGAGTAACCTCAGATTCACTGAAGACATCCTCATTTTTGCTGAGAACCATAACCATCTCAAAATAATGATAAACGAACTACATAAAATAAGCAAAAAAGTTAACCTCTACTTAAGCGAAATAAATGTTATGTTCAACAAATCTGCTGGGGACAAAAAAGATCAAAATCGAAAGAGCTACCTATGACCGGGACTCTTTTTTAACTCATCAGAAAAAGAAGAAATAAAGCAAAGAATCATACAACGTTGGCAAGCTTTTGGTGGAGCAATTTCATGAATAAGAAAATTCCACGAGTCCCTAAAAAAAGGGTGTACAACCAATGTATCTTACTAATGGTCTCATATGGACCTTAAAGATGGAACTTAACCAAAAGATCGACCCTCAAACTGAAAAAAATGTCATGTGCATATGAGAAAATCATGCTCGACTTTACATGGAGGGATCATAAGACAGAACATTATTCAAGAGAAAAGACAGGAGTCTGAGACATGATAGAAACTATTAGAAAATTAAAATGGTGTTGGGCTGGATATCTTGCAAGAATGTCAGACAACCGTTGGACATCAGGTCTCACAACGTGAACCCCAAGAGATAAGGTGCAAAGCCGACAGAAAGTGAGATTGAGTGACAAAGTAGATAAATTCAGAAAGTACTACCTCGGTAATGTACATGATAGAGAGGTCTGGCAGATCTTGAAGAAGTTCTATGTCCAACGGATGCTTACAGACGGATGATGAATACATCTGTTTGTGTAGCCCAGCTTTGAAGCGTTATTAGTTGTAAAGGCAGGAGAGGGCATCCGTTTTGCATACGCTTCATTAATTGCATTTATATGTGTGTCCCTTGGTTAAATCAATATCTACAGTGGATGAAGTCCACTCTGTCGGCACGGGATCTAACGACGTATACTTAGTTACGTGATGAGAGACGTGGCATTGAATATGAGAGACCTGTCTTTCTACAATTTTAACAAGGACCAACTTATTTGAAGCCATGTTACTGAATATATTACAACTATTGAATGTTCATACGTTGTCTATGAGCTGGTCGGTAAATGAATTTTTGTCTTTGAATATGCTTATCTCGGTAGACTGGCCTGTTGATATTAACTCAGCTTATTCAGGAACAGCGTTATAAATTTGGGACATCTACAAAGGATAAAATCGACTTCATCAACAACAGTCTACAAGATGAGCTTGCTAACCAAAACCCTATAATAGGATCTTGTGCTGATTTTAGATGTAATAGGCTTACGGATTTCACATTTCTTTTTGCATATATACATAGTGTGTGTGTGTGTGTGTGGATGTCACTATAAGGTTTTTTCTTGATCCAGATATTTAAGATTACCTAGAAAATAAAACAGTCTACCAACTGCATTAGCACCGTAGATCCCTACAGAATATCCCCTTATACACTAATCCCAGCGTCATTCTCACTTTTTCTGAGTTCTCTTTCGGGATTGTCATTTGCTATCCGTTTTTATCCCCTTTAATCGCACCCACAGTCTTCAATCTCTTATGGAAAAGGCCAGATATCGCAAGGAACCAAAGCTGAACCGTAGAATGGCTGACAGACGTCCTCAGTAAAATGATCTTTTGGCACCAAAAACGTACATGTATAGTGAAACACGACTGTCAGCGCTAGAGGTTGTAGTGATCACTCATTGCTCAGGCTCAAATAATATCGTCTCACCTTCGACTGAGTAACACCATTGGAGTGCATCTATTCACACATGTACAGTGTGTTCTGGATACTTTCTGAAGAGACCTAGAACATATATTGGTGGAGGAGCAAATGAAAATGTCTATTCGTTTGGTTTGCTTCCTGCAACTACTCAAATGCATGAGAAATCAAAATGTGGCTGTCGATTGCAATATTCATTACCTACCAGCAAACTTTGGCTTATTTTCCATTGAAAATGATTTATGTATCCGTTCCTTGCATCAGTGAATCACTGTGACCAACGCATATGCAAGAACAGATTACCCAAAAGAATATAAAAATGCTAGACCTTTTATCTGAAAGTACCTAAAAAAAAATAACAGCTCATGATTTGGGCATCGTTGGTCCAAAATGAAAAAAAAATACTTTTGGGAATAATCTAAAAAAAGGATTTACAATGGTGCTTGGTTTCCAAAATTCAGCCCAAAAGATCTTATCAGGTGCGCCCAGGGACACACATATGCAGACACACAATCAATTAAAGAATAATGTGTTGTCCACTTGACTGCTTGGTCGAGTGGGATATTTGGGGGAATATTCGATATCCACTTGCTCTAACGGTTAAAAGAAATACAAAAATCTTGTTCTTTTATTGACTCTAACAAATAGGATTAACTCTGATAGGATAAAAGATTATTGAATTCAAAATGGGAGACCGTAGTTAGATTTCCTAAATAATGGAAATAGCATTAATAATACCAACAATAAAAAAGCCCAGTGTGGTCACCCAATAAAAACTGTAACGTAGCTAATGTTTTTGATAGTATGCCGTACAAAAAGGTGAGATGAAAAAAGAAATTACTACTCACACCTTTTGCTGCGCCGTGATCACTAAAAAAAGTTCGAATTTATTAAAAAAACTAATTCAGCATACATTTACATTGTTAAAATCAAAACAAAAAATTCAAATATGTTTGGGAGGATAATTTTTTTTTTAAAGTTTTTTTTGTAGACTTAATAAGGAAATATATGCAAAATTCAAATTAACACCACGATAGAATGATGGAGATTGATTCGCAACCAACTGTGTTCACTTGATAATCAAAGCTCAGAATGAAATCCTCACAGAACCAGAAGATGACATCAATGGGCTCAGCAACAAAAGAACGAATTCCTTAATTGAAGTCGTCAGAAAGTTTGAGCCTAAGAGAACACAAACGATAATCAAACCAGAAATCTTATGAAAAAACACTAAAACCAACAACACTAACAACAACGATAGAAAAGATCGAAGCAACAAAACTCTCCAAAAGAAACGAAAATATAATAAAAGGAGCTACACGACAGCAGTCATTGAAAGGATTCTCGAAAAGGAGAAGGGCTTAAAGCTATCGGAAAATCTCCCAGTAAAGCAAATAAACAGTGTGCTACAAGCAAATGGAGATCTGACAACAGATAGAGACCGAATTTTCGAACGTCCCCTAGAATCTCATAAAAAGAACTTCCATTCAACGAAACAAAGGGTATGGAACAATAAATGGGAAACAAAAACCGAGAGTAATCAATTTCCCAGAAATTACTCCACAAGGAGTAAAGCAAGCCATCAAATAGACGAACGAAAGAAGGGTCCCTGGACCCAATAAGATCAGTATTGACTTACTATAAAAAGCTGAAAGAGTTATCACTTGGAAACTAACCATTTTGTTCAAAGTCAAAGAAGACTGGAATGCCGCAATCATAATGCTGCTATATAAATGAGGAGACACGAAAAAACTCGGCAACTACAGTCCAATATGCCTACACAACTGCATCTACAATCTAACACTAAAGTAATCAGCAACTAGATCACCAAAACACTCGATGAAAACCAACCACAGGAGAAAGCTGGCTTCAGAAAAAGCTTCTCAATCATTGTCAATCTCAATTCAGTCAATCAACAAAAAGCAAAAGCAGCAATATATAGAATGACACATGCTGCAGCACTTGTTGACTTTTAAAAGGCCTTTGACTCAGTGCAAAGTCATTGATGCAGTGGTATAACGGGGGGTAGACCCCGTAGATGTCATATTACAGCAACATTTCTATCCATGCAGCTGTTCCCTCATCAGGACATAAAAAGACTCTTCAACTAGGAAAAGGAGTGAGCTGAGTTGCTACCAGCTCACACGGACTCTTCACAGCCTGTCTTGAGATCATCTTCCGAAACCTATACTTTGGAACAGGAATCAGGATACACAGCGAATTCCGAAGTAATCTCAGATTTGCTGACGACATCATCCTTTTTGCAAAGAACCTTAACAATCTCTGAGTATTGATCGACAATTTAAATGAAACAAGCAAGAAAAGTAACCTGCACATGACCTTCAACAAAATTTATGTCATGTATAACAAGCATTTTAGGGACAAAGACGCAACAATCGGAATTGAAAATGCAGAGCTGAAGAAAGTAGACCACTACCTACATCTACCTCGGTCAGCGAGTCTCCATGAGGTCATCAAATGAATGAGAAATAGAGCTCTACCGAAAGCTTGCCAACCCAGGGTGATTTCTCGCTTTTTTTCTCGTCGTTTTTCTAATATATTATAGCTGCCTCATTATCTCTCCATGTGAGGTTGAGCATGATTCTCTCAGGTGCACGTTCGTTGGTCAATCTTTGATAAGGTTCAATGTTTCAGCTCCATACATGAATATCAAAAGGATGCATTGGTTGTATACCTTTCTTCGTATGTCTTGTGTGACTTATTTGCAATAAGGCAGCATATCATATCAGAGAAAAGACTGGAGTTCGAGACATCAGGGAAACCTTTAGAAAACTATCTGTATTGCAATCGGCTGAATCTTTTGCAAGAATGTCAGACAACTGCTAGACTTAGATCATGGATCTCCAGCGATCATGTACGAAATTGTGGCCGATAGATCATAAGATGGCGTGACGAACTACATGAATTCAGAAAGTACTGGATTGGTGATGCTCACGATAACGAGGTCTGGGTAATGTTGGGGAATCTATGTCCAACTATGAACGCTAAAATACATACACTCATAAATATGTAGCCAACCTGGCAGCCGGACAAAATTGAAATCTGTAGAGACCCATGTTTACAGTTTTGGTGATAATATCTAATAATCTCCATTAAGCAGCAATCATTATGGCTCAACAGATGGATTTACGTCTTTTAGACTTCCTTACATTAAGACTGTGACTATAATCCCTGCCGAGTCTTACCAGTAAATGTTACCGTCTCAACTGTCCCTCTTTTGCCCCGGGTACCACTCAATTAATATTTTACACCATCTCTTATCCTCCCTCCTTCCTATGTTTCTTGTCTGTTCCAAGTGATCCAAGTGACAATCTCTATCATAAATAGAAATATGTTTTCTTGAATATATTACTCCTGCAATAACACCTGGCATTGCTTTCGGGAGGTTAACAGCAAATTTAACAACACCACGTCTCCTTGCTTTAATCTCCTAAAAATGAAGAACGAAAAGAAGATAACCTTTGCTTTTGAACTCGAAATGTGAAAAAAAAAGGTTTTTCCTCGAATTTGACCCCTAAAATTTGAAATAATGCTGACTCAATTTTTACCCTTTGAATGATATTATTTTAGAGTTATCCCACCTCAATCGTGATTCCCTGAAGAAAAATTAGAAAAAATTAAAAAAAAAAACGATTTTGATCCTTAGAAGAGAAAAGATTCCCCTTGAATCTGTTCCTTATAGATAGCAAAGAAATCTTCCACCTCGTTTTTGAACCCTGATTGAGAAAAAAAAAGTTCCTATTCGATCTTTATCCCAAGATTGGGAGAGAGTGTTTCATTTAAACCTTAAAGTGAAAAATGAATGTACCCCTGAATTGTGACTCGGACAAAACCTCCAGTCAAATAATTTCGTGGGGTTTTTTTTTGTTTGTTTTTTGCTTTCAGATGATCCCTAAATGAATTGAAGGAAAACACCCCAAATATTTCGAAGCTGTAGTTTTAGGTGATGGGCGGAAAATTCATCAAATATCTTTTGACATTCTACGATTTTTAAGTGGGTAAAATGGATGAGAATTCAAAGAGGTAGCCCCTGACAAGATATGTATGTAATATGCTTGGGTGCCTGTATTTACGATCTCATCGATTCATTAGCAGGCGAAATTCATATTCTGTCTTCTTGCTCCAGTTTTCTCCATTTCGTATTATTTGTTTGTACCTTGTACCAACAGATGCAATTGTCTTTTATTGTCCAATTATCGTAAATGATGCAGTAAAGATGAGATGGAAGGGAAGCTGCTCAAAGATTGATTATTGCTGTATATGGGTTGGAATAATATTTACCTTAAAACTGTTCACAAATTCTGGTTCTATCGAAAATGAGAAATCTAATTCATTTCAGATATTTCTATGGTAACCATTTTCCTAAGAAATATGCCATTAGCTTTATCTAATGTAGAATTATGCAATCCAGGTTTTGATAAGTAAAGTTGAGTCAGTATAGTGTCCTGAACAACAGACAAGACAAATGAAGGAAAGTTAGTTGGCTCACGAGAGATTGAAGAATCAGGAATGGTAACTTACTAAATAGTCAGTGTCACCTGATCTACGTCTTTTTGAAGCCTACTGTATTGGGGATGATCAGTTGTATATTTGAGAAAAGAGGCCATTAATTGATAATTACCTTTTTCACTCTATGTTATGATCACTGAATTAAAAAGATGGCGTTGATGCTACAAAACACAAACGGGGGGGGGGTAATTTAACATAACATTACGATTTGAATTGAACTCAACACTAGAAATATATCCTTTGGGAGAAATAATACAGAAACAAAGAAACT
This sequence comes from Thysanoteuthis rhombus, assembly GCA_963457665.1. Lineage (NCBI taxonomy): Eukaryota > Metazoa > Mollusca > Cephalopoda > Oegopsida > Thysanoteuthidae > Thysanoteuthis > Thysanoteuthis major. Next base: position 42,200,971 of record OY735224.1, on the reverse strand, counting down.
TTTTTCTGGAGATAATGAAGAGTGAATGTTTGAATTTTCGCCCTCTAGCTGCATTGGTGCAGTATATATACGCAATACAAATGTACATACATAGTCAGCCAGACTCACTAAAAAACAGAAAAACCTAGGATTCAAAGGATAAAGAAAGAGAGAAACTTAGTTGAAGAAAAAACGACAAAATTATTCTGCTTTTTCCTGGCTGCCTTTGAATATTACACTTTAAGTGATAACATTAAGGGAAATTTAATTTGAGATGAATGTAGGAACAAAGGCAGCAGGAAGGAAATTTAGGTAGTTTGATAAGAGGGTGAAAAGAAAGCTTTAAAGAAATTTAGGTAGTTTGGTAAGAGGGTTCCTACAGAGGGTGTGAAAAGGTAAGTAGTTTTGTGGGAGGATAGGAAGATCTTAAAAAATGAAACTAATCCTTGTTTGCATAACATTTAGATAAAAAATATGCTGAGGCAACAAAGATCAGGAGGGATTTAGGAGAGACTGGGAAGATGCAGGGATAATGAATGATCAACGTGGTCAGAACTCGTTGGATTTCCAAGGCGTCAACGAGAATAAATATTCGTAAAATGAAACATTCAGAAACTGAAATGAGTATCTTTCCTTGGAAAGACACAATTCAATGATCGGGAAGGACTGACGCCATCGAGTAAATAACCAGATTGAAAACAGGTCAGCTCAGTTACCCAATAGAAACAATCATGTGGGGAACGTTTTTTGAGGGTTATCCTGTGTTGAGGATGATCAATTAAAACATTTTCAAAAGGGATTATCAATAAGTGAGTGACTTATTATGCCTCATGTTGGGTAGTGATCATATTATGGAAGGGGATTTCGAAAAAACAAAAAAAAGGTTTTTCTATACATCATCATCATCATCATCATCATCATCATCATCATCATCATCATCATCAGTTTTTAGCGTCTGTTGTTTGATATAGACCTTCTTCAAGATTCGTCAGACCTCTGTGTCATGGGTGTACTTTCTAAATTTGTCTATTTCATCACCCCTTCTGATGTTTTACCGGTCACAGTTTTGCATATGATCTCTGATCTCGTTTTAAGTCAATGATGTCCACCACTCGTCTGACATTCTTGCAACATGGCTTGCCCATTGCAATTTGATTTTTCGAATTTTCAGCTCTGTAGCTCTGACGATACTGCTGGTACGCTTTAAACATACGTGCATACATACAGATCCAACTGGATAAAATCATGTAAACCTGTAGAAACTTATTTTGACTATGTTGACAGTTTTGGTTGACAGTTTCTATTACAGAGAGAAAAAATAAAACGAAAGCTGAAGAAGAATTGAAAGAAGGAAATCTACTCAACAAAAAAAGAATCCCTTTGAAATAGCCGTAATTATTGCACTCCAACAGGATTTGCATAAGCTGTATAAGCAGTGAAAAGATATCCCAACTTCCACGGGAGAAAACATGATGGAAATCCTTCTTGACTAGGATTTGGTATATAAACTGATGCAAAAATATATACACGATAGAGGATTTAGCCAGGGAAATCTCACTATTTGCATGGTTGGACGAAAATAAACCTAAGATAAAAAGCTAGTAAAATACAATAAAATGAGGATAAATTCGAAAAAGCGACCCTGAATGGAATTGAAGTGAGAAAAAAGAAAGATCTGTTCAGGCAGAAGGCACAACAGGATAAGGTTTTATATGTTGACGAGGGAAATAACGTAGACTTGTGTCACTCTCTGTGTCAATAGATTAGTGATCGGTTGAAAGAGTTTCGGCTTTCAATTTGCTCTGGATTAAGGGGAATAAATAAGACTTAAAATCCCCAGAAGAAAGAAGGGAATAAATGAATAAGTTTTGGAAGAAGGAGAGGGATACATAATGAAAACAGGTGTGAACGATTGGGGGGAGAAGATAACCCTGAAAACAGGGGAAAGTGAGGCAGGCAGAAATTTGAATTAAAACGCTACAGATGACATACAATGTCAATGTAAGAATTGAGTTTATTAGAAAATAAATGTGAATAAAACAGAAAAAAGATTAAGTAAATATATATATATATATATATATATACATATATATATATATATATATATATATATATATATATATATATATATATATATATATATATATAAGTGTGTGTGTGTGCCTGTATGTGTGTGTGTGTGTGTCTGTCTGTCTGTCTGTCTGTGTGTATGTGCGCGTGTGTGTGTATGTGATTTGACATTGTGGAAGTGAAAGAAATTTGGAAAAACAAACAATAGTTACATCTCATAAATTTGAATTATCACAAGGACAGGCTCAATTCATCTCGCTGGTTCCACGAGTCTTTTCTTAAAGCACGAAGCGTTGCAGAATCAGTTGACAGAACCAACAAAACCAACAAAAGGCATCAAGCTTGTCTTTGATAATAAAAGAAAATGCAACGCTTGCTTTTCTATTTTTTTGCTTTCCATATTGTCAAATCCCCAAACAGCATTCCGTCGGATTACCTCTCATCCACACATCATACATATGCAAATGCGTGTGGGCGTGTGTGTGTGTATCATAATTGTGTTCTAAAGTTTTTGCATTCATGTTGAAAGTGCCGAATATTTTTTCAAGCTTTTCCATTGTAATTGAAACTTCATCTGACGGAGCGCCAACAAACATACTTCTGGCAATTATGAAGATCATGGAAAACTGATTCTATCCTCGAAAATACTCACTAGGTTAGGTTCAGCTTTAGAACTACAAATATCTTCAAGGTGTGTGTGACAGGGTTCAACAAACATCCCTCAATTCATTTTTGATAATTTGGATCTTTCTTTTTGTGGCCTTAGGTCACATTAAGCTTATTTGTTGTCTACTACCTTTCTCTTTATCATATGAATCCAAATATCTTTTTGGAAAGATTATGCCGAAAATAAAGTTGTAAGTGTAAAACCTAAGTAGATATAGTTAGTTGCTCAATAAAAAATCGTCACTCAACCAATCTTTTTTGGCATTATGCTACGTTGAGGGATATCAATTAAAAATTGTAAAACGAGGTGATCAATGAATAACTTACTTCTTTCGTCTTTTGTTGAGTGATGATCACTATATAAAAAAAATCAGAATCCCAAAAAAAATGCATAAAATCTGATGAAAAATTGAATCAGTCACGAAAGAATTATCGGGAGGGAAGGCTCAAAAGCACGCTACTATCAAGATATGTTTGAATTTGCATCCCTCTAAATCAATCGATGTAGCCTGTATGCATAACACATACATAGCCAGCTAGATTAACTGAAGAGACTTGTGTTGATATTGACTAGATTGAAATATAGTTTTTTCCTGTTGTTGATGCTTTCTAATGGTCAATGAAGAAGCTATCAATATTAGATTGGACAACCCTTGGGTATTCTCTTGCATTTTTGGAACACCTTTGCCGTGCATTAAACTAGAGCTTGCTTTTACAGTGGGAACCGTTAGCACGATTACTCCACGCCCCACTGAACAAAGTTTCAATGAAAATATGAAGTTAGTGGTGAAAATTGGCGAAAAGTAAGGGTTTACCTAAGCGTCGTTCCTCTCCGTATCATCTCTTTCTCTTCTCCTTTCACTATTCCTATCCATTCTCTCTTCCTCTATCTATCACTACAGTGGACTTACCCCGATCATTATCCCTTCAATTCCTTTTCTACCTTTGTCTCTTCCACCTTCTCTCTCCTCTCTCTTCCCTTCCCTTTCTTCTTTCATTACCTCTGTATATTTTCCCTCTCTATCTTTTCCCCCCCGTTTTTTCTTTTTTCTTTCTCACTTTCTGACTCTTCACCTTTTTATTGGTCTTCCCTCCTCTTCATTTCTCTGACACACCCTTTCTTTCTCCTCCAATCAGTTAATCACTGCTCTTTTCTCTTCCTTTTCTTCCCTCCACTAGTCTCCTGTTTCTCTTCATATATGCTCCCCCACACACTCTCTGTCTCTCTGTCTCTTTCTTTTGCTTCCCCCAGCTCGTCGATTGTCCTCTCCAGCTTCTCATTTTCCTTCTCTCTCCTCCTCTCTCTCACTCTCCAATCTTGTCCATCCCTCTCTTTGACTTTCCCTCCTCCTTATCTCCTGTCTTTCTCTCCTACTCTCCCCTTTGACTCCTCCATCATGTACTCCTGCATTTCAATGGCCTATGTTGGTTCTACTCGTGTCTACCATTCAATATCAAATAGCACAAGAAATCTCTGATCCAAACTGCAAACCAATTATAAATGAAACGTCTTTTATTTCACCTTTACCTAAAGATTTAATGCTTTTTATTTATCATCGTCGCTTCACTTAACAAAGCAACTAATCATACCGTCTTCAACGATGGTAATATATTCTTTTGTTTTGCCAAGGCAAGAAAGAAACAAAGGTATATAAACAATGACAGACTTCCAACGTGTCTGACCTGAGAGTACACAATTGATCATTTCACTTTGAGACATCGGCTTAATCAGCCAATCGTAAATCTAGCCATAGACAGGAAGAGAAGTATGTTGTTCAAAATCTGAACATCAATGAGTTGTACACCTACGTTGTAATTTATCCCATATAGATAGATTCATAATAAAGCGATACACACATGTGTGTGTGTGTGTGTGTGTGTGTGTGTGTTTCCTGTTGTAGCCCCATCTCCTTTAATTATTAAATCTTCTCACATTGCCTGGGCCAAATAATATATTAATTCCAAATAGAGTTTCAATATGATATAACAAAATTATATATATATATATATATATATATATATATATATATAAACAAAACTTCACCAGAGAAATATATATATATATATATATATATATATATATATATATATATATATATATGAATATATATATATATATATATATATATATATATATATATATATATATATATATATATTTATATATATATTTTTTTTTTTTTTTTCTGGCGAAGTTTTGTTTTTCTGCTTTTCACTTCTTCCAATTTTGAAGTCTGCTGGTACATTTTCCATTCACTAATTGACAGATATTCTCTTTATTAACAATGACTACAGCTGGTCTCCTGTCTTGAGTAGATCAGAGTGTTTGAATCTGTAAGTCTCCGAAAATATTACCTTTCGTATTCTTTAGAATATTCCCTGCCATCTTCACATAACATTAAATAGTATTGTAAAATTTTTATCATTGGCAGAAATTTCAGTCCATAACAACAAACCCAATATAAATGAAAACATTTCTATCCCACCCTGACCTGGCGATCTGTTATATCTAAGTCATTATAGTTGTTTCATGGAGCGAAACATCTAATCATTCTTGCAGATATCTCTTTCAACGCTGGTAATGTCACTGTTCGTTTCTCTAAAGCCGTGGACAAAGATACCGAGATATATTAAATATGTTATATTTTCATCGCACCTGACCTGGAAGATACACAATTAACCATTACACTTTGAGACATTGGATTATTCAGTCAGTCGTACAGCAATAAATTCGGAAGGAAACTACAGCTGTAGATCAGTATCAGGATTTTAATTGCTTCTCTCTCCTCTTGTTGGGTGTTGATTGCTAAAACAGGCTGCACTAAAACAGGCATGAACATTGCCAGACGTAAACTAGTGACTAATTTAGCATAAATTTACATTGCAAATTGAAGTCCAAATTAAAACGATTTCTGCAGGTTATAAAGAGAAACGAAGGTTTTTTTCTGACCATATTATGGACTAAATAATGGAATTTTCAGCCTGTATCTCCATTAGTGCCGTTTGTAAGCACGACACAAAGATGAATAGCCCACAAGCCAGAAAGAATTAGGAAAACTGAAAAATTTGATGTTGACAGTTGTGGTAAACAGTTTCTAATAGAGAGATAGAAAGATATATATATATATATATATATATATATATATATATATATATATATATATATATATATACATATATATATATATATATATATATATATATACAGACATTCAGACAGACACAGTCTGACGGATAGAGAGTAAATGAAAGGAATAGATAGATAGATAGATAGATACATACATACATACATACATACATATGAACAAACTGAGATGGATGGATAAGATAGAACAAGCTGATTGGTATTTGGATACTTTTGCGGATTCATAAGTAATAAGTCTTGTACACCCTGACTTGTCCGGCCACTGACAGATTATGGTGTGATGATACTCTACGACGATTCAAAGAAAGTATGAATGGTTCGAATATTGACAGAGATCATTAATAACCAACGATTATTCATAATATGAAGTTAATTTAAAAATATGAAGCAGAATTTATCATTCTCGTCTCACGTGATTTATAATCGATGATTGCCTCCCTTATTAATCATTACAATCGATCAAAAAGAAGCATAAAGTGAACTCGACTCCCACAGCTACAAACACACAGATAAATAGAAACAGACCGAAGTATAAACAGACACAGACTCACACATGCACGTGCATGCATTAGCACAAAAATGATATTCATTGATTTATTAATTATTACAAAATAAAAACCATTGAAACGAAAATGATGGAATCAGATGTAGACGTATGCATTTCGGTTGACATTCAAGTAATTTTGCTCTTTGGTTCCTTCATATATAGTCTTGCACTCTCCGGGCGGACCCCAACAATTTCTAGTAGACCCAAGAGCAAATATTTGGGCAAGTCAAATTTCCCACCAAAATTAGAGAAAATATTTCTTCCAAATACTTTCAATCCATAAGACCTTTGTTCCATCCGGCGATTTGTCAGTTTAGAGAATAATTATTCTTCAAGCTCCAAGGGAGGATTTTTCATTAATAAAGTTATCATAATTGTGAGTGCAAATATTAAACTATGAGGGATATTTGCATCTACCCCGGTGTGCATACAGGCCCACTCAGAATGTGTGATGTCTCAAAATTCGTTAGGTTGGGTAAATAAAGGAATATTCAAAATAACAAAATGCGTTTTCGACAATAGTGACAGGTGAACCAAGATATCTTTTTCAGTTATTTTCCCCGTGCCATAGGGATCTAAAAATCTCCTCAAAAATAACCTATGAGATTTTGATTAAAAAATATAATTACTTTTCATTCATAAATGGATTTATTTATTCTAGAAAGATATAGGAAAATATTAAACTTATTTGATCTGAACATCCCTATTTGATTTTACGAAATCTCTGTAGAATAACTTGTTTTTCTGTGATGTTATGTATTTCAAGTTATTTTTCTCCAGATATCCTTCCTGGAATCCCTATTAGCATATATATATATATATATATATATATATATATATATATATATATATATATATATATAAAAAGAGAGAGAGAGAGAGAGAGAGAGATAGAGATAGATAGATAGAGAGAGAGATACATAGAAGTTGTGTTTGTATCAAGGCGTTGAATTCCGATTATACATATGTTATCAGTTGTATTGAATAGTTTGATTTAAGTTCAAACACTTCCTACGTGGTTGAAGCTTAGGGGTAACATTTGCGCAGTCTATTATGAGTTTCTTAAAGTGTATAGAGTAGTAGTTTCTTATAGACATTGTAGTATATATATATATATATATATATATATATATATATATAGAGAGAGAGAGAGAGAGAGAGAGAGAGAGAGTAATTTAAAGTTTTTAGTAATTTAGATTTACACAAAAATTCCCAACAAACGAGTAAATACAATGCATAACGTATGTACAATCCCAAATTGAGGACATGATACTAACTCAAATTAAGTTATAAACTGACCATTTGGGAAGCATATATATGTGTGTGTGTGTGTGTGTGTGTATAATGCGTATGTATTTAATGCGAAATGGTAGATGTGATCAAAATCAGTTCATGCTGTGTAAAAATATCACCTTGTTATGATTAGCTTCTCTAAAAATATCCGGCTTTCTGTTCCCAAATATCGAACTGAAGTATTTATACATGTATTGGCGCCAATGGGGATAAATATCATGAAATCAGGCATCATAGAAATTACCCAGATTCACATAAAAGTGCATTGCATATATATATATATATATATATATATATATATGTGTGTGTGTGTGTGTGTGTGTGTGTGTGTGTTTGTGTGTGCATGTGTGTGTGCGTGTGTGAGTGTGTGCATGTGCGTGTGCATGTGTTTCTGTGTATGTGTTGGAGTGCATGTGTTTGTATCCGTGTGGGTTATACCAATCAGGGAAACAATATTTCCTAAATGGCTCTGAATCCTATTTTCAGCTTTATTTACGCATTGGATATTTGTTTTCTATCGATGGAAGCGAGTGGAACAATTGTGTGACTGTTATGGATTTTACAATTCAGTTCAATTACGTTTCAACCAAACAGTCAAGTCTTGTTCAGTGAGTAGAAACCAACTACTTCAACCGTACCATCAAAAATGACTTTGTATGTGAAGCATATGGATTCACATTTATTCTTATGTACGTGGGTAATAGAGTAATGGAGAATGGCTTTCTGTTGATCACAAACAGATTTCATTATTTTTCTTTTATTTTGTTTTTGTTACTCATATTTTTATTATTCATTAATTCTAATTTCATCTCGTGATCGAAACTTAAAATTCTTTTGGACAACATCAGTTGGACCCCATACCGTGACAAAGAACGAAAATTAATTGTTAATTATTATACGTGTGGATGACACACAGAGCTAATTAAAAGATAAGTATGGATCACCAACCTATTCACACACACACACACACACACTGCAGACACACACACACTACAGACACACACATATAAGGGCTTTGCCCAAATGATTAAGAAATTTGAATACTGTTCAAGAAACTAAAGCTATAATGATTTTGCTGTTTTTCTTTGAGATTTGTATTTTTGTCTGCAGCGCCCTCTATGAGGTATTGTACACACAACAAAACAGGGATGACGTCGAAGGAGGCATAAGAAATTAACTCAAGTAATCTTCAATGTCATTTCCTGAACTTTTGTGCTGCATCTATCTATTTGATATCTATCTAATATCCTGTGTGCTTTGAAAAATCGTGGAAACCTGAAGTAAACAATAGGCTTAGTTGTAGTGCAACTTTTATTATAGCAATGATCATTTTAAGTTCGATTTATTGAATTATTCTTATTTACTAGTGTGGATTTTACAATAAGTTCACTTACGTTCAAACGAAACATATCATATATTTTTGTACATTTCATTTGATAAAGTATTATAAATCATTGTTTTTTATTTTATGATTACCTTATACCTTCACCCTTTTTTTATCAAAAATTTGCGATAAAAAGCAACTAACACATCAAAATGAAGGTAAGAGAAAGCCATAAATTGAAAAGATAAAAATGTATCAGAATCGGTTGGTGAATGGAAATATGAACTAACTAGTTTAAGTGTGCTCTCGAAAATGATGACATATGTAAGATGTATGGATGCACATTGCATTTTGGATACGTGGATAATAGACACGTGCATTTTTGTGAGCATGTGAATAGCGTTCTGTACACCACAGACATAATTTTTTAAATCATTTTTGTTTTCGTTTTTTTTTTTAATGTTATTTCTTATATCTTTATAAAAATACTTATAAAAGTGACCGGGTTATCTTAGAATATATTGGCACTAAGAAATATGAAGCTCTTATATAAGGTAATCCATTTTGACATTAAATTCGATTTATCCCATTTTACGTTTTTTCAAGTCTCATATTAACTCGATCTGTTTTATGTGTTATCAGACAAAGTCTCAAGTGATTCTATAACCCAACTATCATTGATGTCATAATAGGAAGTTGAAATAACCAATGAGATTACAACATCATGGATAGTCCATTTTGCCCTATCCCGAATTCTCTCCAAGACATACATGTATCTGATTAACAGCAGGTCCACTATGAACAACATTGGGTTATTTCAGGTGCATCACGGCAAACAAACAAGAAAAAAATTTGCTAACATGGTTATTGAAACCTTTAGATTCAGCATTTTTACTACGTCATCAGAACTCCAAAATTTTGCTCCATAGGAATAACAGAAACTTCTTCCCCAGCTGAGCAAAGGCATAAGTTTCCTTTCTTGTTGCAGGTTTATGCAATCCCATGGCAGAACTTGGAAGCAATTATTATGCTTCAGTAAAGGCTAAATATAGCAAATAAAACTTGCAGATCGAGTGAGCAAAAGTATATCTCAGGTAGACAGTTTTTTGCTGCGCTGACACCCCATCAGCCTTGATACAAAAGGTGCGAGTGTTTTTCAGATGTCCAATGACTCCTTTCTGCCTCTTGGTTGAGGAGAAACAAAACCCAACCGAAACAAATTTTCGCCTATTTAGTTTTATTTTTGCATTTTTTTAATGTATATCTGATCTCTTTTGTAGTTATATGTACATGTTTGTATGAACGAGTAGGGATGTATACATTTTCTGATACGTGTACAACGTAGCTAGTTGACATGCGCGCGTGGGTGTTTGAAAAAAACATTTTGAAGCCCCTGCACTTGCTGCCAACTCCACCTCCCTCGAACTGGAGTAAATTCTACGCAAAATAGCCACTTAAAACTGAGGAAATAATTGCCTTTATTTTCATTTCTGCTAAAATAAGCACTCTGTATTTAAATAGCATTGGCTTTGAGTTAAAACTGCGTCTCTTAAATACTTTTATAGTCTCTGTTCGGCGCAGTTTGTCCCCTGATAAAAACAGCCGACCATTTCAGCTTGTACTGCACTTTCCATTTTGAAAAGATTCAACTCAATTAATTTTATTGCTCTGAAAGAAACGTATATAAAAATATGACAGGCAGCCATTTTGTATCCCCGGCTTTTGAAGGCAGGACAAATTGCCGGCGCATTTATTGACAGCTGCATCTTTCTTTCTTTCTCTTTATCTTGCCTCGTTTTCGCTTTCTCTTTATTGCGTCTTATTCAATTTTGATCATACGCTTCTTTGATGCAGATGTGGTGGTAGCCAAGTGGTTAAAAGCACGGAAAAGGGAACAGGTTCAAGTCTTTTATCTCAGTTTTACTCAAAAATATTGAACAACCGTAGACACCAAAGGCAGTGACGGGTTACATCCTTTTTTTATACGTGTACGCGTTTGTGAGTTTGTACGTATCTGTGTTCGTGTATTCCCGCGCTTCTGACCACACAGTCTACAGACTACAGAAAATTAGCTTCAGCTTATCTATAATTCTCTAATAACATCTAGGTTCTTTAGAATCTAGATGTTTGTAGATTTTTTTTTTCCGTTCTATTTTATATCTTTTCCAATTGAAAACGCCAGAGATGTCAAGAATATTAATTATTCTGATCATATTCAGTCTTTGATGGAAAATTTTACATGACTTCAAGTGCTGACTCCAAGGCTGTTTGATTACTGACTGTGATGGTGTTTTCAATGCATTCTAATCATTGGGTGAAGTATTGTTTCATCAATAATTTTGACGTAGCTTTTACCTTCATCTTAATAGTTCTAGATATATATGAGACGCTCTAGCCACTTTAACCCATTAAAAATGACAATAAAAGGCTAACAGTACGTTTCGGTGCGTTCTAGCGTTTTCAACTCATTTTTACGGGTGATATAGCGCGAAAAAATTGTTTCCAACACTAGATAAGGGTGGATCCATGCATTTCCCAAATACATAAGCGTCAAGTAAATCCAAGCCACGTCGGCCAAAACACGAACTCGCTTTGATATTTTAGTTTATAGTAACTGTTACATCGCTCAGCACCTCCTACCAATCGTACATTAGTAACGCTTTATTCAAACCTGTCATAGAAGTTTTGATTATGTTCTTATTTCACTATCGAATGACGTTGTTGAAAAAACCGTAGCCACCAAAAATGACGAAAGGTTATTCCCTTCTTATACGTGTTTGTATTTATGTTTATACGTTCCAACGCTCCTGGCCAAACAATTCTGTTCAACTACTTAAAATGGCATTATCAATTTAAGTTCATTAATAACATCTGAAAACATACTTTTTTTACTCTAAAAATGGTGTTTCGCAGTGGAAACATTATTTAGATTCACCAGAAGAGATTTTTTTACTCTATTTTAAATGTTTTTCCTGTGGGAAATGGAATTTATTTCGACAATAGTTATTCTTCGACAGAATTTTTACACAACTTCAAATTTTAACGCTATGGTTGTTCATTTATTAATTGTGATGGCGATTTCCTCTACGGTCTGAATTCCTTTTCTTAACTTGATTTTGCCTTTATTAGCTTTTTGAAAACGTTTACTATCTGACCATCGACCATAACGGTCAACATAGTTTTTTTCCAGTTTTGAGGATATTCTGACTAGCTTTGTATGTTTTATGCGAGCTGGTTGCGCCAATGGAGCTAAAGGGTTAGACATAAATGTTCAAAGAATAAATTCCCTTAAAAGGGTTCATTTTAATTGTAAGTTTTTGCCAAATTAGTCCCGTTCATGTTTGTTATTTGAAAGTTCACTGCACAACAAAAGGCGAGAGGAGTAACTAATTAATTGATCACCCCTCTTCGCATTTTTGATTGATCACCTCGAAAACAGTATGCTGCCAAAAGACATTGGTCACATGATGGTTTTATTCATTGACTAACCAGACTTGTTTTTTTCTTGTATTTTTCGAAGTAAATGCAGTCTACTACGACATTAGAAAATCAATGAGACGATATAATGTAACTCTATGGAGCATTTGTTCACTCGAAACGTTGAGCAAGAAAACCCAAGTCATAAAAACATACACAGCAAAATAGCATATTTGCTATGTCATCATAAAAGTCATCTCTTGTTAATTTCCGATTTACATAAGATTTTCTTTCTTGGAGTAATTTGATTAGGCTTGGCCGACTCTTGAAGTTAATTTGATAGTGTTTCAAGAAAATCTGTGGATGTTGTTGAATGCGATGGAAACATATCGTCTTGCAGCGGCTGACGAGATACTTTTTTCCGACATGGCATCATCAAAAATATTCTAGTCTAGAGACGTTAAACCACACTTTTCAGTCAGAATGATATAAAGAAAGTATATTACGCTCAGTTGTGGACACTGAACAAAGGAAGTCGTTTACTCTACCAGGGTTGCTTATCCCTTCTGCTAATTCATAACAATCCAACGGTTTGATATTTCACCTACATTGCTGGATGTGGCCTTGAAATCATATCAATAGAAGTGATACGAACAACAAATCACGGCTGATGTTATATTCATTGATCCCCCATCGTCAAATACATTTTTGAGTAACAAAATAATAAATAAATAAAATTAATTAATAAATAAAAAATCAAAGTTATAGAATAGATGTCTTGTAACAAATAACATCCATTTACAATACATCATGATAGTATCCTATTTACAATAACAAACAAACGAATATGTATTATGATACGGCATTAAAGATAAAATATTAAAACCATAACTTAAGGTGAGTTGATATTTGATGAATACTGTTGGGGAGCCATGACAAAATCACTGTTTTATTTAAAATACCCGAAACGGTACAAAGTAAACAATGAATGATCTCAACAACAAAAATTCACACATAGTACCACAATATCTAGTTGAGTGTAGCGAGAAAAAAACTCTAAAAAAAATGTACGTTATCACACGATGGGAAATAAATGACTCAAGGACAAATTTTTGAAAATTTCATTTTATATATATATTTCGTGTTAAAAACTGTAAATCTTTCCAAGATATGAAAGTTAATTTATACATCACATAATCTTTTATTCAAACAGGTTTCCAAAAAACGTATTTGACGATATGGGATCAATAAGTATAACTACAGATTTGATTCATTTTTTGTGTCCTTTCTATTGAATATTAACGCATGTGAGTATTCAATCCGTTGTGAGATTTTTAATCTTGGACAATATACATACATACATATAGATATATATATATATATATATATATATATATATATATATATATATATATATATATATATATATATATATATATATATATATATATATATATATATATATATATATATTGATTAGTGCTGGTTTTTATGTAGTACTGTTTTGTTGTACGATTAATGTGAAAGTAAGAGCCTGAAAACACATTTTAGATGGATAGATATTTGAAATTCCATTACTGAAAGAAAAACTTTAAAGACTGAAATGCCATTGATCAATATTGTATGAATCATCTCAGAAAAACCTAAGGAAATTGATTCCAAAACAAGTTCTATATTTTTCTTCACTCATTTATTGTTTGTTTTGTATTGCACCAGACAATTCTTTTTCTTCCTAATTATTAATCTCTAAAGGTGACAAAAGATGTAATTTATTCACTTAATTGAATCAAAGTATATTTCTATCGTATTTTTTACTCCTGTGAAGATTCAAAGAAACTGAAAGTACAATACTTTAGAAAGACGTAAGTGAATTTTGTAAAGAAAACAACATATTTCTTCTTTTCATAAATAGATTTACGCAAAGAAAAATGTTACAAGATGTCATTTTTGTCCAAGTGCTCCGATGGCAGATCATTTGATTCAAATGTAAGTTACTAACGTTTCTGATTTCCATAGTCGAAGGTTTTTTATTCTCCAAACTCACAATTGAAAATAAACAAATCCCACTCATGCAAACCAACACGTATATGAGTGGGTGCACATGATAAGTGTCCAGCGAGGTATTTTTCAGAAGATCACATTTTCGTTATTTTCAGAGCTACAATTCTCGTGGTTCTAATTTTGAAGTTTGAACATTTTGCATTATCATTCAGAGGGGGGTCAAACTTCAGAATGAAATAAAATCAACCGTTCTTTCTTTTTGTTTTTTTCTGGCGTCTTGAGAAAGTCCAGAAACTTCAAGATTTATTACCATCAATTCCACATATAGTCTGAATAACCATAATTCATTCCTATTTCTAATCATATGAATATATATATATATATATATATATATATATATATGTAATTTCTCATAAATATATATATACACTGACTACACACACACACAAACATATATATATATATATATATATATATGTGTGTGTGTGTGTGTGTGTGTGTGTGTGTGTGTAATCTTATCATTTACAGACAAGCTTTATGAATTTCACAAATTGTAATGAATATTCTGTGAATTAGTTCATGAGATGCCAAAGCAATGGATTACAAACCACATTTTATATACTTTTTATCCGTCACAACCTGTTCATTCCATATTTCAACGCAAAATTATCTTTTCTGTCCCATATATCATTCAATTCGGAAAATGAAAAAAGAGTCATTTATTTACACTAAAGAATTGAAAAAGTTTATTAAAAATAGTTTGTTCACGTGAACATTCCAAGAAACTAAAAGTACGATTTGTTTGTGTACGCACATACATAAAAGCATAAATACGCACACGCACACAGACACGCATATATGTAAAGAGAGAAAATTTGATTATAGAAGGCAAACTTTATCAAATAAGGAAATGATTATCATGCATAATATTCTATGCATTAATTCAAAAGTATCCAAGGCTATTAGTTACCAATTCATACACT
Organism: Thysanoteuthis rhombus; assembly: GCA_963457665.1. Classification (NCBI taxonomy): domain Eukaryota; kingdom Metazoa; phylum Mollusca; class Cephalopoda; order Oegopsida; family Thysanoteuthidae; genus Thysanoteuthis; species Thysanoteuthis major. Next base: position 42,185,546 of record OY735224.1, on the reverse strand, counting down.
CGTGCAAACACACACACACATACTCACACACGCATCTCTCTCTCTCCCTCTCTCTCTCTCTCTCTCTCTCTCTCTCTATATATATATATATATATATATATATATATATATATATATATAACTTGGCAATCGTTCTATGTATAGCACTAAAAAATCCTCTTTTTTCCATGGATTCATTATTATTTATTTTTGAGGTCACCTTCACAGAACAGAGATCGAAATCGAAATACTCGAAATTTTCACACCTGTCAATATCAAGAAAGTGAATCAATTTTGTCAAGTAAACAACAGATTTTGTCCTATTCATAAATAGATTCACACAGAGAAAAATGTTCCCACACGGTTATTGTTTTCGAAGTTGACATTTTTGTCGAGCCATTCTAATAATAGATCCGCTGATCTATTGCTTTATTCACATATCTGATATCCGAAGTTTCTATTTGCTTTTCCAAATTCTTTAATTGAACTATAATCACACTATTCCATACTTTCAGACCGACATTTATATGCACACACACACACAGACACACACACACACACATGTATATATATATATATATATATATATATATATATATATATATATATATATATATATATATATATATATATATGAATATGAGGTTATCCGACTTTTGATGTTGAATTGTGGAGAGTGGAAAGTGTGAGAAAAACAAGTGTTACATTTTAAGAATGTATATTATCTCAAGGATAGCCTGCATTTTAGCTAGTTCCACCAGCTTTTTCAAAGGCACGGGGTGACGCAGAAAAATGTTGCAACAACTGAGTTGCTGTTCACATGTGAAGAAACTGGAGCATATAGTGTTTGTTTGTTTGTTTTTCGGGGAGGTGTTGTTTCTGATCTTATAGCAGGAGAGAGACAGAGAGGAGTCCACAACGGTGAGGAGAGTAAGCATGAAAGGGTTGTTTTTTAATATCATTTTTCCACTGAAGGGTGTCATGTATATGTAGCATAAACTGATGTTGATATGTGATGGCTGCTGATATGTGACGAAACTGTGTCCCGCCTTTTCACCAACAAACGTGAAAAGATGTTTCGTCGATAACATTTCTGGTGATTTCTTTACGTTCAAATTATCAAATGACTAATAAATTTTATGCCCAACTGACATTGGGGGTTTACTAATGGACCTCTCTCAAAACATGTATATTTCATGTTACAAAGAAAAAATTAATCATATATTAATGTGAAGTAAAATTATGTTGGTTTTTTTTTTCGCACTTTTGAATTTGTATATTTATTGTCTCAAATATTTCATATTGCAGAAAAATTCAACCAAAACACATCTTGATTTATTAGCATTAAAAAAGGAAATTAGAAACTGTCAACCAAATCTGTCACATAAACATGTCACATAAACATCAACACTGTTTTCTTCAGTTTTCAAATTGATCCGGCTGGCTCTTTATATATGTATCATGTATACAAGCTACACAATGATGGTAGGGCTTCGAAATTTAAGCATTTATACCTATTATTTTATCATATGTACAAAAAAACGTTTAATCCTTTTTTTTTTTTTAACTTCCACCATAAAAAATGAAGATTCAAAACTGGGGAAAGTAGACCACTACATCTACATATGGCAGCGAATCTCTATAAAATCCACAAAAGAAGATATCGAGCAGATAATCACCCAAGTATGGGGAGCTTACAGCAAAACAAGCTCAACCTTCAGGAACAAGTTGATCCCAATAATCCTAAAAAAAAGAGAATACAACCAATGTATCTTCTGGATAGTCACTTAGGGAGCTGAAATATAGAACCTGACCAAGAGACAAACCCGCAAACTGAGAAGCATGCAACGTTCGCATGAGAAAATCATGCCCAACCTCATATGGAGGGATCACAAGACAGTGTAATATATCAGAAAGGAAACAGGGGTCAGATACATCATAGAATCTATTAAAAAACTTAAATAGTAATGGGCTGGTCATGTTTCGAGAAGGAAAGACAACCGATGGACATCACAACTTACAACATAGATCCCAAGAAACCACATGCGAAACTGGGGCCAACAAAAAAACAAGATAAAGAGATGAGCTAGACAAATTCAGAAAAAACTGGCACCGCGACACCCATGATAGAGAAATATGGTGGATCCTTGGGAAGGTCTATGTCCAACAACGGACATTAAAAGACTGATGATGATGATAAATAAGCTCTTAGTGGAAGTTCAATGTGAAATATAAACCGTACTAAATTCGTCTAAAACCTGGCGAATAACGCGTCCCTCGGGCAGATATTCGGCTTGTCTATATCATGGAATGTCATTACTGAAAGATAAACTTTATAAAATAAAGAAATGATGTTTATCTATGAATAAGAACCTACAAGTATTGATAACAGAACGATCTTATTTAATCATCTTTTATCGCTGATTGTTTGTGTTATATCACACTACAAAAAATATTCTTTTTATAGCGTAGTATACATTTTTAAAGGTGACAGAAGAAGCGATTTATTTATCAATAGAAGTCACTTATTTCCTAATATCTGTTAATGTAATTTATGTAATTGCCCCTTTTTTTTCCTGCTTTACATATCTTTTGGTATTATTGTAATATGTGTAAATTTTCACTCGTCGAGATCATCAGTTGTAGCTATGATTTTATTATGTACTTTATGTCATAAATGTGGTTCGTCATTCCATGTAAGGCATTACCATCATGTATTGTATATGGAATTTATTTCAAACTACACGTTTAATTTCATGAAACAGGGCTTATGTTACCTAAAAAACATTTAAGAATGAGGGTTCGATAAGTATAACTACAAACATGACTCACTGTTCATGTCACTCCTATTGAGTGTTCATCCATGTGAACAATAACTTCGTAGTGTCGGTTTTAATCTTCAACTGCATGCACACCAACTTATGATATCATCTTCAAGAAAATTAATTGCACGAGAAACTTTCTTCGAGTTGATTCTCTATTATATATGTGTGTATTTGTATGTGGCTGCGCATGCGTTGGTCTGTGTATACGGTGTATCAAACAGTTGATTTGGACAAGCATTACTTTGAAATGAATGCAGTTGTTAAGGGAAAGCGTCTGTCTAAAACTGGTTTGGAAAAAGTCAGAAATATTCCACTCGGATAGCACATGATCCTTTCATGGACAGACACGTCTTACAGATTGATACAGAATTCTCTTGCTTTTCTGCCGTATTTGCCAGATATGGAAAGTTTTGAAAATTATTGTGTCTCTTCACAGATTTCTGTAAATGCAGTCGTACGCACTCGCGAGTGTCTATGTGTGTATGTGCTGCATGTATGTAGGCAAATATGTTTCTTTGTGAAGGTAAAAAAAATATGTTTGTGTAAATCTCATTAATTACGAGGGGAATGTCAACGCTAGATCGTCTTTTTTGGTTATCATTCAATGAAATATATGCTGAGGCTTTAATCTGAGGCAATCAAGTTTAAAGAAATATTTCATCAATTTTAAGGCAGGTGTTTGGACAAAGGGTATATTGACAAATTCAGTCATAGCATTTTCAAATTTATATATACAAGAGAATTTTACTCAAAAATAAAAGAAAGTATCCGTTAACGCACTTTGGTTAAAGTTATAATAATGTATAACTGTATCTTAAACAGATATTTTATAGGAATATACATACATACATATATATATATATATATATATATATATATATATATATATATATATATATATGTGTGTGTGTGTGTGTGTGTGTGTGTGTGTGTGTGTGTGTTTGTGTGAGTGTATGTATGCGTATTTGTGGTAGGTTTCATATCCATATATATATTTGGTTACATGAACATTCTTTTATTATATAAACATGTGTATATTACATAAGCACATTCATGTTTGTATACGCACGCTGATATATCCATATACGCAGCTGCGAGTGACGAGTATACATTTTTTTTGGCTCTGTGGGGAACATCAATGTTAGAATATGTTCTTCATACTATTCATTCCTGACATATTTATTGAAATGTTGAGATTTCAAATCGAATTTTAAGAAATATCTTTTATCCAAAACAGTGGATTTAAAACTTTATGGCAGGTGTTTGGACTGGGGGCTCACTTACTCTCAACGGTTTAATTCGAAAGGCTGGTCAGAGTCTACGACAATTTTGACCCAATCAAATTCTAAAATGTCGTTTTCCAATTCAATATACTAACCACATGGGATTCAATTATCTTTCCAAATGAATCAACCTGCTTCCTAAGCCATTTTCATCGTTTGCTTTGTTCCTGTTTTTTCTTCTTTATTCAATTTAGCACATTTCTTTGTCCAATAAGTTATCGTTGCCGGATGTGTTTTTTACTGAGTTCAAAGGGTTTACTGACACCTGCTTCAATCCATTCTTTGTCTTCATCATTATCATTGTTCCACAGTGGAGATCAAGTAAGAGCAAGGCTCCTCAAAAATATTGCATTCTCTCTCAGATTCTTGCTGATTTTAGTTTTGCTGTCATCATGAGGTTTTCAATTCCTCTTTGAATTTCTAATCCTTGTTATTTTTGCCAGATCACGTGGGGCTGAGTGGAAGATTTTCTTATAAGTAAGGTGCATTCTCTCAAGTAGCACCTTTCTACCATGTTTCAAGTGAATCTTACTCGTAACAGCTGAAAACTAACATAGGGACAAACTGGCAAGTCGGACGGTACGACCAAATGAAGGGCCAAGAGGCGGATGGGGCTTCTTATAGGAGGCCAAAGATGCTTCTAAGAATGATATGAGGAGAGAGAAGAAACTGTCAATGATGACTGAATCTTCTTCAAAATCCTTATCTTTCAAAGTTGGAATGACATTACCTTACCACGCTGGTCTCTGACTTCGATGCAGAATGGGGAGAATATCTGCAATATACAATATAATACAATACAATGGCATTCTTGGACGATCACCCATCTAGACACTATCCAGGCTCGACGTTGCTCAACTTGGATGATCTTACAAAAATCAGTGTGTCCGATGTATTTCCTTCTTCTTCTTTTTCTTCTTCTTCTTCTTCTTCTTCTTCTTCTTCTTCTTCTTCTTCTTCTCCTTGTATCATCCAAGCTCTCCTTCCTCCACATTCTTTCACTTTAGTTTTTCCTTCATTTGTTTCCTTCTTCTTGATGTTGTTATTCTTTTTCTAGATCTGCTTGTTCTCCTTGTCGTTTTCTTCATATGCTGAAAAAACCACTTCATTTACTTCCTTCTGTGTCTCATCTCAAAGGAATACATGGCCGATTAACACAGCCGTTAATCAAACGATTGATTCTAAGTAAATGGGGTCGACCACGTTGGACATATTTGAAAAAGGAAGCTTCAGGTTAGGAGAGGCATTTCCCCAAACGCCGAGGGACAAGGCAAGGACAAAAGTAAAAGTAGATCATTCCTTAATAACAATAAAAAGAGACACAATGGCAGCGAAACGATTCTCTTTAGATTAAACGCACAGCTTCTTGTCCACGACATGATGCTCATCGCCAAGGTTTCTCGCTTTACGTGTGATTAGCTTTAAAGAAAGGAAAATGGACGAAGTATTAATTTCGCCATTAGAAACGGAACAAAAAGTCGTGTCTGTTTATCCACAACGGAGACAATTACCACAACACAGTTGTGAAATTAGTTTCGAAAGAAATTACTTTTTATTTAGGTTGGTACCTACAGCTTTTATAGGATTTATTTAAAGTGGCATTTTTAACAGAAGCTCCTTAAGATTAGAATAGGTAATTTACTGACACTGCCAACAACAAGAGATGAAGCATGAACAAAACATAATGTTGATCAGTCACGACAACAACAATTGCAGACATAATGTCAATGATCCAATCAGGGTTGCCACAGGGTATTTTGCAAGACAGAATTAGGCAAATTCGCTTCTGAACAAAATAATTCAGTTTCAAAAATACTGAAAGAAAGTTCAGGAATGACATAAATCCTTCAAACACAGATGATATGATACGATGGATATATAGATATATAAACAATAGATTATACAGATCATACAGTCCAACGATCGGTCTACATTCAGTACACACACTGACACACACACACACACACATATACATATACATGCACACACACACATACACGCACACACATATATATATATATACATTGCGAAACGCACTAAAACGAACTGCGCTATATCAGTGAGTGCCAATATCAATATTATACATTTTTATCCGTACATTATATATATATATATATATACATACATATATATTTATATATATATATATATATATATATATATATATATATATATGTTTGTTTTATATAAATTGTTTGCAATATATATATATATATATATGTTTGTTTTATATAAATTGTTTGCAATATATATATATATATATATATATATATATATATATATATATATATATATATATATATATATTGCAAACAATGCTACATCGGGGATACCGGTAGTAATACGAAAATTGAACCATTGAACTAATTGGGGTAAAAAAAACAAAAATTTATCAAATTGAGAAACCCTAATCAGATCATTTTGTTCCTCCCGTTTTCATGACATCATCAGTGAATTGTTTTATTCTCTTGTGTATTTCCCAGTGACCATAAATTTGAGAATCCAGTCCAGCATTGTAATTGTATAGTACATTTCCCCCCTCCATTCCCTGTGAAGCATTACATAGAAGGATAATACCTGATTTAATCTTTATTCTTTAAATTAGAGTTCGATGAAGATACAGGGCTTAAAAGAATATTTTTACCGTAGGCCAAAAATATAGTCTAAACGTAGTGGGGACCGACTGACTGACCAACCTGGGACGCTATTACGGAGATGCATATGAAGGCATCTAGAAAATATGTATGTTAATCCATTTTTCCCACTATCCCAGTCGGATGAAAGATCGAAAGTTATTTGATTATTTTTGTAGTGATGCTACCTCGTTTGGTCCCTAAACCATGAAACTTTGATCTTATGTGACAAAGGTCTCCTGGGAACCCCTGGATACGGCAAACTGATTCTCCCTAGATTTAACACTGTGAATCTTGTCCACATAAATGTGACGCTCATCTCTGAGTTTATCTGCCTAACGTGTCTAATAATTCGCATCTGTTTATCCACTAAGAAGACAATTACTATAACACCATTGTGGAATTGGTTTTGAAAGTAAATTGTTTATTCGGGCAGGTGCCAAAACATTTCATTTTCAACTATAACATAGTTCTGACGTGTCAACATCTGATACAGATCAGGTCATTTTTCCTGTTTCCTATTGTATACATTCATCGATATACACATAATTACACACACACAGACATACACACACACCCTCTCTCTCCCTTTATATATATATTTATATATATATATTTATATGTATATATATGTGTGTGTGTGTGTGTGTGCGTGTGTGTGTATGTGCGTATAATGAAAAAGGTTTGAATATATGATGCAGTAATTCCTATCATATCCTCAATCTATTTTTCCCTGTACTATTTACAATAGGTGTTCAAATTGACGACTAACACTTTTTTTTATTCAGTTCACACAAGACCTTTGCACATTTTCCGTTACAGTAATATTCAATGACTGTTTTGTGTCGAACACGAGGAGAAAAACTGCTGTTTAAAAGCTGACACGACGCTCACATTGAATGTATTTTCATACCTCTGTCGAATTATCTGCTGTGGTATAACAATCTAAAAAAAAGTGTTAGATATAATTTCCATATTGAATTACTTATAGGCCCAGACCTCTGCAGTACCTTATGAGATACATAGCGACTTTAAAAACTTACAGTGGATGAAACAGGCATTTCACTGCCTACTGCCTTAGTAGGTCACACATCGACTTTTTTTCTTTCCCTCGCAGCAGGTAAATGAGGTTTCAACCGTCCCTGTTTTGGCCCCATAATCCAATCACTATTTATTCGACCTATTTGCGATATGTGAATGAGATTCAAAGGTGACCAACAACTGAAGTGGCACTTTTCTCTCCAAACATGTAATATTTTACTTATGGTTTAGGGTGAAATGTAATCGTATGAGTAATCTCAACCAGAAAACTGTTCGACGACGCGTCGTGCATCTTGAACACACACACACATATATATATATATATATATATATATATATATATATATATATATATATATATATAACTGATGATTGGAAGGTGAAATAAACAGATGTTACATCTCAAAAATATTTTCTGTATTACGTGTGTATGTTTCGATGCATTTCGACCGGTGCCAGTTATCTTTTTCAGAGAAAACTTGCAGCAGTACAGAGCATATTGTGAGCCTCTTACAAGTATGAAGTTGTAGAACGAAACGGAGATATTTTTGTGTTGTGAATTGTTTAGTTGGGGTATGAGGGGAGTTATTTGCATTTGTGAACATGAGAGTCGAGTATGGTCAGAAAAAAAGCAGGCCCGTGAGAAGAGCGGTCAGAGGGTATTTGTTATCCGTCTTTTTGGGTGTCTTAGATTAGGAAAGGCAGTGAGAGGAGAGGTCTGGATGAGAATGGTCAGTTCCCAGGGAGGGTTTATTTGTCTGTGTTTCTTTGGGGGTGGTTAGAAGGGATAGATAGTGTGTAGCATTTAATTGATAGGCGTTGATATACATAGGGAAGAGTAGAAGATTGAGTTGTTTATCTTTGTCGGTAGATAGTATTTGAGACTTTTTTTTCATGAAACTTAGCTGCATGGGCTAAAATGTTCATTGAAACATGGAAAACTTGGTAGCGTCATCTCCTGATAAAAAAAATGAAACAATCGTTACTCGTAAAGGCTATACGGCCAAAAAGTTCATCAATTTTGGGAATGTATCTTCAGTTATGTACGTCGCTTTTCAATATTCAAGTTTGCCTCTATAACTTATCCGTGTTTGCTATGTTAATGCTAGCGCAAACCTCAAGTTCACGTTCTCTGAATTCTTAATCTGTATACATGTGGTAATGGCAATGGGCTGGTCTTGTTGCAAGTTTTACAACAACCACTGGATATCATGACTCACACGATAATAATACGCGAGATTGCGACCGGCAAAAATAAAATAGCGTGACTAACTTGACTAATTAAGAAATAATTGGCTCCGCAAAGTCCCTGGTAGTGAGGAGATATATTGCATACTCTTTGTAAGCAATGTACATAGTTTTTGTACTATACTTCAAACCGGTAGGTAGGTCTTGTCATAAAACTCATTTGATCGTTTTTATTGCATCCGTTTCTTATCTGAGACTAATATTATCTCTGCTGAAAATAGAAAAAGTTCATGTTTTACACACCAGAATCTCAGTTGCTGGGAACTCAGTCTAAATAAAAGTCTATTTAATCAAATAAACACTGTTAATCAAGAATGTGTTGTCATAATTATCGTTGTTTGTTAGTTTGTTTGTTTTTTGTTATAACATGAGATTTATTTTCTAAAACGTTAATTCTAAATCAGAATGCTGATGAATCTAAGATTTCTCCTCTTTAAGAAAGAACCGTCATTTTCTTCAGAGAAACATGTCGGTCACAGACTGAAATTCAAGCAGTATGCTCACCGACGTGTTTGTATTATTGTTCTCCGCTTATACTAGGTTGTAGTAGGGTTATGTAGACGTGGGGAATTGTTACTGAGGTCCACTTCCAGCTTGCCAGGCCTGTTGGAGCTTCGTTCTGCTTTTGGCACCTGTTATCCCCCATTGGTCACCCATCTAAGTACTGATCTGGATTGACGGTGCTCGCCTTCGGTGATCTCACGAGAATTGATGTATCTAATTTGGCTGTCACCCCTTAGCAACAATAAAAGGTTCCCCAATTTTGTTTTGTACAGGTTTTTTAGCAGAGAGGCATTGAGTACCATTTTAAAGAATTTTCGATATAACACGACAATAGACTGAAACATTGCAACCAAACTGACGGTGAGCACAAAGCCATGGTTATAGGTCTGCATAGCACTCAACGAGCGTAAGTTTTGAGTTAAGAGAGAATAACAAGAAATATTAAAGAGTTTTTCGACGATTGAACTAGAGTGTACTCCGAATATACTTTTAGTTAACAATATTCTTTCAATGGCATGTCTGAAAAAGTTTGCAGACTCAATCGGTAAAAACGTCATGTTGACAACACAAGTTGCAAGGAGCTCAATCTCCAGGAACGTTTTGAATGTTAATAACCTCACCCGTAGAATAATGTTTAACACTGATACCAATTTTGCATCTTAGTTAATCTTTCAGTTAAGTGATCATATTTTCCTTTTTTCTGTATATATTCCGGACTATTGTCTTCATCTTTCTTATTTCCAGTACAATTTCTTCAACCTGTCCATAAGTAAAATCTATTGTCTTGAATGGGGAACAGATAGTGAATTTATCATTAAATAATGTGAGAATACTTTTGTTACCATCTCGTTGTAATTGATACCTAGCAATTATCACTAAAGACCAAGTGATAACGACTATACTCAAATCACCAGTGATTTATTCAACACCGACATCAAAGTTGCATCTCAATTTAGATAAACTGATTTTATTATCATTATTCTGTATAATTTGGACTATCATCTTCATCTTTGATGTATCAATAGAATTTCCTTTTAATCGGTACTATCTAATGCCACGTAAAAGAATAAATAGATAAAAATACTGAATGCATTAAAGTATTCATTCTCTTGGAGATTATTTGTATGAAATTGTTTGCTCTTCCCTTTCTTTTTGCTTTTGATATTTGGTAGTTATCACTAGAAACCATAGCAAACAATGATTGGTATTGCTTACAGTAGGGGAATTAAGGCCCCAGATCTGTCTTGTGGCCAAGTCAGCTCTTCCCTGAAGCACCAAAAGAAGAATGTCCGTACTTATAGCGACTCCTTTGTAACTCTAGTAGCGGGACTATAGCTATCTTTGTACTCTCTGTTTCTGTAACAGACTAACTGACCTCAAGGTATATTCTGCTGTCGTGAGTGGCAAGTTAAAAGAGGGAGACTGGGCGATCTCCCCTGTTACTGTCGATCGCCATTCCTGCAACTTTGTGACACTTCCTTTATTGTAGTCTTTCAGCGAATAAAATTTGGGCCATTACGAGTGCACAGAGTGTTATGAACACGGCTTCATATTTCCAAACAAGAGCTGTTCTTATAGAAAATCTTGACATTCGTCTTTGTTCATGCTCTCTTTCAGGCTTGCCTAGTGATCCGTCCGAACTTATCGACTGAGATATATCGACTGTTTGAAAACTATCTGTGTTCCTCTACAACAGGAGGTTCTGAAACTTTTTTCATTTGCAACTCTTTTTGATGTGATGGAATTTTCTGTGACTATTGACTTATTGTTTTAAAAGCAATGGGTAATGAAACTATATATTGGTTTTCAGGTGAAGCCTAACTGTAACTATGCATAGTAACAAATTAAGACCAAAAGAATGGCGGGAATTGCAATGTATTTACAATCTATAATACATTTCACGATGCCTATTACTGAAACACTTTAAGTTCTTAAAGTATAACTGAAAAGAAATCTATTTCAATAGTTAATTTACCATTATCACATGAAGGGATGAATTTTTAGGTATAGATAATTAAGAAAAAGTCTAAATGAACAATTATATTTTCTAATTTTTTCAAATATTTCTCTGTCCCCGATTATTTTTACCTTCACCCCGGGAGATGTCACGACCCCTTCCTTCAGAATTCCTGATTTATAATCACTTTGTATGAATGCAAAAATATTCATAGCAACGTCGAGGTATACAGGTAGTGAGAGAATTGACAATAACAACAATATTTGAGATTGTATATTCACTTAAAAAATATTTTCAATCATATATATATATATATATATATATATATGAGTGTGTGTCTTAATTACAAATCTGTAGCCTGATGCAGTTATTAGCTGAATTTTGATCTGGAATATTCACTGTATAACGATATGTAACAATATTTTTGTGCCTCATTAAAAACTGATGCATTGACAAAGGAAGGACATTGTTTTTGAAAAGGGAATTTTCTGTGAAAAATTGTTCCTTATCATTAGGTTACCGATTATATTGACTGACTGAAGCGAATCTAAAACATTATAGTTCAAAGATTACGAAAAATTACCCCAACAACGTCAACCTTGAAGTAATTGAAATACCTGCTGCTTATACACTGTCTCACAAAAGGTACAGCTCATAAAGGGTAGCGACAAAATTACGTATTGCATTTGATTTACAAGCTCCGTTCAAATTTTGTGAGCCTTAAGTACAACTACATATACTTGCTGTATAGCAGACTAATCAATTTTTTTTTTTGTTTACTGGTGATCTGACGGACACATGAAAGCATTTTTGATGATCACAATTTGAAGCTCCTTGACCCGTCAAGATTAATGCATCATATTCAGCAAAAATGACACATCAAAAGAAAATGTTATTCAAAGAAAGTTTTTTAAGGAACAAAATCAAAAGAAGATAAAACAGGTTTTTCTTTTCATTTTGTCAATGTTCTTTAATGTTCTTTCGATAAATATTTCATATAAATGTTTCATGCAATAACGCGTGGAATCTAAAACATCAAATAAAGAAGTTTCACTTGCTTTGTTCTCTACTGTCTCTCATATCTTCATCCATTTTCCCTTTTTTTTAAATTTTATCAAGAACTGCCATTCCAAACTGTCAACATGGGTTTCTTCAGTTTTCGAACTGATATATCTAGGTATGCATGTATCACGCTGGCCGCGCTATTGGAAGTAGGGGGCTGAAAATTTAAACATGTTCTCTTTATTATGTCTAGTAAAAAAAAATGTTTATTTTGTTTTTTCAAAGCGTTAATCCATAGAAAGGCTTTGGTAGGTGTTTTCAATTTAAGTTTATTCAATTTAAGTTCATTCCATAGTTTGCCTTCGGTTATTTGCTTATAAGTAAGTCATTCATTGTTCTACTTTTTTTCCTATATTTTAATTGATCACTCGCAACACCATATGCTGCTAAAAGATGTTAGTCACATGACAGCTTCTATTGAGTGACTAACAAGACCAGTTTTTTTTCCTTTGACATTATTAATTATATTTTTCATCTATAAATCATCACCCACCCCGACCCCTTATACTTTTTCATCATTTCATTTCTTCACTCTTTTATATTCCTGCTTTTCCCTTTCTTTCTCCTCTCTTTTCAGCTTTTACTTCTTTTTGTTTGTCTTCCTCAATTTTAACGTTCTTCTTATACACTTATTTGGTTGTCACGTTTCGGTCATTGTCTCTTTTGGCCTTCTTCAGATTCCTGTGGTAGTTTATAACCTTCTTGGAATTTCTTACTGAAACTGCTATTCAATCAATGAATATTTTCTTAAATCTGATACTAATACGAGGTGATAATTTGCGTGCGTTAATTATTCTTACTTAATTTGCCTCTTGTTGTTTGTCATGTCTGCAAGACGAGGACACGAGTAAATCAGTGAATATTTATGATGATTTGTGATCAGAGGGATTTGCACAAAAACTTCGTCCACGTTTTTCACATTTTTCATTCTATCTCCTTCCCTTCTTTCATCACCGTCGTTTTTATCTTCCAAATTTTCTTTTCACCATTTTCTTGTGCAGGCCTAAGCACTTTAGTAAATATCTGATGAATTTCATTTTCTCTCTCAATACGTCTCAATGGATATGTCTTTATATGAAAGAAGAACAGACGTTTAGATAGCCAAGTAGCTAGCTAGCTATTTAGTTGAATTGATAAAAGGATAGATTGAATCGGCTTAGATGGATAAATAAATGGATAGAGATTGCAAATTGTGCAATTGTACACTTATTGTTAGAAGTAGGAAGATCTGGTACACAAATTTCCCAAAACAAGGTATTTTGAAAATTGGTATTGTAAATATTGGCTTCTTTCTATGGTAAAACACCATTACTGATTTGAGAGGAAACCGTCTCACCCAAGCATTGACGTAGATAGAGAGATATTAATAAACACGAGATGATTAGCAATGCGATTGTAAATAAATTGTCAATGGTTTTTGCGTCATTTATGAGTTAAGTCTCTATGTATTTTCCATCTGTTTAGATAAATTGATACAGAGTGATATAGATAGATATGGACGGACTGAGATAGATAGATAGATAGATAGATAGATAGATAGATAGATACGGACACTGCTATAAATTGATATAGATAATTTTGAACATTAATGAATAAATTGATAGACAGATAAACAGATATGGATAGACTGATATGAAAATATAGACCGAGATAGATGGATGGATAATTTTTACCTAAGGATTATGTAACCTCCGATACTTTGATGAAGAAAAATACATCCAACAACCCCTCTGTTCACTCCAGTACCCACAACACTTTATCAACTGCACCAGGAAAAAGTATGTAAGATCTACACATAATAACAAACAAAATAAAAAGAATAACAACACTACCATTAGACACATCGCATCACCCACCAATACAACCATCATCAAACTCAGCCCCAACCTAAACAAGCTGAAAATGTACTTTACCACCAACTCCACAACAAGGATAAAACTTTAGGTAAACAAGCCACAACGCAAATTTCGCCAAGCAGGCGTTTACGTAATACTGTGCAAGGACTGCGACGAGCCTATGTATATTTTTGATCGCGTTTAATACATATATATGAATGTATATGTGTGTGTGTGTGTGTGTATGTATTTGATACATCTGCATACTGAAGAACGATATATATATACATATATATATGTGTGTATGAGTGTGTATATATTTGTGTGTATGTGTGTGTATATATATATATATATATATATGTATTCGATAATCTGCATATTGAATAGCGATATATATATATACACACACACACACACACACACACACACCCACATATATATATATATATATATATATATATATATATATATATGTATGTGCAGGTATATATAATCGCAGTGCAGGTATATCAAAGTAGCCCTTTGATCCCATAATGCAAAGCTAATGGACATTTCCAGATCGCAAATCCTTTAAATGCATTTATTTTGAAACAGAGTCATTTAAAACAATACATTACAACATTGAAATCGACCAACCCTCAGCAAATCCTCAAAGACACAATATGAACACGCATACATCCTGTTCAAGAACAATAGAGAAACGTATCACCCACCATCAACCAAAATGATTCTTTTTAAATCCCCACTTCCATCCTAGCCTATGTATGGCAACACCTATCAAATCTGAAAGAAAAATACAGCCAAACCGACTTTCCTAAACAATAACCATTTTCGTCTGTGGCTGTTTTCATCTTAGACACATTTGAGACGCACAAACACGGATACAAAAACACCGTTTCCCACTCTCACTGAACAACCAATAACGATACCTCCTATTTCTTTACCTAAATCTCAAACATAATCAGCCTATGATTTTCTCTGCAACTGCTGCAGATCGTCTGCAAAGGTTGATTGGCAACCATCGAAATGAATCAGAAAGTGTCCAAGTGATGCTTGGAAAAATGAGATCTGCCCTCTCTCATCGATTCCTCTTCATCTTTCAATTATCATTATATCAACATTATATCAGATCACCAAACACCCACACAACAAACAAAGATATGAACAGATATAAATGTAGATTGATACAAATGGACTGATATATATATATATATATATATATATATATATATATATATATATATATATATATATATATATGAACATACAGATATGAAGATAGATTGGTAGGTAAACAGCCAGATATGAACAGACTGAGATAGATGGAGGGATATAAAGATGTGAACATACATATATGAACATAGATAGAAGTATATGAATTGACTAGATAGATAGATAGATAGATTGATGGATAGATATGAACATAGACTGAATGATATAAACCGGCTGTAGTCTATATAAATTGGAAGAAGAGAGAGAATGGGTAAAGAAATGAAAGACGACAATGAACAAACGTTATAAGAAAAAAAAGATTATCAAAGTAACCCCTGGCAACATTATTTTCCGTTTGATGTCCGTGTTCGGCGCGTTCAACATATTTCTTTCAAAACATAAAGATTTTAATCATTTTCTTCCGAATTCTAGAAAGCTTCCGAAAAAACTTTCCGTTCTGCATTATTAGAAACCGTCAGCCAAACCTGTCAGCTTTTTGTTGTTGTTTTTTTGTTTGTTTGTTTTGTTTTTTTTTCAGTTTTTTAGCTGGCATGACTGGCGGGATATAGAGGTAGATATAGGGCTGAAAATGTTCACATTATAGCTAGAAAAAGTGTTGTTTTTTCCTTAATTCCCCTAATTATTTTTTTTTAGATAAGTGTTCAATATCCAATGTATGTTTAATAACCATCTAGTTTGTACCAGGAAACATTCATGATTTTTTTTTTGTTTTGATCGCCCTTTTCACCCAATTCCTTAATTGACGCCCCCAACATGTCATGCAACCAAAAGATATTTGTTTCGTAACGGTTTCTACTGAGTGACGAACCAGACCTGTTATTAATAGTTGACATTGTTCCATGTGATAAAAACTATCAAAATCAATGACCACTCTGTATGTGATAAGAGTGAATAAATTGATTGCTTAATTAGCGGTTTCTTCTTTGTCTGATCTGTCTTTTGGTTCTTGTTTCATCTGATAAGATTTTTTTTATCATGTTTATCCCAACCTGACTTCTTAACAGTCATGTTCCGTGTCTAATACGCACGATGAACTTTCTGATAACCGACTCTTTCAGTTTCTTTTCTGAACTTTTGTAGCGTTCATTTGTTTGCTCAAATCAAAGATCAAAGAGTACGATTCAAAAAGAGAAGCCAATCTCATTATTGTGGTGTGGGAGAATCTCTTTCTTTTATTCACAATAAACTCCCAAGTTCAAACATTCTAAACCGATGAATAGACTTAATCGTGAATAGCTTCTTGCTTTTGTATCCTGATTCGAAGAGTGCAAGAGAAAACCCATATTGTTAACATAGAATTCTTTCTCTCTTACTCAAAGAAGGAAGGAATTGAATTCTTCTCTGTCGTTAACAGACGGACTTTGTATTCAACGTACAAAGACCTTCTTTAAACGGACTTCATTGATTTCTCCCTACAGTGTTACGTTACGGCAGGGGTTCAAAGTATTTTAGATCATCGACCTTTTTATTGAATCTTATACCCCACATTTGGCTCCCAGGCATATACAAATACATTAATGAAAAAATAATAACTTAGTAAATGTGCAGTTTCTGACATGGTTTCGCTTCATTCAAAGTGTCTTTTTTTTCTTTTTGTTACGAAAAAATTAATATATGAGGATTTATCAACAACAAAAATAAAACCACACCAAATAGTATATATATATATATATATATATATATATATATATATATATATATATATATATATATATATATATATATATTTCAGTAAAAATGATCAAACTCTGATTGAATGCGTGGGTGGAAGTGTGTACGCATTATCCCACGTCTGGCTACTGCCAGATACATTTATCAATACACGAGGCTTTACAGTGTCTATTTTGAAGGTTTTTATCGGTGGTTTTCAGGGAATCTAATGAAAATGAACAAAAAAACTACTGATTATAGATCTTTTATCAAAAATTATAGATCTAAATCCAGACATGAAACGGTTAAATTGAAAATAAATCTAGTTATATATACATATTATTATTATTATTATTATTTTTATTATTTGGAATCTCACACCAGTTGCCTGGTGGTAACCGCTGGAGTTTGAGTGACAGCAAGTCTCCTCAAGTCTCCAGCCCTCCTCTCCTAGTACTAGCAGGTCGCAGTAATTCTGCGATTTACAGTTTCACACCGGTTGCCCAGTGGTTATCGCTGAGGGCTGAGTGACAATAAGTCTCCTCAGGTCTTCAGCTAACGTCTCCTCCCTCTTTCGCATATCATGACAGAGCTACAATTCGTTGCAGTACTTATATCTCTAGCACCTTCCTCAGTACCCGTGCAGTTCCCAGTAGTGCTGTGGTCTGTACGGTCTCTATCCTCCCCCTAATCCCGATCTCCTCCAGTCTCTCCCTCAGCGTTTTGGGGACAGTTCCTAGTGCTCCCACTATGACCGGTACTACCCTGGTTTTCATGTTCCACATTTTCTTTAACTCCCTTGCTAGGTCCTGGTATTTTTCCCTTTTTTCAGCCTCCTTCTTTTTTACTCTATGGTCTGCAGGCACAGCCACGTCTACTATTTGGCAGGCCTTCCTTTTTTTGTCTACTATTACTAAGTCCGGCCTTCTTGCCTGGATGAGGTGGTCAGTTTGGATGTCAAAGTCCCACAGTAGTTTGTGGTTGTCATTCTCCAAAACTGCCTCTGGCTTGTGCTGATACCACTTTTCCCCATGGTTGAATCCCATTTGTTTACTTAGTTCCCAGTGTATCATCGTTGCTACTCTATCGTGTCTATGCTTATACTCCTTCTGGGCGAGTTGACTACATTCACTAGTTATGTGGTTTACTGTCTCATCTCTTTCACCGCACATGCGGCATTTGCTGTTTGCCTGTGTTCTGTCGATTTTAGCTTTTATGTAGTTTGTCCTTATGCTTTTGTTTTGGGCTGCCATGATGAGCGATTCTGTTTCTCTCTTAAGGTTTCCCTTTCGTAACCACGTCCATGATTTCTCGTCTGCTATATCTTTTATCTGTCTTTTAAACTCGCCGTACAATTTTTTTCCTTCCCACTTTTCTTTTCTAGTTTGCTGTACCGTTCCATTGCTTTCTACTTTGTTTGTTGCACTATCCCTCGCGCTCTTTATGATTTCTTCACTATTTGTTTGCACATATTTATCTAGGACTACTTTAGCTCTCTGGACACAATCTTCTATGCTGATGAGCCCCCTACCACCTTCTTTTCTCTTAACGTATAGTCTATCTGTATCATCCCTAGGGTGTAATGCTTTATGCATCGTCATAAGTTTCCTTGTTCGCCTATCCATTGATTGGAGCTCTTCCTTTGTCCATCCTAGGAATGGTCCTGTATACCTAACTACTGACACAGCCCAGGTGTTCATTCCTTTTATTAGATTTCTGCTATTTAATTTGGTTTCTAATATTTTCCTTATCCTTCTAAGGTATTCCCTCTTAATTTTCTCCTTCATCTCTTCCCGTTTTATCGTGTCACATTCGAGGACACCTAGGTACTTGTATCGGTCTTGTGCAGTCAATGCCCTAATCTTGTTGTTGTCCGGAAGTTCAATTCCCTCAGTCATTGAAAGCCTTCCTTTGTGCATTACCATGATTGCGCATTTTTCTATCCCAAACTCCATTCCTATGTCCTCACTATATTCCCTTACTTCGTTGAACAGAGTCTCAAGCTCTCCCCTGTTTTTCGCAAACAATTTAATATCGTCCATGTACATTAAGTGATTGACCTTTCCTTTTGTTTTAGAGAAGTGGTATCCTTTGCTGTTTTTCAGGATTCTGTTAAGCGGTATCATTGTTAGAACAAATAATAGTGGGGACAACGAGTCCCCTTGGAAGATCCCCCTTTTTATCCCTACCTCGGCTAGTTTGTCCCCTGCGGCTGTCAAATCTACTTTCCAGTCTTCCATTGAATTACCGATGAATTTAACCACCGGTTCGCTAATTTTGAACATTCTAAGGCATTCGAGTATCCAGCTATGTGGAATCATATCGTATGCCTTTTTGTAATCTATCCATCCCATTGCGATATTCTTTCTCCTTTTCCTTACTTCTTTTAAGATCATCTGGTCTATGTAGAGTAAATCGTTTGCCCCTTTGGTTCCTATCCTACACCCTTTCTGTTCTTCTGGTAGTAGCCCCCTTCTATCCATTGACATGTATATTCTCTCTGCTATTTGCCCGGTCAGGATTTTCCACATAAGTGGTAGGCAAGTGATTGGTCTATAGTTGCTTGCTATGTTCCCCTTTCCCGGGTCTTTTTGGATGAGGGTGGTTCTGCCTTTAGTCATCCATTCTGGTGCTTTGCCTTCATTCAGACAATTTTGGAGTAGGTGAGTGAGTCTGCCGTGTAACGTGGTAAATTTTTTGAACCAATACCCATGGATCCCGTCGGGACCCGGTGCTTTCCAGTTGGCTACTTTCCTAAGAGTATGTTTCAATGTGGTTTCATTCAGTACTATTGGTTCTCCCTTGTCTATATCTCCTAGTTCTTTTCTCATGTTTCCTAACCATTGCGGTGTTACGTTATGTCTTTTTGGGTGCCCCCATATGCTATTCCAATAGTTCTTGGCCTCTGTGGCATCTGGTTTCATGTCCTGCCTTCTTTCCCCATTTAAATCTCGGTAAAACTTTTTCTCATTGTTTTGGAATGTGCGGTTTTGTGTGTATTGGGCCGTTCTTAGTCTGTATCTTTTTAGTCTTGCCTCTTTAGCTAGTCTTTTCTGGTGTAACTCTTCGACTACAGTTGCGATGCCTTTTTGCGTTACCTTGTATTTGTTATAAAGTCTTACTCGTGGTCTGTCTGTGTGTGGTGTATTTCTAAGCAGTGCTTCATCTCTCTGTAGTTGGGAGATCTGCCTTTGTAACCTTCTCTCCCAGTTGGGTTTCCCTTCCCTATTATTGCTCGGGTTCCTATCTTGTGTTGTAAAGCTTTGTGCTACCATTTTCGCCCCTGCGTAAATTAGGTTGTTAAGGTCTAGGAGGGTGTTTGTTTCTATGTGCTGTAAGAGGCAGTTGACCTGCTCGGTCACTTCTCCGACTTTCTTTCTGTCTTTGTCTCTTAGGGAGGGGAGTGTTGTTTTCTCTCCTCGCATGATCTCTTTCAAAGCTTGTATTTTGGTGTTCTCTTCTTCCGTTGGTGCCTCGTCATCACCCTCTGATACATAGCTTACTGTGGGGGTCTCATGGGGAGTTATTCTAGTTTTGTTATTGGTACTAATTGTGCTGGGGGGGCATTCTTCAGATGTGTCACCTGAACCTCTCTCTACTTTAATGCGAATCTCTAGTAGTTCAGTCTCAGACAGCCATTTCTTCTTTTGAATTTGCTTTACTTGGTCAGCAAGGCGTTGGTTCGATACTTCCACATCAGATTTTTCCCTCCATATTTGGAGCATACGCTCCCTATAAGATCGCACTGAAGGCTTGCTTTTAAAGTAACAATACATAACTAGCCTATTCTCCTCCCTTGTCCATCTCTTTCTCTTGTTTTTTATAGCAGTCACTCCGAGAGGACCGCACCTTCCCTGGGTGTCGTTAGTGGTATATGAATCTTGGCCAACAGTAGCTATGTGACGACTGTGTCCCTCCTGAAGGCCATTAAGGGTACACGAGCCGGAGTTTTGGCCAGCAGTCACAGGATGACGACCGGGTCCCTCCTGGTGGCTAACAAGGGAACACCTGCCGGTTACGACACACAGGTCTTGGATCTGTGCCCCGTTTTTTGCGGTAAAATGGTTTGGTTGTACTGTCATGATAGGGGTTTTTGGTTCTTTGAGGTAGCGCCAGACCTTGGTGGGTTGGTTAAGACCGATGTGGTTCAGAAATAACCGAAGAGCCCCACCAGCTCTTTTTGGTTCTTTTAAGGTAGCACCAGACCTTGGTGGGTTCGTTGAGGGCAATGAGCTCAGTGGCATTCTCAAAGTTCCACCAGTTCTTACAACCCATGGTACGAACTTCCATGGATAGGCCATTCTGCTGCTCAGATATATCTATTTGGTGGTATGACCATCCCCTCCTAAATTCAGGCCTAAAAATTAGCACTAACCTTCGTCTGGGTGAAATTAACAACCTTGGGGATCATACGTCTCCCTTAAATCTTCTAAGTCTTGACTTAGTATAAGTCTCGCAATCTGTGTTCTTCCCCCACGGTGGATTTCCCCCTGCTAGCTTATATCTACTGAGGGGTCCTAACGGTCAGTGGTGGACAGACTCCATTCATTCATACTCGGGGGAGGGGTAGCTAGGCATTACTTTCCCATAAGACACCTCTTATCTCGGTGGGGGGGTGGAGAGTTATTAATTTTAAATTATAAATTATAAATTTAATTCCACTTACCCACGTGCAGCTCCAAGAAACAACAGACCACTCTCTCAACTTTTTTTTTTTTTTTTGTCTTTTTCATTAGGTAGAATTTGGCAGTGGGCAATTCATCCAGGTGAAAACTTATCGGAATCGCAAAGAAAACCTTCTCAGAAGTAGAAATATCAATATGTCAAGAATAGTCACTTAAAGCCTAAAGTAAAATATCTTTTGAACCTTCGAAAATCATCAAAATATCAAGAATAGTCACTTAAAGCCTAAAGTAAAATATCTTTTGAACCTTCGAAAATCATCAAAATATCAAGAATAGTCACTTAAAGCCTAAAGTAAAATATCTTTTGAACCTTCGAAAATCATCAAAATATCAAGAATAGTCACTTAAAGCCTAAAGTAAAATATCTTTTGAA